>CM050167.1:224634169-225041669 GCA_027410445.1 Discoglossus pictus
TACTTCCGCATTTGCGTAAAATGGCGGTTTCTCTGTGTTGTCCGTCTTAGCGGATTATCCGTCGGTGCTTCGTGGTGTTTTTCGAGTATCGTGTGGTGTTTTGCGAGTGTGTAGTGGTGTTTTACGTGTGGAGAGTGCTGTAGCCTCGTTTTCGTTTTGTCCGTCGGCGATTTTTTTTCTCGCTTAGCGATTTTCTTAGTGTGTAAAGTGTTTTATTTGGATTTAAATGAAGGTGTAACTTGTTTTTTTGAGGTGCTGGATGGTTCCTCTTGCTGTAGGTAAGCTTTTTATGTGTGTGGTGTGTGTATTTATTGTGTTTTAAATGTTTGTATGTCGGCGTGTTGCGTCTGATGTTTGCGAGGTTGTAATGTGTCGTAACGTGTCTCGTATGGTGTTTGTGTGTGTAGCCTCGTTTTCGTTTTGTTCGGCGGCCATTGTTTCTCTCGCTTAGCAAATATTTTCGTGTCTAAACTCTTTTATTTGTAGTGAAATGAAGGTGTAAGTTGCATTTTTGAGGTCCTGGATGCTCCCTCTTGCTGTAGGTAAGTTTTGTATCTATGTGCTGTGTGTATGTATTGTGTTTTTAATTTTGTAATGTTCGCGAGTTGCGTCCGAGTGTTGCGAGGCCGTAATGTGTGTGAACGTGTGTTGTATATTGTTTGCGAGTGTCGTAATGTGTTTGTCGTGGAGTTTGGGTTGCGCCGTGAATTTTGCGTGGGTGGCAGTTGCTGGCATGGAGCGCCTTCGGCGCTACATGCCAGCAACTTAGACCCTCGCCCAGTGCACTCGCTACGCGGGTCTCGCTTCGCGAGCCTGCAGCGTTAGCAACAACTCGTACTCTCACAACTATATATGTGATATATATATATATGATATATTTATGATGTCACAAATTTGCAAGACTTTTCTCTCTGTTTTTCCCTACAGGACAATTCTGTATTTGTGAGGGGGGAGCCTGACTATTAAACTTTTAGATCCCTCATCTGTAATGTAAAAGTACATTTAGTAAAGTGTTTGAGTAGCTGTAAGATGAAGAGAAAGAGGACCAAAGTGGCTGTCAATAAATGTTCAAAAAGAAGTGAAGAGGTAAGCATTACCATTTTTATCTGCTAAGGTTAAAGGGACACTTAATTCGGACCACATCACAGTAAAGATCTCCTAAAAGCATGTTCAAATAATTTTAGAATTTTTGAAATACGTGCATTTTTCACTGAGAATTCAATTAAGTCTGTGTTTACATGTGTCACTGACTGCCCATTCCCAGACATGCCGTTTCAGCTCTGTGTAGTGAGCAAAAGAAAAAAAAACAGTGTTAACCCTCAACAAATCATCTGTGCAGATTATGGACTGCTGGAAACACATAAATAGGTTAGTCATGAGAGCAGTTTTTCCCTGAACGCAGGAATGTAGTCACTTTCCTTACCGTGTGCCGCAGATGTCTGTTAATAATCTTGAAACTGCCAGGAGGCAGCACAGACTGTGTTTGTAAGCAGACTGAAACATTTAGATTTTTTTAGCTGTTATTAGTGTTATAAAAAAACAACAATATTTTAACATACAGTCTTGTGCTCTTTCACACCATGAAGAGCACTTACAGTAAGGTATATGGCCCTTTAAGTCTTATGGATATAATGCCACAGTACCTTGTCATAAGAAGAGCAAAATGAAAACAGTAGGTAAACATTAACTGTATGAGTTTTCAGGTTTGTTCAAACAGCCAATGATTGCTTAATTAAAAGTGAATTACACAACAATTCAGTGAACATAATGTTGAAAACACTTTGTGAACTGAAAGAGAAAAAATGTGTTTACGTACTGGTATTGGAGTTATCTTGTATTCACTTTGTGCATTTTCAAACTGATCTGCTTAAAGAGAAAGGACTTCCTTTGTTTTACATAAAATCGTAATGTGAAATCTATATAGATTTCTGCTTTTATTATAAAAGATTCTTAAATAAATTGTTTTAAGAAAAAAAGACAAAAACAGAAATAAAAATAAAATTGCAAACAGTCTGTTTTATAGAACAAAACAAAGACACTCATGGGCTGTAGAGCAATAACTGCTCCAGGAGGTTATGATACTGTCAGAGGACAGGGGACATGACTATCCACAGCTACCTAGTGTACTGTAGCGCCTCCTGACTCCCCATTGTTTTCTTTATTATTATTACTATTACTAGAAAATTGCCTAAAATGACGGGAGTAAAATTGTAAGCCTGGCAATGCTGTTTGACACACAATGCGATGCTATGGGCCCTCTGAGCACCTATGGCACTCATTGCCTGGCTCGCAATGAGCGACTTTGGCGCTGATTGCGAGCCACAACTTTCCTGCTTTGCAATGATCACCTTCGTCGCTCTTTGCAAGTCCCCCGAAGAGCGCCTTTGGCACTCATCGCATCGCTCGCAAGGAGCACCTTTGGTGCTCATTGCAAATCTCTCACCCTGTGTACTTCGCTACTGTCTTGGATTAAGTGTTACTGCTTAGAACTTGTTTTTACGTTCTACAGGCTAGTTTTACGTCCTTCTGGCTAGTTTTACATCCTTCTGCCTCATTTTCGTTGTGTTGCGTTTTTTTCGGCAACCATTTTCTTTATTGTTTGGGCGATTTTCGATCATTAAAAAAATGGCAAATATGGCTCAAATTAACTTGACTCACAGGCTCCCTGCCTCTCCCCTTGTGCTGTGGGTGAGTGTGTAAGTTAACTTAAGGCATATTTGTTGTTATTTTCAGGTCTTTGCCGTTCCATGGTCGTAATTTGGCGGGCGCACAGTGCATGTATGAGTTCCGGTCCTAAGTGGTACGGGTTGTAAGTCCTGTGTGCCTTAACTGTTTGCCTCGCTTTAGCTCATTGCAGCCTAAGTCCTGCGTGCCTCAACTGCTCGCCTTGCGGTCAATGGCTCCCTCGCTTCGGGAGGCTCGCAAAGTGTGATCAACATCGTAATCGTTCTGGACACTGACAACTATATATGTGATTATTAATATAATCTTTTATTTGTAATGCACTAACATATTGCTTGGGGCTGTACAAGGGATAAGTGCAAGGCAAAAACAATTTTGGCACATTGCAAAGAAAAGAGAGCCCTGAATCTGAATATAGAAACAAATGTATATAGAGCTTTCCCAGAAGCACCTTGCAAGATTGAAAACTCGCAAACTTTCAATCTAAAGGGTTTGGGCGTGGTACAAAAGGATGATAGATGAGTTGTGAATGTTAATGCTGAAGATGATAGGCTTCTTTAAACAGATGAGTTTTTTAGTGAGGTTTTGAAGGATTGAGGCGGGAGGGTAGTCTAGTGGAGTGAGGTAAGGAGTTCCAGAGAGTAGGGGCAGCGCGAGAATGTCCTGAAGGCGGGAGTGAGAGGAGGTGATAAAAGAGGAGGAAAGAAGAAGTACATTAGCACAGTGAAGAGGGAGGTTGGGGGAGTATTTTGAGATATAAGCAGAGATCTAAGGGGGTGTAGTTTTATTGAGGGCTTTGTAAGTTTGGGTCATGATTTAAAATGTTATTCTGGAGGCTACAGGAAGCCAGTGGAGTGATTGACAGAGAGGTGCAGCAGACACCTCAAAGAGTACATGTAAATATTCAGCAATGAATACAATGACAGGAAAAATACATAGTCTAGTATGTGAACAAAATATTTAAAAACTTTTCTTCTATATAAGTTATTACTAATAAATATAGTTGTCTGGCACATTAGTTTGCTTTTTTGTAGCTAAGCTGCAATAAAAAAAATAATCTTTAATTGTATAATTATTTAATATGATGTTAGAGGGGGAGTTCCAAAACTGCCTCTGCTCAAGGAGAAAAAAATATGTTTGTGTAGAGATTAGACCCTTATTTTGCTTTCAAAGAAAAGACTGCCGAAACAAGGTTTGAAATAAATCCCTGAGGACAGACTATGCTAATGTAAGTTCATAGTAGAGAATCTTGGACTCTTCAGTGTCCCTTTTGGATTTTGTAAATCACTGTAGTAGCAGAAATGTGTTTATTGATCACTCTGTTGGGGGAATTATGTAATATAAATAAAACACAGACACATTATTATATTATACACTAGGAAATTGCCCATAAAAAATTCCGGGAGTAAAATTGTAAGGCTAGCAATGCTGTTTGCCACATAATGCGAGGATGTGGGCCCTCTGAGCACCTTCAGTTCTCATCGCGTGGCTCGCAATGAGCGGCTTCGATGCTCATTGCAAGCCTCTCCCCCTGAGTGTTACTGCCTTGGGTTACGTGTTAGTGGCTTGGGTTGTGTTACTGGCTTGTGTTACATTTTAGTGGCTTGGATTAAGTGTTACTGGCTTTCCTAAAGTGTTACTGCTTAGGGCTAATTTTTACGTTCTTCGGGGTAGTTTTACACCCTCGTTTTGCGTTTTTTCGGCAGCCATTTTTTTTCTCGCTTAGGCGATTTTCGATTGGGAAAAATCGGTAAATATGCATCAAATTAACTTGCAACCTGACTCACAGGCTCCCTGCCTCTCCCACTGTGGTGTGTGTGTAAGTTAATTTGAGGCATATTTGTTGTGTTTTTCAGGTCTTTTCAGTTTCGTGGATCAGCCGTTAAAGTTGTAATGGCGAGGCGCACAGTGCATGTACAGGTTTGGGTTCTAAGTCGTACGGGTCGTAAGTCCAGCGTGCCTCAACTGCTCGCCTCGCTTTGCGAGGCTTGCAGTGCAATGGGCGCCTTCGGGCCTCCACACCTTGACCAACCGCATGACCAACATCATAATGTGACGCACACTGACAACTATGTATGTGTGAAAATAACTGAAATGTGGTTGACCCACAAGCATGGCCGGGTTATCCATTAAGCAAACTAGGCAGCTGTCTAGGGGCACCTCCCTGTGAGGGGCGCCTGCTTTTTGTATAAAACTCCCTAAAATACTTTTTTGGGCTTTAAAACGAAATGCTGCAGTTCACAGACTGGCCACTAGATGGCCCGTCTGAAAGTAGAGTACAGAATAGAGTTTTCACTGATCACTTTCCCATCCCCTGCAGAGTGTAGAGAAAGGGCAGAAACTGCACTAGTTGAACAGAAGTAGTAAGTAAGTTTATACAGTATAATGTTTTTTCACTAAAAAAAATTTTGTAAGGATATATTGGTAGAAAGTATGTGACACTGACTAAATATTTATATACTGTATTACTATGAAGATTCCAAGTGACCCTCTCTAAATATTTTTAAATTATTATGATTATAGGAGACTAAGGCTGAATATGTGTAAATATATAATATAAGAGGGGACCTAAAAAAGTAAATATGTACATATTTATTTGATTCAACAGGGCCATGGCTGAATATGTGTATACGTATTTCAATGTATGGCACCCTAGCTGATTATGTATATATTTGTATTATAATGATAGTGGGCCCTTAGTGAATGCTGATATAATATTATAATATGTTTTGGTTGTATGCGTAAAAGTGATCCTGACTGAATATAATTACATTTATATGTAGGGAACACAGAGGCGGCTGATAAACTGTGAGGGTGGAAGACTTTAGAATTTTATATATGATATATATATATATATATATATATATATATATATGATATATATATATATATATATATATATATATATAGTCGATTTCCCCAGGGCCCGGTAAAGGCATCAAAATGTATTTTTTCTAATTTAAAACTTGCTGTATGACTTTTTTCCTGATTACTTATGCTCTTAGTTATGCTCAGTTTTTCCAGACAATTTAAATTTTCATTGAGCAGTGGCTCTTTAACGCTCCTAATTACTCAGTTTTTATTTATGATACAAGTGACCATGCTATGTGTTTGTGTAACATGTGCTTGCTACCCTCCCATAGAAAATATAAATAATGTGGCTCACCATAAGATGCATTTAATAAACAAGTAATAGCCTGGTGTGTGTATGAGTAATTTTGTTGTTAAAATATCTGTTATGGGGAAATGTCTGTAATCTGAGAAGGCAGGATTCCCCAGAGAAGCTCTGATTTTAGAAAAGATTGAAAGCACAAGAGGCGGCAGAGGCAGAGATGGATAGATGAGATAATTGTATCAATTAACATGAGCTTGGGAAATGCCCAACTTTACCTGCTCGTTCAGTATTTCTTCGCTATCACTAATGGTCCATATTTAACAGTCCACAAAGGTGTTAGGGAAAGGCGGTAATCACACAACGTGCAGCATTAGCGTAATGTGAAATGCAATGCGAACTGCTGGCCAGTGAGTGCATCAGAGGTTGCTGATGATTCTGCAACAAATGCTGGAGGGATTTCCTGGAGCATCACTTTGTACTCAATGTAGCCTTTAATTTAATACCAGTTATATGCAATTATCCTGTACACCATTTTTGTTTCTGTGACTCTGGTATTACAAGTAAAAAGTGCCCATAAGACACCTGCTGAGTTGAATATTTTCTGTAGAAATACATTTTTACTTATTGTTTACATAGCTCCTAACGTAAACAATAAGTGCATTTATACTAACCAATAAATGCATTTATATTGTTTCCACTCTTGAATGTATATACAGTATGTGTGTATATCTATCTAGCTATCATTATACTTGATGCATTATGTAGATTACAATACATAAAAGGCAATTTTCTCTTTTTTGTCTTAAGAAAAAGTTTCAATTTGAAGATGTTGCAGTCTATTTCTCTAAGGAGGAGTGGGATTGTTTGGAAGAAAAACAGAGAGCTCTTTATAAGGATGTAATGATGGATAATTACCAGACCCTGACATCCATAGGTAAGGTTTTATTATTATATCTTTGCAACTAGTTAGGAGAAGACTACATTTCAATAAAGGTTATAAACACAGAATTTTGGGAGGTGATAAGAACACACTGATTATTATTGTCCTGGCGTCTCTTATACCTTTTGACTGATTAATGATGGGTACACTGGCATCAGTGCTTTATTATTACACAGCCTGGTACAATAAATATATATTTGCCCCCTTAATTTATATTAGTTGACATAACAAGTTAGCAAGGTGGCTACTTTTTGATATTAACAAATACTAAATCTAAGAAATCCAATTTTCAGAATTGCTGTATTAAGGCTCAAGGATCCTCCCTCCTCGGTCAGCCTCTTATTAGTGAGCATAACTTTGTGATTAGCATAGCTTGAGAAAGCAAAGGAAAAAATCTGAATTTGTTTGTTGCAGCAAAGAGAGAGCATTGGCATTTTCAGTCCTTTTAAGGTCTTCTTAGAAAAATGTTGGTTTATATAAAATCTGTTATAAAACTGTGAAATGTTTTTTAATTAGTTGACAATGCCCTGTTTGATTAAGTGGTGGCACATTGATTCATTTCATTTCTCTAACAGAAAACCTGCCTTTTCAAATTCCTGCTGTAAAATGTAGGATTACATTGTTTCATTACATTTGATGTACACAGGGTATGTCCATGAAAAACCTGATCTCGTATCAAAGATTGAGCAAGGAAGAAATCTGTATTCACTTGATCGTCAACATTGTGAAACGCAAGAAACTCAACATGATCTCCAATGTAGAATTAAAACCTGCAGCAAAGGTCAGTATAACTTTTATCTATATCCCAATAATTAATACTTATGTCACCACATTTTACTTGTGTTGATATAGGAGCAAATATCGTTTATAACATTGCACTGGGAAATGAATGTGATAAAAAGCATTAAGCACATGTGCATCTAGTGCATGTCCATGCAGTTACTCACATTTATACCATTTTGGCACACTGTTGTTAAGTCTGAGTATACTCTGAGCATAAACACTTTAGTGGGATATTAATGTGGCAAAGCAGATGCTTCCATTTGGCATCATTTAAGACTGTATGCAATAATTGCAGTATCAGTTGAATGTTATTTAAAAATGTATTTTCCTACAACATATTTGCATTTTAATACCCTGAGTAGTTTAGAAATTATTTGTAATCATTACTCTGTAGGCATAGATAACAGCCAAAGCGTTATGGGTAGGTCAGAAAGTTTGATTGAGAGGTAAAAATATCTTCTTTTCAAAGTTTACAGTAAGCGTTCTTAGTAGCATGCAACGTATTACCTGTAGTTTTGTATTACACCATATGTGGAATGTCCACTCAGTCCCGTTCCAGCCTTTACCTGCACATTAAAACTGATTAAAGGGACACTGAAGTCTCAATGTGTGCTTTGCACCATCAGATAGAGATTTGAAAATCACGTGGAAATGTTGCTTTTTTTTTTTTTGAATCAAGAATTGACTACTTATCATTTTTAGTAATTGCTTGTATAGCTCTGGAGCCCATACCACAGGAATCTACATAGACTGTGACTGTTACACTTATATTATTATAGTTTTACTGGTTTCTATACTCACTAGTTATAGAGAAGCAGAGAGGTGAGTACAAATATCTATTTTAGAACTATATGAGCTTGAATTGTATTTTTTCCTTTTTTTGTTTGTTTTTACATTACATTTTTTTATTTCATTTAAATAGTTATCTTAAAGTACTAAAACACCCAAATTACACATTATTTGAACTCACTGTTTTATCTATTAACCAGAATAATTATTAAAATAAATAAATAAACACATAAATAAAAAGAGGTATGTGATAATCATAGAAGTTGTGCCACTAGGCTAAGTCTTCTACATGCTTTGCAATGGGTGAAAAAAATATATAATGATGTAACAATTTCTTACTTAGCATTTATAACCCATATTTATCTCATAACACCCCTTTAATGATTAATGTATGTCTTATCTTATAACCAACAGAATTTAATATTAAAAAAGGAATGAGATACTACCCAACACCACATGCATTTCACAGTCCAGTGACTTTATCACTAAGCTAAATATCTGCATGCTTTGCAATGGATGAAAAAGAACAATATTTCTCCTCTAGAGTTAATATTGGAAATGAAACAATCTAACAATCCAACCACAATCTAATCTTAATTAGTATCACCAGCTGCTCATCATCAGCCCCTTGTGTATTTCGGACAATGCAGATGCAAGTAGAGGCAGCCTAAAACCACTTATAACTCAATTTAGAAGCAATTTTATAAATGAAAGTATTTTTTCCACATGCTTTTCCACACTCAGTCTTATTTTTATGCAATATTATTATTGTCACAGCACAAAACCAGTATAGAACTAGAATAGAAATATTATCAGTACCAGTATAGTACATAATAATACATAAATATTACAAAATCTGTTTTAGAAATATGTTGACACATTTTGGCCTTTATATAATTTATATGCGGAGACAATGTAATATTGTATTGTAATGCTAGCTAACTATTTGCATACTTTGAAAGACTTTTGAATACAGTTAATATGTTGATTTTTTTTAATAAATAGATTATTTGTTTGTTTTTCTGCCAGATACATCAAAGTTCCTAGTGAAAACTAAGAAAGTTCCCAAAATTCATCAAGAAGAACATAACCAAAATGTAAACATGAGGTTGAGAAAATTTACAAGAAGTATAGCCAAGAATTTAACATCTCAAAGAAAAGAACTTTTTACAAACTCTACGCTTTTACAAAAAATAGAGAATTATGCCTCAAAGCCTCTTGACAAATGTAAGAAGGGAATCTTGGATATAAAGAAAGTTTCCAAGAAACCATCCGTAATGAAATATGACTGCAGTGAATGTTGTGAGAAGTTTAGTACCAAACCTGCTTATGTGTCTCACAAGATAATACACACCACAGTAAAGGAAAGTAACAAATGCTCCACTGATGACTCTGATCTTGCTAATTTTAAGAAGATTCATAAAGAAACTAAGTTTACTTGTGATGATTGTGGTAAACACTTCTCTTTCAGATCAATTTTCATCATTCATCAGCGTATTCATACAGGTGAAAAGCCATTTTCTTGTGATGAATGTGAGAGACAATTTTCTAATAACTCAAGTCTTTTACAACATCAGAAAATCCACACAGGGGAAAAGCCACATCGATGTTCAGAATGTGGGAAATGTTTTAATGCTAGGGGACAACTTAAAGATCACCTAAGAATACACACAGGAGAAAAGCCTTTTCCATGTCTTGAATGTGGGAAGCCTTTTAATAAGAGCTCACATCTTACTAGACATATGAGGCTTCACACAGGGGAGAAACCATATAAATGCACTGAGTGTGGAAGATGTTTTACCCATCAGACAAGTCTTACGGTGCATGAAAGAGGCCACACAGGGGAGAGACCTTTTGTATGTTCTGAATGTGGGAAAGGGTGTACTAGTAAATCACATTTAACCAGCCATCAGAAAATGCACACAACAGACAGACCATTCCCTTGTCCTGAATGTGGCAAATGTTTTGTATATAGGTTTGAACTTCTGAAACATCAGAAAATACACACTGGAGAGAAGTCTTTTGTATGTTCTGAATGCAACAAAGGGTTTACACAGAGGATACATCTGATTTCCCATCAGAGAACTCACACTGGAGAAACACCATTTTCTTGCACAGAATGTAGTAAATGTTTTAAGAATCTCTCAAATCTAGTTACTCATCAGAAAACTCACACCGGAGAAAGATTATTTGCTTGTACGGCATGTAACAAAAACTTTTCTCTGAAGGCAGATCTTATAAAACATCAAAGAATTCATACTGGCGAAAAACCATACTTGTGTTGCAAGTGTGGAAAAGGATTTACACAAAAATCTAATCTTCGCACACATGAAAAAAGTCACAAAAAGAAAAATAGTGTGTAATTAGGTGTCTTGAACGTGGTTTATGTTATTGTAAAAGTTTTCAAATCTTTAGTCACAGAGTTACAGTGGATATAAAAAGTCTACACACCCCTGTTAAAATGTCAGGTTTCTGTGCTGTAAAACAATGAGACGAAGATAAATAATTTCAGAACTTTTTCCACCTAATCTTTTAGGTAGAGGGAAGAAAAAATATAAAAATAAAATAATATGGTTGCATAAGTATGCACACCCTTAAACTAATACTTTGTTGAAGCACCTTTTGATTTTATTACAGCACTCAGTCTTTTTGGGTATGAGTCAGCATGGCACATTTTGACTTGGCAAGATTTGCCCACTCTTCTTTGCAAAAACACTCCAAATATGTCAGATTGCGAGGGCATCTCCTGTGCACAGCCCTCTTCAGATCACCCCACAGATTTTCAATCGGATTCAGGTCTGGGCTCTGGCTGGGCCATTCCAAAACTTTAACTTTAACTTCTGGTGAAGCCATTCCTTTGTTGATTTGGATGTATGCTGTGGGTCGTTGTCATGCTGAAAGATGAAGTTCCTCTTCATGTTCAGCTTTCTAGCAGAAGCCTGAAGGTTTTGTGCCAATATTGACTGGTATTTGGAACTGTTCATAATTCCCTCTATCTTAACTAAGGCCCCAGTCCCAGCTGAAGAAAAACAGCCCCAAAGCATGATGCTGCCACCACCATGCTTCACTGTGGGTATGGTGTTCTTTTGGTGATGTGTAGTGTTGTTTTTGCATCAAACATATCTTTTGGAATTATGGCCAAAAAGTTCAACCTTGGTTTCATCAAACCATTACACCTTTTCCCACATGCTTTTGGGAGACTTCAGATGTGGCTTGGATGTTTTTCTTCGTAAGAAAAGGCTTTCGTCTTCTACCCCATAGCCCAGACATATGAAGAATACGGGAGATTGTTGTCACGTGTACCACACAACCAGTACTTGCCAGATATTTCTGCAACTCCTTTAATGTTGCTGAAGGCCTCTTGGTAGCCTCCCAGACCTGTTTTCTTCTAGTCTTTTCATCAATTTTGGAGGGAGCTCCAGTTCTTGGTAATGTCGCTGTTGTGCCATATTTTCTCCACTTGATGATGACTTCACTGTGTTCTATGGTATATCTAATGCCTTGGAAATTCTTTTGTACCCTTCTCCCGACTGATACCTTTTAACAATGAGATCCCTCTGATGCTTTGGAAGCTCTCTGTGGACCATGGCTTTTGCTGTGGGATGCGACTAAGAACATTTCAGGAAAGACCAACTAGAGCAGCTGAACTTAATTTGGGGTTAATCAGAGGCACTTTAAACTATGGCAGGTGTAAAGTTCTACCTTGGTTTCATCAGACCATAACACATTTTCCCACATGCTTTTGGGAGACTTCAGATGTGTTTTTGCAAAATGTAGCCTGGCTTGGATGTTTTTCTTCGTAAGAAAAGGCTTTCGTCTTGCCAATTTACCCCATAGCCCAGATATATGAAGAATACGGGAGATTGTTGTCACATGTACCACACAGCCAGTACTTGCCAGATATTCCCGCAGCTCCTTTAATGTTGCTGTATGCCTCTTGGTAGCCTCCCAGGCCAGTTTTCTTCTCGTCTTTTCATCAATTTTGGAGGGAGCTCCAGTTCTTGGTAATGTCACTGTTGTGCCATATTTTCTCCACTTGATGATGACTGTCTTCACTGTGTTCCATGGTATATCTAATGCCTTGGAAATTCTTTTGTACCCTTCTCCTGACTGATACCTTTTAACAATGAGATCCCTCTGATGCTTTGGAAGCTCTCTGTGGACCATGGCTTTTGCTGTGGGATGCGACTAAGAAAATTTCAGGAAAGACCAACTAGAGCAGCTGAACTTAATTTGGGGTTAATCAGAGGCACTTTAAACGATGGCAGGTGTATGCTGACTCCTATTTACCAAGATTTGGAATGTGATTGCTTAATTCTGAACACAGCTACATCCCCAGTTATAAGACGGTGTGCAGACTTAGGCAACCACATTATTTTTTTTTCTTCCCTCCACCTAAAAGATTTCAGTTTGTTTTTCAATTGAGTTGTACAGATTATAGGTCACATTAAAGGTGGAAAAAGTTCTGAAATTATTTATCTTTGTCATTTTTTTACAGCACAGAAACCTGACATTTTAACTGGGGTATGTAGACTTTATATCCACTGTATATACATAGGAGCATGTACAGATGCTGCTACAGGAAAATGTAAGTGTGGTAAATTGAGAACAAACTACAAGATTTACTGTATGCTCTATTGAAGCACTAGAATTTACAGTAGGCAAAATGTTTTTTATAAAGTGTTTATTATATATATTAAATGTAATCATGTTGTCAAATTGGAGGTAGAGCTGGACACTAAATTTACTACATGTGGTAATTTTTTCATGTTCTTCCTTTCAAAAAGGATTTTGTATAATAATTATACTTTTTATTAGAGCTTATTGCAAATATGGGACTTGTGTTTTTTAAATAAAACATTCTTGTTGCTATAATTTCTTTAAAATGTGTGTTATGCTTTATAAATTATTTATACTTTTCTACATACTGCTGCCAAACATTTATTTTTTCTTTTGTAAATTTGAGTTGCTCGGATCTATCTGAAAGAAAGATGTGGATGAGCGATTGAATCGTGTTGTAACCGTTTATCTTCTGTGTTACTGATTAAATGATGCACTACTATACTCATAGTATTTATGAGACCATCAGGTTAATGTATAAATCAAATAAATATTTCAACTGAGAATAGCTAAGCTATGTTTTAAAATAACACATTATTTATACAATAATTTATTAATGTTCCCTTATAAGATAGTGATGAAGTTTAGCACTGCTTATATACAGTGCCTTGCAAAAGTATTCACCCCCTTTACTTTTTACCTATTTTGTTACATTACAGCCTTAAGTTCAATGTTTGGTTAATCTAAATCTTATGTGATGGATCAGAACACAATAGTCGAAGTTGGTGAAGTGAAATGAGAAAAATATATACATAAAACTATTTTTTAGAAATAGAAAACAGAAAATTGGCATTTGCGTATGTATTTACCTCCTTTGTTATGAAGCCCATAAAAGCTCTGGTGCAACCAGTTACCTTCAGAAGTCACATAATCAGTGAAATTATGTCTACCTGTGTGCAATCTACGTGTCACATGATCTGTCATTACATTTACACACCTTGTTTGAAAGGCAGCAGAGGCTGCAACATCTAAGCAAGAATCACCACTAACCAAACACTGCCACGAAGACCAAGGAACTCTCCAAACAAGTAAGGGACAATGTTGTTGAAAAATAATGTCAGGGTTAGGTTATAAAAAAATATCCAAATATTTGATGATCCCCAGGAGCACCATCAAATCTATCATAACCAAATGGAAAGAACATGGCACAACCGCAAACCTGCCAAGAGAAGGCCGCCCACCAAAACTCACGAACAGGGGAAGGAGGAGAGAGGCAGCACAGAGACCTAAGGAAACCCTGGAGGAGCTGCAGAGTTCCACAGCAGAGACTGGAGTATCTGTACATAGGACGACAATAAGCCGTACGTTCCATAGAGCTTTATGGCAGAGTGGCCAGAAGAAAGCCATTCCTTTCAGCAAAAAACAAAATGGCACGTTTTGAGTTTGCGAAAAAGGCATGTGGGAGACTCCCAAAATGTATGTAGGAAGGTGCTCTGGTCTGATGAGACTAAAATTGAACTTTTCGGCCATCAAAGAAAACGATATGTCTGGTGCAAACCCAACACATCACATCACCCAAAGGACTGGGAAACCGGTCAGAGTTGAGGGAAAGATGGATGGTGCTAAATACGGGGATATTCTTAGCACAATCTGTACCACTCTGTGCGTGATTTGAGGCTAGGACGGAGGTTCACCTTCCAGCAGGACAATGATCCCAAACCACTGCTAAAGCAACACTTGAGTGGTTTAAGCGGAAACATGTAAATGTGTTGGAATGGCCTAGTCAAAGCACAGACCTGAATCCAATTGCCATTCACCAGCGCAAACCATCCAACTTGAAGGATCTGGAGCAGTTTTGCAAGGAGGAATGGGCAAAAATCCCAGTGGTAAGATGTGGCAAGCTCATAGAGACTTATCCAAAGCGACTTGGAGCTAGTCAAATAAAGAATTATTCCATAGTGGCTCAGACAAAATTGTTCTTACAACTCTTTTTTTGATCTTATACTAAGAGTAATTTGAATCAAAAGTAATGTGTTTGGATTTTGTTTTAAAAAAGGGTAGTATATGTAAGATTCTAGCCTAAGTTTAGTGATATGCTAGTAATATATAATGCAAATGGTCACTTGGCATCTGAAGTAATAGGGTGATACATTTTGTTATATTTGAAAACAATCAATATTACATGGCGTTATTTTCCATATATACTAACTTTTACACCCATGGAAAGATTGCACTAATTGCTGAATAGAGGAACTACATTTATAAACGACAGACTATATGCTCAAATCAGCACTAGGGTGGTCTCACATTGACACACATGCCATCTCTTAGATTTGTATATAGTGGAATTGTTTGAGATTGATTATTTTAGGAGAAAAAAATCTGGGTGAAAAATGTGAGTGTCTATGAGCATAATTATGTTGGGAAAATAAATAATAAAGTTATTTTTTAGTTAGGAAAAAATATTGATGGCTCTGCTGGCATCCATGATACTCAAAATATTTTGGACATTTTTCTGTTATAGGGTTTACATCCTGGGTCAAACTAGACATGTCAAGCTTGTTGCCTGAGTTT
This sequence comes from Discoglossus pictus, assembly GCA_027410445.1. Taxonomy (NCBI): domain Eukaryota; kingdom Metazoa; phylum Chordata; class Amphibia; order Anura; family Alytidae; genus Discoglossus; species Discoglossus pictus. Next base: position 224,649,613 of record CM050167.1, read on the forward strand.
GTTGTAAGCAAAGTGCCTTGTTCCACTACCAAACCCTATAATGGCAGCTGAGGTTTGCTTATTTACCAATGGTGTTCTCAGTCATTTCTATTTTCAGAATAGGTCTTTTAATGTATTATTTTATGGTAATTGTTTTTATGCTCTGGAGTTCAGTGGCCTTTCCAACCACAAGATTAATTATATGTATGTACTAACTTGGGATCTGTGTTTTACACAGATATGTGAATTTACAGTTATCTGGTAATTTTAGAGGATAGAAGCCTTGTAATGTAGTTATTTCCTTTAATTTCACAATGTCTTTCATGTTTATAATCTCTGCATCAATTTTCAATGTGGTGAAACTGATAAGACTTTAATGAGATAAAATGAGTATTTTGTACAAATCAATTGCCACCATTTTTGTAAACCTTATTTAGATAAAATATTGCTTACAATAAGTATATTATAGAGAAATTATGATTATTTGGGTCACAAGGATTGTAATATGCACGGTTTGAGTATCTGACCAACATGGTTACCAAGATAGCTGCATTCATGTGTGTACAGTTTACAAAACACATTTAACAGACACCAATAAAAAAAAGATTTTTATTTTTCCCTACTAGTGTAAAATAGAAATATTATTTAGAAAAGCCAAAACATTTTGTGCAATCTACAAGAAACATAATGATGCTTTATATGCAAAAAAATATTTATAGTACAGTATTTATTTTCTGCGTACAAAATTCTACAACCAACAACTTTAATGCAGCCACTTCTGAGACAGTAGTGTGCTGAATTTGTCAATGAAAAGGATTAGGAAGGCACAAGGTTTAGAAGTGGTGAGGATAGGTCTGAGTAGGGTGTTGATGAGTTGAGACGGGTGTTCAAGACTTGAGAGTTACTGTGTTCCGACGTCCATCTGGGGAGGAAAATAATGGCGACATTACAGTTATACTTCATAAAATAGAAAGCAATAAGATGAATGTCAGTCAATGCTGCTCCAAACTCTTAGAGCTTATACAAATACCACGGTAGACAAAAAACATTCACACTCTCCGGTTACAAATGCTTCCTCCTGCCAGTTTCCATTTACAGATATCCCGACATGCAAAGCCAATGTGGACTTCTCTATATAAGAACTAGCAGGGAGTGAAACTATTTTAAATGACTTTACAACACTGTAGAAGTATTTGTTCTTTGCTACACTATTTTAGATGTTTTGCCCATTCTATTATTGGATAATTGATTAAACACATACATTCTTCAGTGTCACACTGTAAGCTGCTCCACACTCCACAGAATGGATTAATGTAATATATGGTTCATTTAAAGTTATGGTTAGACAACACTGTTTACAACTCACCAGTCTTCCTCAGAGATCTCTTGTTTTGCTTTGGAGAGTCCACAACAAACAGGGCTGCTTCAGACTTCAACCTCCGAGGCCTGGTCTTAGCTGTTGGTGCATCTAATATGAGCTTTGGTGAATCAATGGTGAGGCGTTGAGATCTTCGACATGAAGTTCTTCTTCCCTTCTCTTTCTCCAGCTTGAGTTCGGCTTTCTTCCCTTTCTTTTTATCTATTCCATCTTCTACATTCTCTATTTTTATGCCTTGCTTTCTCTTGATCTTCTCCTCTTCTTTCTTCTCTTTCTTTACAGGAGCATCTTTGCTTCCAACAGTTTTTCTTTTGTCCCCAGTTTTCTCCACCTGGAGACATAGAACAATTAGCGGTTTTAAAGACGTTCTTGTACAAACTTATATTTGAAGTTTAGTCTTATGGACTTCAGCTTCTCTACACCCCCATTGGGTGACCATCTGCCCAGGCGTCTTTGTCTGATATGCGTCTAATAGTTGTCTTGATTAGCCTACTTCACTGCAGGCAAACTTTCAACTAAATCTGCACTAGCCAAAACATCCTCTTTCACCATATGGACACCTAAAAGAGGGGAGAGAAGAAGGTCTGCTGGAAGCTAGAATGCTATGATTAAATGTAAGTTTTAAAAGCTTGAATTTTTTTTTCTTCAAATACTGATTTTACTGAATACACTTTGTACAAAACATCACTTATGCTTCTGTGACCAGAGTGTGAACTCATTATTATTTTATTATTTGGATCCCTCCTTTGGTTTGTTTGCAAACTGTCATGATGCTAAACTAACACAATAAGTGATGTTTGAAAATCACTTCATACATAAAAAGAGCAGCAATAATAGATTATTTACCTTCACAGATTTAGTCTTTTTTGCTACATACTGATTTTTCTTCTTTGCTTTGTCTCCTGAAAATGAAAAAACTGGGTAAGAAAATAGCTCAGGCTATAGTTAAAGGGTATGCTGTGGTCATCCTGAATACCTATGATAGAGGAATAAGGATGTAAATGCTAATTGAGTTCATGAATTAGGTGAAGTGTAACATTAAAAGACAGATATAACTATGTCTAGATGTGTATTACTCCACCTCAGTTATGTTAAATTTTACAACCATGAGACGTCTTATCGTGTGCTCTTTAAGATTTGCTACTTCATTCAAAATGATAGTGATAAATTACAACCTTGTGAATTTCATGTACTTCATACCACCATGTATCATTTAGCAGGACAAATTAGGGAACAACTGTTTGCTGTTTCACATATGGCAAGATGCTGGTAAAGAGTACACTTATAGAAGGTTTAATATATTTGTAAGAAGTTTTTTCCTTTTATTACTACACAGCCTCATGACACTGGAATATAAGCTGCTGAATAACAATAAAACAAAGAATTATGAATTGAATTGCCACAGTTGGAGCTGGTGCTTGACATCTAGTTCAGAGTGAATGGAATGGATATTTATTCCAAAGGCCTAAACATACCCTAGATGTGTCTCATACCTTTCACATAGACAGTTAATGAATTCTATACAAATTTACCTTTCATGTAGATAGTTAGACATGATTATTTTTCACATAGTTAATTCAAATTAGACACAGTCCTTACCTTTCACATAGATAGTTAATCCAAACTAGACAAAGCTACCTTTCACACAGTTAATTCAAACTAGACATGTTCCTTGCCTTTCATAGATAGATAATCCAACCTAAGTGTACCTCACGTAGTTAGTTATTCCAAACTAGACATGTTCCTTACCTTTCACATAGAAAGTCAATTTAAATTAAACATGTTTACCTTTCATATAGTTATTTCAAACTAGACATGTTCCTTACCTTTCACATAGATAGTTAATCCAAACTAGATACGTCTACCTTTATGGCATATAGTTAGGTCAAATTAGATATGTTCCTTGCCTTTCCCATAGATGGTTAATCCAAACTAGCCACACTCTTTACAAACTTATATTTGAAGTTTAGTCTTATGGACTTCAGCTTCTATACACCCCCATTGGGTGACCATCTGCCCATAGATAGTTCATCCAAACTAGACAAGCTTATCATTCACATAGTGAATCGTAACTGTGTGCTCTTTAAAGTAGTTTTTCAGCATGATAAATTGACATTTTATAGTGATAAAATATGCTCTTAAACGCAAGACAGAACATTTGGAAATGCATTATATCTTTAAGACAATTTAGTTAGAGATAATGGATTTCATTCTTAGTAGAAAACACTGTGTGCACTTTAGAGCCAATGAAACTCACCTTTTGGGGCAAGAGGTCCTGGATCCCCCTGTAACGATAATCAGTGTAATTAACTGACAAACAACTGATGTACAGTTGAGGTCACACAGAAGTATGTGATAAATTATGCAAGTCTCGTCTTCTCATTTGCCCTATGTCAATTATGACTATTTCTCCTTTTAGTAATAACTCAAGGAAAGTCGTGAAGCATCTCTCTGTCCACAAGATCACTGCTTCCAAAAAAGAAATACAAGGATATGTCCTCTAAGAAGCCTGCAGACTTCCTCAATCCAGTAATAAAAAGGCCACCCACCCTCACTGAAGACCATGAGACCCCACCCCATTGCTCTGGAAAACCTTTACCAACCTGGAACCATATTGTCCGCCCATTATGGTCTTTCAGGGTCTTCATTTCTGTATTAAAGTAACAGCGCATCCACTTCTGATAAGGAGAATAATCATCAAACTGGCCAGGATAGAAATCTTTTCCCCCTGATGAGACAGCAAAGTACTTAGAATACTATTGTTCCGACTTAATCTACAATTAACAAAAGTAACCATATTTACTGTGAATTTCTAGATTCTATTTCTTTAATTTTGAGATGCAACTGGCAGAAGATATAACAGTGCTATCTTTAATTGCGACTGGTCTTCACATGTCTTCCAGCTTAAAGGTTCATGGAAGGTTTCTGGATTTCACTAGGAATATAACATACCTATGTATCTCTTTACTTTTGTGTAAATTATTTTATTAACTGCTTAAAAGTTCTGTGTTTTTCTGCCTAAAATATTACAAATACAGTAAACGCTCAATTAACCAGAACTCTCAAGCAACCAGAAAAAAATGGAATATGTCAGGAGCCAGGTTGTCATGTCACAAAATGCTTACAGGCACCTAGATTTCATCCACTGTATATCTTTGCAATGCAATGTTACCTGGAAGCAGACAGGCATGAGTGACTGAGCTGGGGCAGTGTTGGTGTTACATTCCCCGGGTTCAGCACCGCACCCTCCAGCCAAACGTACCTGTGTGTAAGTGAGGAGTGAAAGCTGCTGCAGGAACAGCCCTCACTGACAAATATACTTAGCAGAGGATCCTATGTGCAGCTAATCTAGGCATATTTTAATAGTGACTCTGAAGCAACCAGAAACTACATTTATACACCATCTACCTACCAATCCCTGTGGGTGCCAGATAAGCGAGAGTCTACTATAGTTCCTGACTGGTTTCTCCCTTGGGCAGTTCATGAAAACAGAGTACTTCCGAATACAGGAGTTGCAACCAATCTGTGGCAATGATGCAACACTTGAGAGAAGTCACTGACGGGCTTATTTAAAATACTGCACATCACAGTCTGTTTATTCATGAGCTGCATAAGCCATGGGGTAGTTCCAAACAGGTAAAAATTGTAAGATTTTAGGCAGGAATAACAGAGCATTAAAGCACTTCTTAATAAAATAAATTACATAAAAGTAAATAGATACATAGGTATATTATATTCCTAGTGAATCCAGAATGTTCCATGACTCTAACCAAGCTGGCATCTGAATTTAATGTAGAAATTGAATGAAAGTTAGATAGTGATCTAACGTAAACCAAGCGACTACATTCAGGACACAATAGCAAGCCAGTACAAAAATAATGCACATATTTACTTATGGTATGCATTACTTTTTATTAGCATCATTTGTTTTCTGAAAGACGACCTTGTACGTAGGTGAGCTCTATTGAAAGGTTTTCCACAAAAGGAGTTCAACTTATGACAGAATCTAATGGATCCAAGAAAGTATGGGACTTACAACAGGGTCATCCAGGTGGTAAATCAGATAAGCAAACAAAACTACAATCACCTCTAATACAGATTAATTGCATAAATCTTTATTAAATTAAAGTATATAATTATTTTTTACATTTTACAAAATGTGTTGTGAATGATCAAGATTGGTTCTTTAAAATAACATATTTTGAAAGTGGAACTTTGGCTGTCCTTTAAGGGCTGATATTTGCAGGAATCAAAAGCCTATGTCTTGATTTAATAAAGACTAAAGTTAATTTTCACTGGTCTTTGAACGTCCTTCTCATAACTTAGACAATATTATTGATAGCCTCCATACCTATATTAAGGACTTCCAAAGGAACCATATTGCAGAGTTGCAGGAGGTCTGGATTTTCTTTCTTTATCTTAACTTTCTTACTGCGAGAGATATCACTCTCCTGTGAAGAAAAATATTAAGAAACAAAAAGTCCATAAATAAGTAGATTTGTATATATATATATTTATATAAAACCACAATAACAAACCATCCTAAATAAAAACTTCAGTCCATAGATGTTTACTCACTAGATTGTAAATTATTTGTAGCAGGGACCTCAAATCTGTGTGTTAACTAACTATCAGCAGTTTACTCTCCCTGGGTTTCTGTGCACCGTATAAGGTGTTCTCTCATATTTATTGCATCCACTCAACTTGCCTGCACCTTTGTTAATGTAAATGTCAATATTTTATAAATAAAGCAGAATGATAAGATTTTTTTAAGTGCTTTAGATATTGCTAATAGTAATTTGATTAATAAACATATTCCCTCAAATAATACTTACAGGTTGCAAACTAAGCACTGCAGAAACAGTTTTGTAAATTTATAATAAAGAAACACAGAAAAGAGTTATAGAAGAGGGTTATTACTTCTCCCTTAAGTTGATGTGAAAAATTATACAAATGTGAACAGCAAGAACCTCGCCTTTCGTTATTTATGTTCTTTACTGTAAGTTTCCTAAACCACTTACACAGTAAAAAGTCTATACATACTTATATATTCTGTTAGTTGTGTTATTTGTAAGATCTTAAGTTGTGCCATACTATTCTTCCTCTACTAAATGTACAATAGCCAAGTAGCACTTTGCTTTAGACCAGGGGTGTCCAAGTTTGGTCCTGCTGGATTTGTGGATTTCCTTTATGTGCACATATGAGGATGACTGAAAAAATGATAGTCTCACCTGGGTGCAGCAGGGCTATCCTCAAATCTAGGCCTGTGCGCAGCCCAGCAGGACCGAACTTGGACACCTCTGCTTTAAACACCAGTTGGGAATAAAAGAACAATACTAACTATAAATGTACCCAACACCCTAAATATGGCAGCTTTCCCAGACCTGATTCTTATATTGTAGAGCTTCCAGTATGGGACGAGCTTGCACAAAGGGAGGAATCTCTGACCTGGAACAAGCAGATAAAAGTATTATTGTGTTAATTACTGCCCTTGTTTGGTCAATTACATTTATCATCATCATCATTTATTTATTAATTTTAGATATATTCTTTAGCTCCACAAACATGTATAAAACTGAATAATACAGACAGTAAAGGATAGAATATAAATTAATGGCCCTGATCTAGTGAAAGTTTATTATCTATGTGGATGTAGAAGATGTTAGAGATTAATGGGAGGAAAATAGGAAAATGCTTGATGGTGGTCTAGTGAGGCAACAGGATCCAAGCAATGAGTTATAGGAGAGTTTGTAGAGTGGACATTAGGCAGTCTAAGTGTAAACTAATCTAACTAGAGAGTGTTTGAAGCTATGAAAAGTAAGGAGTGTTTGAGAGAGAGAGTAAGATAATGTCACATAGTGGGGGATGTACAGGACTGACAGGAATGGGAAGAGGTAATGATTGCTATCATCTCAACACTAGGGGTCAGCCAACATACTAGTCTTTCACCTCAGATCCCTCCCATCTAAAATAAAACTCTTTCACTCTTTCTATCTTTCACTTTCTTCCTGACCCTTGCTATTCCTTATTTGTTACTCTTCCCCAGTTCTCTGCCCTTTAATTCCTTTTAGATTGTAAGTAGCGAGTTTCCAGTCTTGTAGGGTGCTTTGGGATAAAACACTTTCTGCTAAGATTCTAAGCTCAAAACAGGGCCCTTCAACTTTTGAATTTGTTACGTGTATTTCCCCTGTTCTTATCCCCTGTACAGCGCTACGGAATATGTTTGCACAATACTAATAAAAGATAATAATAATAATAATTGCTGAAGAGTTGTGTACGTCATAGGTAATGAGTAGGGGGAGTATCTGGAGATCAGATGAGAGATGTATGATGCTGCCGCACTTTTGATGGCTTTGTAAGTGAGGTGAGTTACACTCCCCGTCTTACATATCCTGACCTATATATAGACTTATTCTCACCGGTAAAGGATTTCTGCCCGTAAATAATTTCCAATGCCATTGAAGTACTTCTGATCCAAGAGTGCCTCACAAATTGATTTATTGAAGATTTTATCAGACAAGTTATTCAAGACATTGTCCCTGTGGAAAAAATAAGGATAGGGAATTCCAGTGTCATCCAATGTATAGCCATCACCCCACAGCTTGACAACGAAAAAAACTTGCTCAACTGAAAAATGCAATGGTATAATATCATAGGCTCAATGTAAATTATCAGTACTCAATAGTTTATTTTTACTTTATCAAAATTGCATGCTCTGCATGCTGTACCTTATTAGATTTGGGAATATCCCTTTTTATTTAATATTCTATATAATATGAAATGTTTATTAAAGTTTAATATATGTTCTGATATAATTTGTAGTATAAGAGGTGCTGAACTTTAGCCTCTCACTATAGGGGTAGCCATTGCTGGTATTTCTTGTATTCCATATTAGATTTTGGGTTGCTGACACTAATTCAAAGGTATACTCTAATCCCACATTTACATTATGCACTTTTGAAGACGTAGACTTTATAACTGGTATTTTTTAGTTTGTAAAAAATGTTGTTTTCTCACAAACTTAGACAATCATTGCAATGTTTGTTTAGCTGCATTCTCAATAGACAGTGACAGACTGGTTTTATTAGTATTAACAAAACAACTGGTACTAAGGAATGTTGCATTCCAGTAGAAGCAACTGAGTTTCTTCTCTACATTCAAGGTCCTCTCACACATTTAAAAGCAGATAAACAGACACAATAGTGGTTCCCATTACAGCACAATTACCTATTTACTTGATGAAATAAAATTACATTTTTAAAAATATTTTGTCCATTTCTAATTGTAGTTCTTCAAAAAGAGCACACTGCAAATATGGGACAACAATAGTCATTTAGGTACATGTAGTATTATAATTTAAACCTACTAAGGTTATTCTTATATTTATAATAATGTATTCAACAATTAATGACAAATGTTTAATCTATATTATGTACATAAATGAAAAAAAATATCTAAAGAAAAAATGTGTATGGTTCAGAAATTCTTCTGAACTAGTCAAGCAACTTAAAAGTACAGTGTCACCATAACAGAAAGTAGATTTCATCTTCAAATACATTGATACCTGGTTACCTGTACTAGCTGTTTTTCTCTGCAGTAAATAATTCCTGAAACATTGTTGTGTATCTCCACATACACATCTGTATCTCAGCGTGCTTGGTAAGTGTGAGAGAGAGGAGCTAACTGCATGATAACATTGGACTAGAAAAGCAGACCGTGGTATTAATTTGCATATTAATGCAGCTAACTAGTATTTGCAATAGACTCATTTGCATAACACTTCAACACAAACAATGATGATGATTTACTTTAGAATGAAATGACTACTACAAAGTATAGTCACATTTTCATTCTCTTTCAGAATACCTTAAAAAAAACAGAACTTGATTTTGTGATAATTTAATTTATGGTATTGCTCCATAATAACTAGAGACGCACAAATCAATTTTGTACGACCATGGCTGTTTTTAGAACAAAACTAGCAAGGCAACCGCATGAACAAAATGTCAGTTTGTTTATATTTCATACATAGCCCCTGTGCAGGGAGCAAGTCTATTTGTGTGTGTGTGTGTGTGGTGGGGGATGAGACCGGTGTGAAGTGACAAACTTTCAATGTGCGGCACCATTGTAAAGCAAACAGAGCATGGGAGCTCATGGGCAAGTTCACTGTGTCTGCACCACCTTGTGCCTCCATGCAGGAGATACCTATTCATTATATTAGCTCTGCCATTCACTGCCTGCCTACCATCAAGCTCTCCTGCTCCCTCAGGTCATGCAAGCACCATAAACAGCACACTCACTGGCTTCCCTCCACAACACAACATGCTCCTACTCTTATTTATTGGTCCCCAGAATGGACAACTAGGATTACACCTTATCATACCTGGTTAGTAAGTAAAACTATTGAGTCTTGGCCTTACCTGTAAGAGACATTTTACTTAAATAAGTCTGAGATTTTGTTTGTATGTTGTTTTCTTTGTCTCTGTATCTATCTGATTATCCACAATCTCCCTATTCCAAGCCAATGTTTCCTTATCTATTACAGATGGCACTTTTATTACCTGTACTATACTTTATTACACCCAGATGATGGATAAGAAGTTTGTGCCTATGGATCCCAGTCCTGGACACAACCTCATATCAGATCTCTGATTACCCCCCTTAGCAACTCATTTTGTAGTGGGTCCTCTTCCTCATTCAACATACTTAAAATGCACGTAAACAGCAGTCTTCTTGTAATGGGCAGTCTTTCTACTTCAATTATGAATTCAATTGAACTTCTGATACTCCAGTATCACACACACAGTACTATATATCCTCACTGTGCCTGAACTTGTCATACTCCAGCATTACACACACTGTACTAAGGATTACACACACAGTACTAAGGATTACACACACAGTACTATATATCCTCACTGTGCCTGAACTTGTCATACTCCAGCATTACACACACAATACTATATATCATCACTGTGCCTGAACTTGTCATACTCCAGCATTACACACACTGTACTATATATCATCACTGTACCTGTACATGTCATACTCCAGCATTACACACACTGTACTATATATCATCTTTGTACTCGAACTTGTCATACTCCAGCATTACACACACAGTACTATATATTGCCACTGTACCTGTACTTGTCATACCCCAGCATTACACACACAGTACTATATATTATCACTGTACCTGTACTTGTCATACTCCAGCATTACACACACAGTACTATATATTACCACTGTACCTGTACTTGTCATACTCCAGCATTACACACACAATACTATATATCATCACTGTACCTGTACTTGTCATACTCCAGCATTACACACACAGTACTATATATTGCCACTGTACCTGTACTTGTCATACCCCAGCATTACACACACAATACTATATATTACCACTGTACCTGTACTTGTCATACTCCAGCATTACACACACAATACTATATATTATCACTGTACCTGAACTTGTCATACTCCAGCATTACACACACACAGTACTATATATTACCACTGTACCTGTACTTGTCATACCCCAGCATTACACACACAATACTATATATCATCACTGTACCTGTACTTGTCATACTCCAGCATTACACACACAGTACTATATATCATCACTGTACCTGTACTTGTCATACTCCAGGATTACACACACAATACTATATATCATCACTGTACCTGAACTTGTCATACTCCATGATTACACACACAATACTATATATAATCACTGTACCTGAACTTGTTATACTCCAGGATTACACACACAATACTATATATCATCACTGTACCTGAACTTGTTATACTCCAGGATTACACACACAATACTATATATCATCACTGTACCTGAACTAGTCATACTCCAGCATTACACACACAGTACTATATATCATCTTTGTACTCGAACTTGTCATAAGCCAGGATTACACACAGAGTACTATATATTAGCACTGTACCTGTGCTTGTCATACCCCAGCATTACACACACAGTACTATATATCATCACTGTACCTGAACTTGTCATACTCCAGCATTACACACACAGTACTATATATCATCACTGTACCTGAACTTGTCATACTCCAGCATTACACACACAATACTATATATCATCACTGTACCTGAACTTGTTATACTCCAGGATTACACACACAGTACTATATATTACCACTGTCCCTGTACTTGTCATACCCCAGCATTACACACACAATACTATATATCATCACTGTACCTGAACTTGTCATACTCCAGGATTACACACACAGTACTATATATTACCACTGTCCCTGTACTTGTCATACCCCAGCATTACACACACAATACTATATATCATCACTGTACCTGTACTTGTCATACCCCAGCATTACACACACAGTACTATATATCATCACTGTACCTGAACTTGTCATACTCCAGCATTACACACACAGTACTATATATCATCACTGTACCTGAACTTGTCATACTCCAGGATTACACACACAATACTATATATCATCACTGTACCTGAACTTGTCATACTCCAGCATTACACACAGTACTATATATCATTACTGTACCTGAACTTGTCATACTCCAGGATTACACACACAGTACTATATATCATCACTTTACCTGAACATGTCATACTCCAGCATTACACACACAGTACTATATATCATCACTGTACCTGAACTTGTCATACCCCAGCATTACACACACAGTACTATATATCATCACTGTACCTGAACTTGTCATACTCCAGCATTACACACACAGTACTATATATCATCACTGTACCTGAACTTGTCATACTCCAGCATTACACACACACACAGTACTATATATCATCACTGTACCTGAACTTGTCATACTCCAGCATTACACACACAGTACTATATATTATCACTGTACCTGAACTTGTCATACTCCAGGATTACACACACACAGTACTATATATCATCACTGTACCTGAACTTGTCATACTCCAGGATTACACACACAGTACTATATATCATTACTGTACCTGAACTTGTCATACTCCAGGATTACACACACAGTACTATATATCATCACTTTACCTGAACATGTCATACTCCAGCATTACACACACAGTACTATATATTATCACTGTACCTGAACTTGTCATACTCCAGCATTACACACACAGTACTATATATCATCACTGTACCTGAACTTGTCATACTCCAGCATTACACACACACACAGTACTATATATCATCACTGTACCTGAACTTGTCATACTCCAGCATTACACACACAGTACTATATATTATCACTGTACCTGAACTTGTCATACTCCAGCATTACACACACAGTACTATATATCATCACTGTACCTGAACTTGTCATACTCCAGCATTACACACACACACAGTACTATATATCATCACTGTACCTGAACTTGTCATACTCCAGCATTACACACACAGTACTATATATTATCACTGTACCTGAACTTGTCATACTCCAGCATTACACACACAGTACTATATATTATCACTGTACCTGAACTTGTCATACTCCAGCATTACACACACAGTACTATATATTACCACTGTACCTGAACTTGTCATACTCCAGGATTACACACACAGTACTATATATCATCACTGTACCTGAACTTGTCATACTCCAGGATTACACACACACAGTACTATATATCATCACTGTACCTGAACTTGTCATACTCCAGCATTACACACACAGTACTATATATCATCACTGTACCTGTACTTGTCATACTCCAGCATTACACACACAGTACTATATATCATCACTGTACCTGAACTTGTCATACTCCAGGATTACACACACAGTACTATATATCATCACTGTACCTGTACTTGTCATACTCCAGGATTACACACACAGTACTATATATCATTACTGTACCTGAACTTGTCATACTCCAGGATTACACACACAGTACTATATATCATCACTGTACCTGAACTTGTCATACTCCAGGATTACACACACAGTACTATATATCATCACTGTACCTAAACTTGTCATACTCCAGCATTACACACACAATACTATATATTATCACTGTACCTGAACTTGTCATACTCCAGCATTACACACACAATACTATATATCATCACTGTACCTGAACTTGTTATACTCCAGCATTACACACACAGTACTATATATTATCACTGTACCTGAACTTGTCATACTCCAGGATTACACACACAGTACTATATATCATTACTGTACCTGAACTTGTCATACTCCAGGATTACACACACAGTACTATATATTATCACTGTACCTGAACTTGTCATACTCCAGGATTACACACACAGTACTATATATCATCACTGTACCTGAACTTGTCATACTCCAGCATTACACACACAGTACTATATATTATCACTGTACCTGAACTTGTCATACTCCAGCATTACACACACAATACTATATATTACCACTGTACCTGAACTTGTTATACTCCAGGATTACACACACAGTACTATATATCATTACTGTACCTGAACTTGTCATACTCCAGCATTACACACACAATACTATATATTATCACTGTACCTGAACTTGACATACTCCAGGATTACACACACAGTACTACACACATAGTATTATATATCATCACTGTACCTGAACTTGTCATACTCCAGCATTACACACACAGTACTACACACACAGTATTATATATCATCACTGTACCTGAACTTGTCATACTCCAGCATTACACACACTCTACTATATATCATCACTGTACCTGAACTTTTCATACTCCAGCATTACACACACAATACTATATATTATTACTGTACCTGAACTTGTTATACTCCAGCATTACACACACAGTACTATATATTATCACTGTGCCTGAACTTGTCATACTCCAGCATTACACACACAGTACTATATATCATCTTTGTACTCAAACTTGTCATACTCCAGCATTACACACACAGTACTATATATCATCTTTGTACTCAAACTTGTCATACTCCAGCATTACACACACAGTACTATATATTATCACTGTACCTGAACTTGTCATACTCCAGCATTACACACACAGTACTATATATCATCACTGTACCTGAACTTGTCATACTCCAGCATTACACACACAGTACTATATATTATCACTGTACCTGAACTTGTCATACTCCAGCATTACACACACAATACTATATATTACCACTGTACCTGAACTTGTTATACTCCAGGATTACACACACAGTACTATATATCATTACTGTACCTGAACTTGTCATACTCCAGCATTACACACACAATACTATATATTATCACTGTACCTGAACTTGACATACTCCAGGATTACACACACAGTACTACACACATAGTATTATATATCATCACTGTACCTGAACTTGTCATACTCCAGCATTACACACACAGTACTACACACACAGTATTATATATCATCACTGTACCTGAACTTGTCATACTCCAGCATTACACACACTCTACTATATATCATCACTGTACCTGAACTTTTCATACTCCAGCATTACACACACAATACTATATATTATTACTGTACCTGAACTTGTTATACTCCAGCATTACACACACAGTACTATATATTATCACTGTGCCTGAACTTGTCATACTCCAGCATTACACACACAGTACTATATATCATCTTTGTACTCAAACTTGTCATACTCCAGCATTACACACACAGTACTATATATCATCTTTGTACTCAAACTTGTCATACTCCAGCATTACACACACAGTACTATATATTATCACTGTACCTGAACTTGTCATACTCCAGCATTACACACACAGTACTATATATCATCACTGTACCTGAACTTGTCATACTCCAGCATTACACACACAGTACTATATATCATCACTGTACCTGTACTTGTCATACCCCAGCATTACACACACAATACTATATATCATCACTGTACCTGAACTTGTCATACTCCATGATTACACACACAATACTATATATAATCACTGTACCTGAACTTGTCATACTCCAGGATTACACACACAGTACTATATATCATCACTTTACCTGAACATGTCATACTCCAGCATTACACACACAGTACTATATATTACCACTGTACCTGTACTTGTCATACCCCAGCATTACACACACAATACTATATATCATCACTGTACCTGAACTTGTTATACTCCAGGATTACACACACAGTACTATATATTATCACTGTACCTGAACTTGTCATACTCCAGGATTACACACACAGTACTATATATTATCACTGTACCTGAACTTGTCATACTCCAGCATTACACACACAATACTATATATCATCACTGTACCTGTACTTGTCATACCCCAGCATTACACACACAATACTATATATTATCACTGTACCTGAACTTGTCATACTCCAGCATTACACACACAGTACTATATATCATCACTGTACCTGAACTTGTCATACTCCAGCATTACACACACAGTACTATATATCATCACTGTACCTGAACTTGTCATACTCCAGCATTACACACACAGTACTATATATCATCTTTGTACTCGAACTTGTCATACTCCAGCATTACACACACAGTACTATATATTACCACTGTACCTGTACTTGTCATACTCCAGCATTACACACACAATACTATATATCATCACTGTACCTGTACTTGTCATACCCCAGCATTACACACACACAGTACTATATATCATCACTGTACCTGAACTTGTCATACTCCAGCATTACACACACAGTACTATATATCATCTTTGTACTCGAACTTGTCATACTCCAGCATTACACACACAGTACTACACACATAGTATTATATATCATCACTGTACCTGAACTTGTCATACTCCAGCATTACACACACAATACTATATATCATCTTTGTACCCGAACTTGTCATACTCCAGGATTACACACACAGTACTATATATCATCACTGTACCTGAACTTGTCATACTCCAGCATTACACACACAGTACTATATATTACCACTGTACCTGTACTTGTCATACCCCAGCATTACACACACAATACTATATATCATCACTGTACCTGAACTTGTTATACTCCAGGATTACACACACAGTACTATATATCATCACTGTACCTGAACATGTCATACTCCAGCATTACACACACAATACTATATATCATCACTTTACCTGAACATGTCATACTCCAGCATTACACAGGGGCCACGTCCTGGCTGCCAGGTCCCGTTCACCTCCCAGGATCCAAATCTACGAGGGTCTACAAAGCAGAGAACCCGGCGAGGGGCCTCCTTTGTGTAGAAGCGCAGATGAGCATGTTTTGGAGTTTCATCCTCTGTACGCATCTTGAAGCTCCCTGACATACCAAACCTGAAAACAATGTGTATAGGCTGGCATTCACCCGCCACAGGGGTGAGGATAAGTTTCACCTCCTTGCCTCGGGACACGGAGCTGATGGTGTACTCAGGGCTGCAGAAAGGAACCTCTGGGTTCTTGCTGACCTCAGATTTCTCCACTTCTCCCGTAAAAAGCAGTCCAGCACATGATGTGTTAACAAAGCGGCTGGCAAGATGAAGATCTGGACCCTCTGGCATCTTATAGCCTTCACTGAGGAGACAGAAAAATAGGTCCTCTAGTAAATGGAGATCAGATGTCTTCATTTGCCACGATCAGTCCCTTGGTATAAACCTCTGTCTCCAGGTAAAAATCTCTTAAATGATTGCTTTTAACTTGCTTGTGACAGTGGACATGACATCAGACAATGCCTATGGTTTTTCCCTTGCTTGAACCCCGGGTGGGAGATATGCTTACATGCAGTCTCCACGTACCAGGGGAAATTAAGATAAGGGATGAGAATTACTGGCACCATTGCCACACCTGAGAATATCAGCATCTTGGGCCTGGTACCTTGGTTTTGTGGACAATGGGAGAGATTTAAGGGGGAGGGAGGGAGGTTTAAGTTATGAGGTTGTTTGTTTCCTGTTTAACATCTGATTACACTTTAGCTCAGTCCCTGAGTCACTGAGGATAGTCATACCCATTCAAATCGAGTACCAAACTGGTGGGATATCCAGAGAGTGAGGGTCCTGCATCGTGACAATGCTGTGTAATATATCATACTTAAGTTAATCACATATAGTTATAAAATACACCAATAACATCTATTTTTACACTCACTCAGCAAGAGGCAGAAACTAGCTTTTTTGTTTGTAAATCAATTGCACATCATCAATAAATCACAATGTATATTACAAAAATAATCACACATCTGCATCCCAGTGCCTTGGCAAACCATACTGATGTGATCTGGTACTTTTCCACCACCATCTTTTGAAAACCAGTTTGCTATGGACACACATTCATGAAAACAAGTTTATTTTAAAAAACTGTACCGCCTCCTTCCTTATATATATTTATAAAGCATCTCATTTTATTATAAAGAGGTGCAGAACAGCAACCCATTGCACCTATAATGCACACACTGACAGGCATCCCCTGTACATATAATGCACACACTGACAGGCATCCCCTGTACATATAATGCACACACTGACAGGCATCCCCTGTACATATAATGCACACACTGACAGGCACCCCCTGTACATATAATGCACACACTGACAGGCATCCCCTGTACATATAATGCACACACTGACAGGCATCCCCTGTACATATAATGCACACACTGACAGGCATCCCCTGTACATATAATGCACACACTGACAGGCATCCCCTGTACATATAATGCACACACTGACAGGCATCCCCTGTACATATAATGCACACACTGACAGGCATCCCCTGTACATATAATGCACACACTGACAGGCATCCCCTGTACATATAATGCACACACTGACAGGCATCCCCTGTACATATAATGCACACACTGACAGGCATCCCCTGTACATATAATGCACACACTGACAGGCATCCCCTGTACATATAATGCACACACTGACAGGTATCCCCTGTACATATAATGCACACACTGACAGGCATCCGCTGTACATATAATGCACACACTGACAGGCATCCCCTGTACATATAATGCACACACTGACAGGCATCCCCTGTACATATAATGCACACACTGCAGGTATCCCCTGTACATATAATGCACACACTGACAGGCATCCGCTGTACATATAATGCACACACTGACAGGCAGTCCCTGTACATATAATGCACACACTGACAGGCAGTCCCTGTACATATAATGCACACACTGACAGGCAGTCCCTGTACATATAATGCACACACTGACAGGCAGTCCCTGTACATATAATGCACACACTGACAGGCAGTCCCTGTACATATAATGCACACACTGACAGGCATCCGCTGTACATATAATGCACACACTGACAGGCATCCGCTGTACATATAATGCACACACTGCAGGTATCCCCTGTACATATAATGCACACACTGCAGGTATCCCCTGTACATATAATGCACACACTGACAGGCAGTCCCTGTACATATAATGCACACACTGACAGGCAGTCCCTGTACATATAATGCACACACTGACAGGCAGTCCCTGTACATATAATGCACACACTGACAGGCAGTCCCTGTACATATAATGCACACACTGACAGGCAGTCCCTGTACATATAATGCACACACTGACAGGCAGTCCCTGTACATATAATGCACACACTGACAGGCATCCCCTGTACATATAATGCACACACTGACAGGCATCCCCTGTACATATAATGCACACACTGACAGGCATCCCCTGTACATATAATGCACACACTGACAGGCATCCCCTGTACATATAATGCACACACTGACAGGCATCCCCTGTACATATAATGCACACACTGACAGGCATCCGCTGTACATATAATGCACACACTGACAGGCATCCCCTGTACATATAATGCACACACTGACAGGCATCCCCTGTACATATAATGCACACACTGACAGGTATCCCCTGTACATATAATGCACACACTGACAGGTATCCCCTGTACATATAATGCACACACTGACAGGCATCCCCAGCACATATAATGCACACACTGACAGGCATCCCCAGCACATATAATGCACACACTGACAGGCAGTCCCTGTACATATAATGCACACACTGACAGGCATCCCCTGTACATATAATGCACACACTGACAGGCATCCCCTGTACATATAATGCACACACTGACAGGCATCCCCTGTACATATAATGCACACACTGACAGGCATCCCCTGTACATATAATGCACACACTGACAGGCATCCCCTGTACATATAATGCACACACTGACAGGTATCCCCTGTACATATAATGCACACACTGACAGGCAGTCCCTGTACATATAATGCACACACTGACAGGCAGTCCCTGTACATATAATGCACACACTGACAGGCAGTCCCTGTACATATAATGCACACACTGACAGGCAGTCCCTGTACATATAATGCACACACTGACAGGCAGTCCCTGTACATATAATGCACACACTGACAGGCAGTCCCTGTACATATAATGCACACACTGACAGGCATCCCCTGTACATATAATGCACACACTGACAGGCATCCCCTGTACATATAATGCACACACTGACAGGCATCCCCTGTACATATAATGCACACACTGACAGGCATCCCCTGTACATATAATGCACACACTGACAGGCATCCCCTGTACATATAATGCACACACTGACAGGCATCCCCTGTACATATAATGCACACACTGACAGGCATCCCCTGTACATATAATGCACACACTGACAGGCATCCCCTGTACATATAATGCACACACTGACAGGTATCCCCTGTACATATAATGCACACACTGACAGGCATCCGCTGTACATATAATGCACACACTGACAGGCATCCGCTGTACATATAATGCACACACTGACAGGCATCCCCAGCACATATAATGCACACACTGACAGGCATCCCCTGTACATATAATGCACACACTGACAGGCATCCCCTGTACATATAATGCACACACTGACAGGCATCCCCTGTACATATAATGCACACACTGACAGGCATCCCCTGTACATATAATGCACACACTGACAGGCAGTCCCTGTACATATAATGCACACACTGACAGGCATCCCCTGTACATATAATGCACACACTGACAGGCAGTCCCTGTACATATAATGCACACACTGACAGGCATCCGCTGTACATATAATGCACACACTGACAGGCATCCCCTGTACATATAATGCACACACTGACAGGCATCCGCTGTACATATAATGCACACACTGACAGGCATCCCCTGTACATATAATGCACACACTGACAGGCATCCCCTGTACATATAATGCACACACTGACAGGCATCCCCAGCACATATAATGCACACACTGACAGGCAGTCCCTGTACATATAATGCACACACTGACAGGCATCCCCTGTACATATAATGCACACACTGACAGGCATCCGCTGTACATATAATGCACACACTGACAGGCATCCCCTGTACATATAATGCACACACTGCAGGTATCCCCTGTACATATAATACACAGACAGGCATCCCCTGTACATATAATGCACACACTGACAGGCATCCCCTGTACATATAATGCACACACTGACAGGCATCCCCTGTACATATAATGCACACACTGACAGGCAGTCCCTGTACATATAATGCACACACTGACAGGCATCCCCTGTACATATAATGCACACACTGACAGGCACCCCCTGTACATATAATGCACACACTGACAGGCACCCCCTGTACATATAATGCACACACTGACAGGCACCCCCTGTACATATAATGCACACACTGACAGGCATCCGCTGTACATATAATGCACACACTGACAGGTATCCCCTGTACATATAATGCACACACTGACAGGCAGTCCCTGTACATATAATGCACACACGGACAGGCATCCCCTGTACATATAATGCACACACTGACAGGCATCCGCTGTACATATAATGCACACACTGACAGGCATCCCCAGCACATATAATGCACACACTGACAGGCAGTCCCTGTACATATAATGCACACACTGACAGGCAGTCCCTGTACATATAATGCACACACTGACAGGCATCCCCTGTACATATAATGCACACACTGACAGGCATCCCCTGTACATATAATGCACACACTGACAGGCATCCGCTGTACATATAATGCACACACTGACAGGCATCCCCAGCACATATAATGCACACACTGACAGGCATCCCCTGTACATATAATGCACACACTGCAGGTATCCCCTCTCCACATAATGCACACACATCTACAGACATGCTCTCCCCATGTAACAGTGCAGCAGGTCACATATGGACATGCTCTCTTACCTGTATGTTATGTCACCCTGTTACCCGTCTCTTGCTGTCTCTCCTGTAAAACTCCAAACTAAAACTACATGTGTGAGGAGTGTCTTTGACGCTAGGCATGTCGGGACATGTAGTAGTGGATACACTAGTGTGTGTGGGTGCCTTGTGTGTATAGTGCATATCCAGGAACACACGTGACTCCCTGCAGCTGGGGATTATCACATATCCAGCACTACATAACGGTGTGTAAACAAGTTATCTGCTGGAGCAGTAGTGTCGTTATCTGGGAGGTCATCATACACACAGGGTCTGATTCCTATCATTATTAGTGTTATTATTATCATCATGATCACATTGTATACAGTGCTATAACGTGAGGTGCAGAAAAGACACTTCTGTTACCACTCTGATAGAGGTAAAGGCCTTGTTACAGGAGCTTACACTCATAATTAAAGAACCACAGTGGGGGAGGGGTGTGGTGTCAAATTCAGTCTTAACCAATTATACACGCAATTCTATAAAAAAAGAAGCAGAAAAATTGAGGCTCATCAGGAACTCCAGCAGTCTGGAAGAAGTTAAAAAAACATTATTATATTGTATTAGAACATAACATGTGCAAATATAAATAATAAAGTAAATCTAATTATTTAGGGTTTCTTTTGTTATGCTTTATTAATTTTATGGATTTTGCTTACTTCTTGTAATTCCAGTTGGTCAACAAACTATCTGACAAACTAATGAACCACTCTTTTCGGGCCTTTCCCTCTTCACCATCGCAAAATCTGACAGCTGCAGTTCCGCCGCCGGTCGACAGATGGCGCTGCCAATTTTAGCATATAGGGCGCGCCGACAGAAGAGGCCTTGAGCTATGAGAGCCCCCCCCCCCCCCCCCCCTAGGTGCATAGTGATGGCCTTGCGGTTGATTCAGCGCCGTCGATTTGCGCCACGTCGGAGGGGAGAATAGTTCTTTGCCTTCCCTTGAACTTGACGCCACCCGAAAACTCACAGCTCCCTCTGGCGCATGGCACCTGTAACTGCAGCTGTCAGTGCTGCAGAAGAAATGTGCAGGCAAAGAGGGATAGATCACGCCTTATTAAATTGGCAATTGGCAAATTGAAAAAGGCTCTATTTAAGCACATAGCATATTTTTTTTACAGACGTTTTTAGTTGGTGAACTTCTATCCAAAAGCAAAGTCTTCACTAACTAAAAACTTAGGTAAAAAAATATGCTATGTGCTTATATAGAGCCTTTTTCAATTTGCCAAATCGCAATTTAATAAGGCTGACAATGTGTGTGTGTTTGTGAGTATATATATATATATATATATATATATATATAAATATAGTTATACAAGATTTTCTCTGCCTTTAACAAGTCTACAAAATGGATATTAATTCTATCCCTTGAAGGTATATGGAAGTTAATATAAATATGCATAAATGCATCTGATAGAGAAGAATCAGTAGTGCATGCAAACATTCGTAGCAAAATGTTATCAGTTTTCTGGCAGTTGATTTTGAAAAGGAACTCCCCTGAAAATCCAAGCTAAATTAGCATATAATTCATATTTTGTTATGGCCAATCAGAAACAGCTACACCATTGTAGAAGTATGGGGAATTCAATCTCAGCAGCAAAGCATTGTGAGATTTGTTATCTTTTGCTCCCACCAAATATTTCTCTCCTCCGCTGAATGATGCAACTCAGGCAGTGCTGTTGCTCTGGATCTCTACACTGTGCTGCTACTGAGTGGAAGCTTAGTATAAGATTTTAAAAAATATACTTGAATGCAGTGTTTCTATTGGTTAGCATCAGGTGCCTATGTAAGCAGCTCTGTTTTTAAATCAAATTATTCTGTCGGGGTATTGAATGACTTAATGCAAGATGTGTTTCTGATATCAGTAGCATGTGTTAAATAAAAAAATGTAAAACAAGGGAAACTTCAATACACATGTAAAACAGGTGAGCATTCATACTGTTTTAGTAAGCAGTGGTGGAGCTAGTGAAACGAGGGGCCCGGTGCAAAATAATTTGGGGCCCTTCTTGACCTTCTCTACATAAGGTTGATGCCTGTAAGGGTCACAAAAAACATATGTGTAGGTGTTCAAATAATTTCCTATAAAAAATTATATATATATATATATATATATATATATATATATATATATATATATATATATATATTATCCTAATAATTTAGAGACCTGCATTACTCCAGATAATAAAGGGCTCCTATAAGGTCGTGGGCCCGGTGCTTCACACCTGCTGCACCAGCAGTTGCTCCACTGTCAGCAGAGGTTCCAAATATGGCATACATAAATATAGGAAATAAAGTATTATATAAGATTAATTTTATTTAAATATAAAACATTTTCTTAGAGGAATTTTACTGTATTAACCTATTAGCAGCTGTACATACTCATGCATATTAAAGGGCAATTCACCTCACTATAAGATCATTTCATGGTGTGAAAGAGCACAAGATTCTGTGTTTTTTTTTTTTTTTAAATTACACGAAGAACAGCCACAAATATGTAGTCTTAGGTTGTTTACAGACACACTGCTGACTGTTCTATGATTAGCAACATCTGCCAACAATGGCCATTGCAAGCTCCGAGAAACAGAAAGATTTATTGTTTTACTTGCTTTCAGGAATGTAATCAGTCATCAGTTAACCCACAAGTAACATATTTAGGGTTTCTAGCAGTCATTTCCCTGCACAGGTACATTTTGGAAAGTTTAACCCGCTTTATGCTCTGCTCTCTGCAGCAGCTCGTGCTGTGACTGTGTGGGGGACTTGCCAGACTCATGTAATTAGAACATTTATGATTTTTTTCCATGAAAAATGCACCAATTTCAAAAAGTATGTTGTACTGAGTTAACTGGCCCTTTAACACCCTGTGGAAAAAAATGGAGGCAGACCCCAGGTAGTAATAGAAATCATAGCACTGGCAGCAGTCCATGATTAATCAGTGAGTAGAGAATTGGTGATGTAAAAATGACAAACTTCAATGCAAATTTAGCACAAGATTCTTTAAAGAATATTCAACTGATAAAGTACTTATTACATATAGCTTTAGACTAGACCATATTTGAATCTGACTTTTTATTCCTTTAATTGTAAATGAATCCTTTTTTTTTTTTTTTAACACAATTGCAACATTTTTTTTTGTATCCATTTAAAATACACCTCTTCAATCTTTATGCTACAGACCTCTCACATTGAATAGACTCTATGAAAGCATAGGAACCAGAGAGAAAGGATGCGTTCAGTTTTTTTTTTATCAGTTATGCACCAACAATCACCTATTATATTTGTCAAACTGCAAGATGTCGTCACGCTTGCGGCCCAGAGGGAGGAAAAAAAGACACAGGGGAGGGAGAGGGAGGGAAAGAGACACAGGGGAGGGAGAGGGAGGGAAAGAAAGAGACACAGGGGAGGGAGAGGGAGGGAAAGAGACACAGGGGAGGGAGAGGGAGGGAAAGAAAGAGACACATGGGAGGGAGAGGGAGGGAAAGAGACACTGGGGAGGGGTGGGGCGGCGAGCAGTTGAGGCATTGAAACACACAGGACTCAAAGATGTTAGGAAAAGCAGGATTGCCTTAGGCTGCAAGCAGTTGAGGAACTTAGAGGGAAAAAAAAATTGTGCGAGGTGCAGAACTTACAAAGAGAAATTACGAGGTCGGAAAAATATGAAGTTAGTTAACGGTCGAACCATGCAAAAATCAGCCAGGACGTCTGGGAGTAAGCTTGCATGAAAATTTGCAGAGCTTCGGCACTCGAGAAAAATCGCCAAAGCGAGAAAAAAATGGCGGCCGAAGAAAATGCAAAAAAGGCTACACTACCCCGAACCGCGCAAAACACCGCCAGCCGCATAACACTTTTACCCAGGAACGTACGAGGTACAAAATACACTATTAGAAAGGATGGAAAATTCTTGCGTAGCACAGACAATCGCCGCCATTTTCCCACTAACAACATTACGAATCTAAAATGGCACTTTACCAGGCTAAACAAACGGTTTGGTCTCGCTCACACAGCCTATTTAGACTGAACACTTGGCACATTGCTAACACTTTCTCCTCAGGCCTACAACAGTCCAAATGCACATTGTATGCTGCAGGAAGATAAAAAGAAATTGTTAGCTCTTCAGGATATGGATTGCTGGATATATTAAATTAGAAATAGATAAAGTATATTAATTCATTAAGTAATTAATTATTAAAAAAAATAAAGACAATATATATATATATGCTAAATAGCATATATATATATATATATATATATATATGCTAAATAGCATATTTCACACTGCCGTTTGAGGGACACGAGGGGAGAGGCTCGCAATGAGAGCTGAAGGTGCTCAGGGGAGCAAAAGCGTTACATTCTGTGGCAAACAACATTGCCAGCCTTCAAATTCTATTGCCGTCATCTTTGATGGGCAAGTCGCTAGTCACATATATAGTTGTGGATCTGCGTGGTTGTCCGGAACGTTTACACCAAGGCAGAAACACACACACACTTTTCCTATTAAAACATGACACAGAAAATGCAAATTACCCATCATTTCAGAAATAATCAGATTAGTAGCAGATTCATAATAATGTGCTACCCATTACATTTTTCAGAGCACTTCAGGGTAAAGGAATATAAATGTCATATGCCAATGTTTGTGAACATTCTCAGGGCATATGAAGGATAAAAGAATGCCATAGAGACTTACATCGGGCCATGTATGCTAAATAGAAAATCTTTGGAGAGGTCTTGAATGTCAAATTCGTCCAACACAAACACAGGAATGGAGAAGTTCTCCAACAAATACAGAAGGATTTTGTTCCTGTATTAATTGGGCAGCCAAAATACCTATAAACCGTACCAACAGACACTATTTGGAAATTGCAAATAGCCCAGAAATGAAAATAAGTAAATAAATTCTAATAACAAATTCATGGGCTGTTAGAAGTAGATTTTTTAAATCTTATTTCTAGAAACAAATGACAAGAGTCACTGGAGACTCTAAGAGTACTCCCATTAGATTTAACCCTCTGTCTTGAATACCAAAAATGTATTCTAATGCAGTTTGGCATGAGCCATATGAAGGCTTACCAACATTTTAAATATTCACATCTCAGGGCTTAAAGTGTGTGTGTGTGTGTGTGCGCCCCCCTTATTGTAATGTCAATCAATTACATGATGCAGCATGATCCAAATAATGCAGAACCCCGATAGGAAGAAGGTTGTACGGTGCAGATCTGACATTTCAACACTAGCACTAGTATGTATAGCACTATTTAGTATGAAATTACAGGTAACTTTTCTTGGTTTACAAGTAGAAAATGTATGGTTGAGTGCCATAATTCTAGTTGATATTTGAAAGCACTGTAAGGACCCCTGGAGGGGTAGTGGATAGAAAGCATAGGTTAAAACAGGCCCACCACTTATACTTGTGGTAGACCGACAAAGAACACCATCTTCACAGCCAAGAAGCCCATATCACTATAATAATGTACTAGACCCACAACTACACAGGGACTTCTCATTCGCAGATTATATGCGGACGTCAGAGGAAGTTTTAGACTTGAGATTTCTGTATTACTTTATACATAGAAGCTTCAGGAGGGATAACTAAAATACTTAATGAGGATGTGAAGATCCACAAGACGTAGCCTGAAAGCTTGACTAGAAATGAATGCTTCCTATATAGTCATAAGTGTTGAAATATTCCCCAATTTACATACTTTTTGCACTTCGTGTTATTTTGTTTTTAATTAAACAAACATTGCTTCCTTTTTCAGGATCCAGAAAGAGAAGTGATAATATGATCACAAGATCTCCGGCAGCCTTTGCAAAAAAGATATTTAGCAGACACCAACATAAAAAAAAAGGCACTAATTTATTTTTTATGGCTTTAAAAATATACAAAAAGTTATAAAAATATTTTACAGCTTGATTAAAATAGATATATAGGTTTTGCAAACTACAGCAGACATGAAATTGCATTTCTGTGTACACAAATCTTTTCATATTTAAATGAATCCAGCATGGTACATCCCATTCCTCAGTCCAAGAGGTAGAGTGTCTTGAGTGAGAAGTCAGAGTGTGACAGACAGACCGTGGTCAGCAGGTGTTGATCAAGACTTGGGTTTGGCTGTGCTCCTACGTCCAGCTGGTAAAAAAGAATATCAACATTAAATCAAACTATTATGGGCTTTACTTTAGTAAAGTTTGTTTACGTTCCACTGACCTGTTCAAACAAACTTGAACCAAGGACCTTGGAAAGTAAAACTACAGAATAATGGACTGTGTTTAATACCCCATGAGTGTGCTTTTAACACGTAAAGTGTAATTTGGGTTCAAAACGAATTGCATGTTCACCACGGCCTTTGCTGATGACCGTAGAGAACATAAAATGGAGCAAGCACAATCATACTGTCCTGTGTGTACACTTCAAAAAGCAGAAATAGAATTAAAAAAAAAAAGAAAAAGAAAAAAGAAAAAAAAAATTATATATATTTGTGTACAATTAAATGAGACCAACATCATATTTAGAAGAGTTTAGGTCCTTTAAGTAGATGAAAGGACAACTGCAGAAGTACAGTGAGGGGGACCTAGTGAGCAAGTTGGATCCACTGAAAAAAGAAACGAGTATGAATCAACTGGACAGCCTATCCGCATAGCATATTTCTGCTGCTTAAACAAAACTTGTGTAAGGGACAGGCTACAAAGAAAATATGTGCGTTTTAAAATATGCTTTGGTGCAGTGTTATTAGGTCAGGATTTAAAAAAAAAAAATGTAATTATGAAGAGCCATTGGGAGTGACCGACAGAGGTCCTGTAAAGCGAGGGGCATTGAGAAAGCAAAAATGTGCATCACTCACCAGTTTTCTTTACTTCTCTTATTTTGGGCTTAGGAGAGTCCAAGGGGGCTGCGCTGGCTTTCAGTCTCTTTGATTTGGTTTTCGCAGGCGGGTGATCTAATGTGAGCTGTGGTACATCCTTCTTTGCCACTTTGGGCCTAATCGGTGTGTGTAATGGAGAACCTTTGTAGGAAGATCTTCTTATATTCTTCTCTTTTTCTATTTTTTTATCTCCAACTTTCTTCACTTTCTTTTTACTTCTTTCATCCACAGATTTCTCTTCTTCACTCTCTACTTTTAGGTCTTGCACCACCTCCTGCTTTGATTTCAGTTCTTTCTTTACAAGAACCCTTTTGCCTCCACCAGCTTTTCTTTTAACCTCAGTCTTCTCCACCTGCAAATAAGAGATTAAGGGTTAAAGGATGTCTGCTTCTACCCCCTTGTGAGATGCTCCACACCAGGGGCCTCATTCTATTATCGGCCGTAAGGCTGCGATTCCTTGCGGGGGTTCAGTTAACTCGCGATTCTATTATAGGGCCCTGCAAGGATCTCCTTTTACGGCCGGCCGCATATCTTGGAACCGGCCGTAATCTCAGAAATATAAAAACTCAAATATAAATTCAAGCCTGCACTGTACAGCTCTGTAAATGCTAGGGATCATATTGGGGGACATGAGGATTAAAAGAAACCCACTCTCAAGCTTGCACATCTGCCCAAACCCGAGTTCAAATTAACTGTTTATTTTCCGGCTGCGGCGTGGGCGTGTCTGAGGTGCTCCAAGCACTCTGGACTTTTTACGGATATTAAAAATAAAATATTTTACGGATTTGAGTACAGGATAATTATGTGCTATTTTTTCTAACACCTAAAATCCCTTTATAGTCTTCTCAAAGTGCAGGATGGCTTTATTTGAGCTATTTTATGTGCTTAATTGGTGCTAGCGAGACCTCTTTCCTACAAGTAAGCAGCGGCTCGCTTTTAGCCTTGCAGAGAGGTTTCCCGGAGCAATTGAATTGCAAATCTCTTGCTGCCGTTTTAGATCAAAGGCTTTCCTCCGGCGCGAGCGGCCGCAAGAGATAGCAAGGCACCGGCCGCAAGCCTGCCGGAATCCCCGGCCGTAAGGGAATAGAATGGCAGAATAGCTTGCGGCCGGTCCTTGCGGCCCCGCAACGGCTGCGGCCGCTAATAGAATGAGGCCCCAAGTGTGGAGCATCTCACCCAAAAAAAAAACAAAAAAAAAAACACGCAAACTAAAGCATATTAATATCCTGTTCCGGTTTGTAAGTCTCTTAATAGCTTTCTCTTCAAATGGTATTTAATAATGTATAAGACGTGCAGAAAAAAATCAATGAGGAAAATGAATAAAGCCTGAGCGGATGAGGAAAATGAGCAATGACTCAATGGGCCTGGCTTGCACCTCAACAAAACATACAACACTCTAAGTATATTCAAGTAATTTGTCTAAACATCTAGACTTACATACACACTTGTACCTCATGGTATGAATGACAAAGTGGACATTATATATATATATATATATATATACATATACATATACATATACATATATATATATATATATATATATATATATATATATATATATATATATATATATATATATATATATATACACACACACATACACATATATATATATATATATATTATACACACACACACACACACACACTTTGAATATTCATAAGAGTTTTTTGTATATTTTAAACCATAAAAACAAAATATATAATAATAATAATAAGCCTTTTTATTTTTATGCTGGTGTCTTTTGCAAAAAGATCTTGTGATAATATGATCACAAGATCTGGCATCCTCTGCAAAAGATTTAGCAGACACCAACATAAAATATTAATTTTGTAGGATTTTAAAATATACAGAAAGTTATAAAAAAAAAAAATATTTTTTTTTTATGCATGGTGAGGAAAATAGGGTCATGGTCTTAAAGCTAGAAAATGGAAGGCGGTGTAGATGGGAGAGTGTGGTTCATGAAGAATAGGATGGTTACACAAAAAGGACAAAATAAGGAACTTTGCGATACATTCCTAA
Organism: Discoglossus pictus; assembly: GCA_027410445.1. Lineage (NCBI taxonomy): Eukaryota > Metazoa > Chordata > Amphibia > Anura > Alytidae > Discoglossus > Discoglossus pictus. The sequence continues at coordinate 224,680,217 of CM050167.1, forward strand.
AACACAGAGAAAAAGGGTAAATAACTATTTACTTTTACTGGCTTCGACTCTGTACCCACAGATAGACGTCTCTTCCGCGCTTTCTCCCCTGAAGAAGAATACACAGAATAGTTTGAGAGAAATTGTTAAATGGCACTGTAAAAACATGTTAAGTTAAAAAAAAAGTATTTATTCCCTTTAACTGTGTTTATTAGGATTATATATTTTTTTCCAGTTTGCCTTTCTCTGGATCAATTAACAACTAATGTGCCTATTGCAGATCAGAAATCTTAAAAAAGGTTGAACTTTGACTAACTATTTTTTCAAATTTCAAATAATAAGCAACTATAAAATGCACTGAAACGGGGCCAGTATGGACGAAGTCAGGATTTCTAGAATCTTCTTTTAGGCTTAAATGACCACAATTGGACCACGTACTAGCTTAAATAGTAAACTCGTACTGGAAGGTCCAAAAAGCACTCCAATTTTTATGTTGCAGAAAATATATTTTTTTAAAAACAAACAAACAAAAATAAAAACGCATTAACGAAAGGGAATTAAAACAAATATATTCTATGTATGGCACTGATAAAAATAACTCTCCTCATTGGATGGCAGAAGTTATGATGCTGTATAGCTATTGAAGGTAGAGTAAGTGAATAAACCAGACAATTGTTTAGGATAATAATAATAATATTATTATTATTATTATTATGTCACAGTGCCAGACACAAAAACGTTAACTGTAATGTCTACTTTTCCAGTATTTCACAATATTACAAATCACCAAGACAGTGACCCTGTATATGCTCAGAAATACACATTCAATATAGTGAAAGCTCAAGCACAGTTATTAATCACACAGTTGTATATTGTCTCACAATTGACAGGGAGACGGGGAAAAAAAAAAAAAAAAAGACGCAAAATGACTCCTAAAAGTCTAGCTTATTGATGCTTCACACAAACCTAGGTAAAAACATATTGGTAACTAAATGTATAAAGGATATGAAAAAAGGAAAGAGAATGATAAAAGGGGTGAGCGAAGAAAAATAAAAGCTTCCAATTAAGGGACCACCGTAGTCAAAATTTTAAAAACTACTACACTTGAAAATAGACCTTTAGGGCCTCATTCTATTATCGGCCGCAAGGCTGCGATTCCTTGCGGGGGTTCCGTTACCTCGCAATTCTATTAAACGGCCCCCAAGGATCTCCCCTTACGGCCGGCCGCATATCTTGCAATCGGCCGTAAGCTCAGAAATTTTTAAAGTCAAAAATAAATTCAAGACGGCACTGTACAGCTCTGTAAATGCTAGGGATCATATTGGGGGACATGAGGATTAAAAGTAACCCCCTCTCAAGCTTGCAAATCAGCCCAAACCCGAGTTTACATTAACTGTTTATTTTCCGGCCGCAGCGTGGCCGGGTCTGAGGTGCTCCAAGCCCTCGGGACTTTTTACATGGATATTTGACATATATAAAAACATTTTTTTTTTTACGGATTTGAGTGTAGGGGAATGTTGTGCTATTTTTGCTAACACCTACAATCACTTTATAGTCTCCTCAGAGTGCAGGATGGCTTTATTTCTGCTTTATAATGTGCTTAATTGGTGCTTGCGGGACCTTTTTCCTGCAAGTAAGCTGCGGCTCGCTTTTAGCCTTGCAGAGATGGTTCCCGGAGCAATTGAATAGCAACCGGGCTTTTCTTGCGGCCGAAACTCTTGCAGCCGTTTTAGATCAAAGGCTTTCCTCCGGCGCGAGCGGCCGCAAGAGATAGCAAGGCGCCGGCCACAAGCCTGCCGGAATCCCCGGCCGGAGGGGAATAGAATAGCCGAATAGCTTGCAGCCGGTCCTTGCGGCCCCGCAACGGCTGCGGCCGATAATAGAATGAGGCCCATAGTAAGTAGAATGTAAAAAAAAAAAAAAAAAAAAATGTATTTGGTACAGCCTCTAATTTATTAGTGATCGACTTTATTAGTGATTCACATTCTGAGGTGGGAGTCAACTCAAGTACTCAGGAAGTCTGACTGTAGATGCCATATTGGCATTGTGTAAATACCAGTGTACTTATTAGGTCTAATGGAATTCTCAGTTTAGAAGGACACAACCTGCTGAGGCAGAAGCAGATTCAATAAATAGAATAGAAAGCTGCATATAAAAGAATAAAATCTTTAAAGGCTGAAGAGAGAAGAAAAAAAAAACAAAAAAAAAAAAAAACACACGGCCTCTAAGATGAACGGGTAATGCATACAGATTTTAGGGATCACAACTCACCCTTTGGGGCTAGAGGTCCAGGATCCCCCTGTAATGAAACCATCATACTGTTAAGTAACCAGTGTGCAAGGCTAAGTCTTCATTCATCTTTACAATGAAAATGTAAGTCCAGTGCGGTTCTTAGAAAGCCATAAACCATAGAAAGCCAGGTCATTGCAGCCCCCAGGTATAGGGAGACCCCATCCATAAAATAGCCATAGTCCACTATGATCCATAGCAACCCTACATGTTTTTCAGATATGAGGCCAATCCTCCAACTTTAGTTACCTCCTTCACACAAAGTAGAAGTACTATTCCCCAAAAAGAAAATTAGCTGGAGACTTTCCCAGTCTATATGAAAGAGGCCTCAACACCCACCCTGACATCCCCACATGTGCTTCCAGTGTTCTAGAGACCTTCCACCAACCTGGAACCAAATTGTTCGCCCATTGTGGTCTCTCAAAGCGTTCATTCCTGGAGCATAGTAACAGCGCAGCCATTTCTCAAAGTCAGCATAATCATTTGTTTTTTCAGGATCATAGCCTTTACCTCCTAAAAAAAATAAAAATAAATTTATATATATATATATATATATATATATATATATATATATATATATATATATATATATATATATATATATATATATATATATATATATATAATATATATATAATATATATATATAGAAGCAATTGTTACTTCTAAATGAACCACAGTAATTTTTTGTTGTTTTTCCCGCTAATATTTGAAGTTGTTTTTAAAGAACAATAAAACCTAGCTATAATTGTACTAGCTTTTTCGTAAAGAAATCATTCCAGAGATATTAACCAGACTTCTCCTTAGAAGGCTCTCTGCATTCCAATCCATCGTTAATGCCTCAGCAAGGCCCATATATCTCACCAGTCCTTTCTTACATGGTCTTCTAATGCTCTCATCTACCAGTTATAAATTACTTATTATCCTTTATTCATAATGTACCAATGTATTCTTTAGTGCTATACAGGGGTTAAGTATTGTTTTGCCTTGCCTTCTACTTAACACATTGCAAAAGAATGGAGGGCCATTTTATTTAGCTTAAAAAAAACAACAACTCACAAACGTACAATTTAAAGGGTTTTGGTACGATACAGGTGGGTGATAGATGCAACACGGCAGTGTGAAGGCATTAGTTTTAAGCAAGTCTAGGTAGTTATGTGTTACACTGTACATTGAAGGTGTGAGGGATATAATGCTGCAGAGTACACAATTATGCATTTTAGGGATAAAGGCGATAAGCTTCTTTAAACAGATTTTTTTGTGTGTGAATTTTTGAAGTTTTTGCAGCAGAACGATACTCTAGTGGACCAAGGATAGGAGTTCCACAGAGTTGCAGCAGCACAAGAAAAGTCAGGAAGCCAGACATGTGAGGAAGAAAGAAGGTCATTAGCAGAGCCAAGAGGGCAACCAGGGAGTATTTTGAGAAAAGGGTAGATATATACAGGGGTGCAGTGATGTTGAGGGCTTTATATGTTAGCCATAAGAATAAAAATCCTGACCCTAAAGCAAACCAATGGAGTGACTGACAGAGCGGTGCTGCAGACTGAGTGTTGGGTATAGTAGAAGAGTCTAGCAGAGGCGTTCATCTCTTCAGTGCCCACTAGATCAAGTTCAAAATCTTGACACTCATTTACTGAAGCCTCCTACTTGTCAGATCTAGTATCCAGATACTCCCCTAACTGCCCCCTCCACTCTGTCCATATTTCTTCACACTCTTGTCTCCAACACTTTTCTCATGCACCCCTCACCCGGTGGGATATTTACCCGGCTTTGTCAGATGTTCTCATTCTTCAGTTTCAAACACTTTCTGAAAAACTCATCTATTCTGATAAGTCTACTAAGTTGACCCCTGACCTAAAGGAAAACCAGAAAGCAATCCCCTCCAATACCCTTAATCTTTTTCGATTCTACGCTTTGGATCAGTATATCCAATGTTGTCCTGTTTGTCTCATGTATTCCTTATACTTCGCTCCACAAAATATGCTGGCGCTTTAGAAATAAGTTATATAAGATATTATTATTATTAGTTTCAGTAATGGTTACAAATTATCTTCTTCATATGATTAGTAATCTTGGTTTATAAAAAATGCCAACATTTTAGGCAGAGCTTTATACAAGGTGAAAATACATTGGAGTAGAGCAAGTATGTGACACATCACATTACAATTAAAACAGGATATGCATGCCTGCCCCTAGGTACCAGTGAGGACAATGCATAATTAAATAGAAGGTTTGAAAAGGGCAATGTATATTAATGAAAAAAAGACTGAGCAGGACAGAAGATACATGTAAATGGTATAGTGGAGGCGTGAGGGCTATAGAGGATAGGCTTCTTTGAAAATGAGGGTTAAAGCTTAAAGCTTTGAAGGGGTCATAGAGGATCTGCAAGAAAGGCAGATATCCTCTAGGCTGGAGTGGGAGAGGGTTCAGAGGAGGTAGAAAGTCGGAAAAGAGGGAGGGAGGTTTGGATTATACTTTGCGAAGAAACCAAAGATGCAGGAAAGTTCAGAAGAATGGAGGAGTGTTTTGTATGTTATGGTCAAGATTTTGAGATGTATTCTGCACAGTATGGGGCTCAATGCAGAGGTGGAGGAGTGATGGATCAGGTCATTCATGACTGAAGTGGAAAGGAAGGCCAATGAGAATAGAGTTACAGTACTCAGGCTGGGATAAGATGAGTATTAGAATTTTTGTAGCTCATAATAAATCTGTTTCTAAGCAATTACACTGTGCTACCAACTGACATACTGGGTTATAAAAAATAAATCTAGGTTTTAATGCTCTTTAAAGCAAATATAGGTTTTAAAATATATACCAAACTAACTCTTAATATAATACAGACCATGGCGATCTATTACCATCCCTTTAAAGTGCAAGTCCACTTTCCCCTTCATACCAAGCTTAATGACCTCCAGAGGAACCAAATGACAGAGCTGCAGTAGATCTGGATTCTCCTTCTTAAGTTTTACTTTCTTACTTAGTGAAGTGTCATTATTCTGTAATACAAAAATGAAAAGGGAAAAAATAAAAATAAATCATGAGGTAACAATTAAAGTGCCATACAGTTAATACATGATTTGCTTTAGTCATATTAGTGTTCCTTAAAAAAAAAAAATACACATAAAAACATACCTCAAGTTGTGAAGCAGAGGTAAAGTCCTTTAACATCACTTAATAAATGCATGATTTCATAATGCAGATGGTTATGGTCACTTTAAATTATACAGTATGATAGAAAGAATGCATGAACTGTGGCTCAAATGATTTTTGCTTGATACGGCTTTAGTTCAGCAGAGTAAAACAGTTTGTTATATTCATGTACAGAGAAAACACTCCATACAGAGGCATTACCTGGTTCTGATGTTTTAGATCTTCAAGAATAGGGCGAGCAGGCACAAATGGAGGAATCTGTAATCTAAACAGGAAAGGAAATATTTTAAGTAAATAACTGCTGAACAGAGGCAGGACGTTATGGTTGAAGAGAGACTATAAAAACAAGAGGAGCAAGGCAACAGGTGAGACAACAAATAAAGGGGAAGTATATTTTTACTCATATTTGCCCAGACCCTCAGCTTGCTCTTAAATTTACCAGAGGGTCATCCAACTGAAATTGTTGACGGTTGTATTTTCAGGGTGTGCAAGAACTGGTAGAGGTAAGTAAATCACCCCTATTAATCTAAAGATCCACCAGTACTCAAGGAAAGAAAATCCAGAGTGATACTAGTTCTGGATCTAAACAAGCCAAATTTGCACCTATATTCTCACCGAAATAGAATTTCTGCACGCAAATAGTTTCCAATGCCATTGAAGTACTTCTGATTCAAAAGAGCCTCACAAATAGGTTTATCAAAAGCTTTATCTGAAAGATTCCTCAGTACACAGTCCCTGTAGATAAACAAAAAAAATGTAATAAATAAATATTAAAACCAATACAGAACACAGCACTTAAACTGGTCATACTCCAGCATCACAAACAAAGTATTATTTATTATCACTGTACCTGAACTTGTCATACTCCTGCATCACACAGGGGCCACGATCTGGCTGCCAGGTACCATTCACCTCCCAGGTCCCAAATCTACGAGGATCTACAAAGCAGAGCACCCTGCGTGGGGTGTCCTTGGTGTAGAAGCGCAGATGAGCATGTTTAGGGAGCTCCGCCTCACTACACAGCTTGAAACTTCCAGACATACCAAATCGAAATACAATATCTGTAGTCTGGCAGTCTCCTGAGACAGGGCTGAGGAGGAGTTTCACCTCCTTGCCCCGGGACACAGAGCTGATGGTGTACTCAGGGCAGCTGAAAGGAACCTCGGTGTTCTTGCTGACTGCTGATTTCTCCACATTGCCAGAGAATAGCAGTCCAGCACATGATGTGTTAACAAACAGGCTAGCAAGATGAAGCTCTGGACCCTCTGGCATTGCAAATCTATCAATGAGGAGACACAAAGAGGTGTTAGATTGTCAGCGGTCAAAGGTATATGTAAATTTCCTGGATTATGAATGCATTGAATAGAAGATAATCAGTAGTGTATGAAAATTCCAAAATAAACATTATTAAACCTACCATAAAATTTGCTAGCAGTTGTTTTTGAAAGTTAACACCCCTAAAATTCCCAGCTAAAATTAGCATAAAAATCCTAATTCATTTTGGCCAATCACAGGCAGCTATTACATGGTTTAAATATGTGATAGCAGTTTGCACAGCAAAGTATCATGGGATGTGTAGTCTTTTCCCCTCTACACAAGAAAGCCAAGAGAAGCTCAGACATTGCAGTGTGGATCTCGGCTGATTTGAAGATCAGAAAACTGTACCTAAATGCAGTGTTTCCATTGGGAGGTAGACTGTGCCTATGTTGGCACCTCTGGGGTGTGGAAACCAAATTATATGTTTAAATCAAATACATTTTAGTGTGTATATAGAATAAAATCAATGTAATGTGCATTTCTGATATAAGCAGCCTGGATCCTTTTCTATTTGCAATCCGGTTTTCATTTCAAGACTGGGGTGTGCGGATTCGCCACAGAACCACCTGGTGGTGTAAAAAATTTACTGTAGCCAAAGAACTATTCCATCCTTCGATCTGGCTCATAAGGCGAGCCGACAGAAGAGGCCTAGAGCTATGAGAGGCGCGCCCCGAGGCCCTCAGCCTCGCTGTCAACTCAGCGATGTTCGAGTTGACAGGGAGGCCATGTCAGAGGATGGAATAGTCCTTTGCCTGCAGTATTTTTTTCAACCACCAGGTGGTGCTGTGCCACAGAACTCAACCCCAATGTTCTAACAGCAAACGGCTATTAAATCGAACAGATCCGCAGCCTGTGTTCGATTAGAAAAAAAAAGGAAATTTAGATCTATTTTTAAAAACCTACTGTAGCTCAATAAAAAAAATATGTTTGAAAATTGGCAGCTATAAAACTCATGAGCATACAAACATTTTAATCAAAACTTCAATTGAGCAGATTCTGCTTCCATGCTTCTCAATTTGTCCAAACCTGACAAACAAAAAACCCTAAATCTAAGACCAAATCTGACACCATTAAAGCAAAAATTATTTCACTAGCTAAAAATGTATATATTGATTTCAACCCTAAATCCATATTGCATGTTACCAGGTCTTTATATGAGCAGAATATAAATTGCACTTCTATTATTCTTTACATTAGTAGTACATTACAGAATATGGCTGGGTTAGAAAAGCACAATATAAATGACTGCAAACATGAACACATTCAACAGGCTCTGTCTTGTAAAACATATGTAAACGACATAAGCAAAGCAGGACTTAAGGGTATCACCAATGGATATTATATAGCTGATCTGTACTGCTATGAGGAGCATGTATATAACAAGCTGGGGCAATGTGCTGGTGTTAGTGTTATACAACATGGCACATGCACGCGCAATGCGCGAACCCATCCCTTGTATAATAACAGTCCCCTCTGTGTATCCTTACACATGGTGGTCTCGTTATATAATTACCTGTATATGATATATAATTACCTGTATGTGTTCTCTCTCTCTACCGGCCCGAACACTCTCCCGTTACAGCTATTTAAATCTACTCTGTGCAGCCTCGTTTGTTGGTGGGCGTGGCTTGGTGCCGCTATGCATGCTGGGTTTGTAGTTTTCTTGGTGAGTCCACAGTGTGAGCTGAATGACAGGCTGGGTTATGAGACTCAGCACCAAGTGTAGTTTACTCATTATTAGTGTACTAACGACTTGCCCGTCAAAAATGACGGCAATAACATTTGAAGCCTCGCAATGCTGTTTGCCACACAATGCAAGGCTCTCGCCCCTCTACTTTACGGTCCTCACAATGAGCGCCTTCTCCACTATTGCAGGCCTCGGCATGCACTGCGCACATGCGCAAGGCTATAACTTTGCCGCTCATTGTGAGGCTCGTAAAGCAGAGGGGGGGAGAGGCTCGCAATGAGCGCCAAAGGCCTGGAAGCCTGAGGGGGGAGAGCCTCCATTGTGTGGAAAACAGTATTGCTAGGCTTCACATTTTTATTGTCATTTTTGACTGGCAAGTGGCTAGTTAATAAATACTAGTAACTTGCCCTTATGTTGGTATCATATACGTGCCTCTCTCCCCCTCCCACCCTCTCTCTCCCTCCCACCCTCTCTCTCTCCCCCACCCTCTCTCTCTCCCTCTCTCTCTCCCTCTCTCTATCCCCCACACTCTCTCTCTCTCTCCCACCCTCTCTCTCCCTTTCCTTACTCCTTCACATTCTCTACCTCCCTGACTCCTGCCCACCCTCCCTTTAAATTCCTCTCATTTCCCACCCACCTGTCCTATTCTCTCCCTCACTCCTCTCCACGACCACACTCTGTGCGTTTACACCTTTAGTGCATACACATTACCACAACATTGTCACTCCTGCGCAGGTGCACAACTGCGCATGGGAGAATATGTGATTTCCAGCGATTTGTAGCTTGTGAGTAAAACCTGAGCAGAACGCATCTCACGGGTGTTACTCACTATTATAGTGGATTAAAGGCATATTTAAATGTTCTGGATTATGAATTAATCTTATAGAAGAGAATCAGTAGTGTATTAAAACAATTTTTTGGCATTAAAAATCCCCAAATACACATGGTATAGATTTACCCTAAAGTTTGCTAAATCTCTTGAGTTAGCTAGCAGTTAATTTTGAGAGTTAACACCCCTGTAAATCCCTGCTAGAATTAGCATAAAATTCATTTTGGTCAATCACAGGCAGCTATAACATTGTTTCAGTCTGTGATGGCAGTTTGTGCAGCAAACCATCATGGAAGCTGTAGTCTTGTTTTTCCCTTCACAAAGAATCAAGGACAAGTCAGGCATTGCTGTGTGGATCTCTGCACTGTGCTGCTGTTGGCGAGAAGGTTAGTATAGGAAAAAGGGACTGAGCAGGAACATGGGGACAGGGGAACTGAGGAGGGACAGGGGAACTGAGGAGGGACAGGGGAACTGAGGATGGACATGGGGGCTGCGGAAGGATAGGGGGACTGAGGAAGGATAGGGGGACTGAGGACGGACAGGGGAACTGAGGAGGCACAGGGGACTACAGGGGGACTAAGCAGGGGCAGGGGAACTGAGGAGGAACAAGGGGACTGACCATGGACAAAGGAACTGAGGAGGGACAGAGGGACTGAACAGGAACATGGGGACCGAAGAGGAACAGGGGCGACAGGGGGGACAGAGCATGGGCAGGGGAAAGTGAGTAGGGACAGGGGAACTGAGAAAGGGCAGGGGAATTAGGTAAGGGCAGGGGGACTGAGGAGGGAAAGGGGGGATAGAGCATGGGCAGGGGGAGTGAGGAGGGACAGAGGGATTGGGGAGGGACAGGGCGACTGAGGAGCTACAGGGGGAAGGAGGAGGGACATGGGGGACTGAGGAGGGGCAGGGGGACTAAAGAGGAAGAGGGGCGACTGAGGAGGGACAGAGAGATTGTGGAGGGACAGGGCGACTGAGGAGGGACAGAGGGACTGATGATGGACAGGGGGACTGAGCACGAACATGGGGACTGAGGAGGGACAGGGGGACTGAGCAGGGACAGGGGAACTGAGCAGGAAAATGGGGACTGAGCAGGGACAGGGGAACTGAGAAATGGCAAGGGAACTGAGAAATGGCAGGAGAACTGAGGAAGGGCAGGGGTACTGAGGAAGGGCAGTGGGGCTAAAGAAGGGACAAGAGACTGAGCAGGGGAAGGGGTGGACTGAGCTTGGACAGGGGGAATGAGGAATGACAGGGGGACTAAGGAGGCATGGGGGGACTGAGAAGGCATGGGGGACTGAGGAGGGACAGGGGGACTAAGGATGGACAGAGGGGCTAAGCATGGACAGGGGGACTGAGCATGGACAGAGGGACTGAGCATGGACAGTAAAACTAAGCAAGGAAAGGGGGGACTGAGGAGGGACAGGGGGATTGAGGAGGGACTGAGCAGGAACATGTGGACTGAGGAGGGACAGTGGAACTTAGGAAGGACAGGGGGAATGAAGAGGGACGGGGGGGTAGAGGAGGCACTGAGCAGGAACAGGGGGACTGAGGAGGAACCGGGGGGGGGGGGATGAGGAAGGGCAGGGGGACTGAGGAGGCATGGGGGGGGGGCTGAGGAAGGACAGGGGGACTAAGGAGGGACAGAGTGGCTAAGCAAGGACAGGGGGTCTGAGCATGGACAGTGTAACTGAGCATGAAGAGGGGGATTGAGGAGGGACAAGGGGACCGAGGAGGGACTGAGCAGGAACATGGAGACTGAGGAGGGACAGGGGGACTGAAAAATGGCAGGGGTACTGAGGAAGGGCAAGGGTACTGAGGAAGGGCAGTGGGACTGAGGGGGGACAAGGGACTGAGCATACACAAGGGGGCTGAGGAGGGACAGGAGGATTGATGAGGGACAGGGGGGCTGAGGAGGGACAGGGGACTGAGCAGGGATAGGGAGCTGAGGATGGACAGGGGGGACTGAGCAAGGACAGGGGGGACTGAGAAAGGGCAGGGGAACTGAGAAAGGGCAGGGGAACTGAGAAAGGGCAGGGGAACTAAGGAAGGGCAGGGAAACTAAGGAAGGGCAGGGGGTTTGAGGAGGGACAAGGGACTGAGCAGGGGAAGGGCTGGACTGAGCATGGACACAGGGAATGAGTAGAGACAGGGGGACTAAGGAGGGACAGGGGAACTGATGAAGGGCAGGGGTACTGAGGAAGTGCAGTGGGGCTAAAGAAGGGACAAGGGACTGAGCAGGGGAAGGGGTGTACTGAGCATGGACAGGGGGAATGAGGAAGGGCAGGGGGACTAAGGAGGCATGGGGGGACTGAGGAGGGACAGGGGGACTAAGGAGGGACACAGGCGCTAAGCATGGACAGGGGGACTGAGCATGGACAGAGGGACTGAGCATGGACAGGGGGGACTGAGGAGGGACAGGGGGACCGAGGAGGTACTGAGCAGGAACAGGGGGACGAGGAAGGGCAGGGGGACTGAGGAGGCATGGGGGGGGGGGGGACTGAGGAAGGACAGGGGGACTAAGGAGGGAAAGAGGGGCTAAGCAGAGACAGGGGGTCTGAGCATGGAGAGGGGGATTGAGGAGGGACAAGGGGACCAAGGAGGGACTGAGCAGGAACATGGAGACTGAGGAGGGACAGGCGGCCTGAGCATGGACAGGGGAACTGAGGAAGGACAGCGGGACTGAGGAGGGACAGGGAGGACTGAGGAGGAACAGGGGGACTGAAAAATGGCAGGGGTACTGAGGAAGGGCAGTGGGACTGAGGGGGGACAAGGGACTGAGCATACACGGGGGGGCTGAGGAGGGATAGGAGGATTGATGAGGGACAGGTGGGCTGAGGAGGGACAGGGGGGCTGAGGAGGGACAGGGGACTGAGCAGGGACAGGGAGCTGAGGATGGACAGGAACTGAGCATGGATGGTGGGTACTGAAGAGGGACAGGGGACTGAGCAGGGACAGGGGGACTGAGAAAGGGCAGGGGAACTAAGGTAAGGCAGGGGGATTGAGGAAGGGCAGGAGAACTAAGGTAAGGCAGGGAGATTGAGGAGGTACAAGGGACTAAGCAGGGGAAGGGGTGGACTGAGCATGGCCAAGGGGAATGAGTAGAGGCAGGGGGACTGAGGAGGGACAGGGGAACTGAGGAAGGGCAGGGGGACTGAGCAGGGACGGGGGAGTGACAGTGGGACTGAGGAGGGACGGGAACTGAGCATGGATGGTGGGGACTGAGGAGGGACGGGACTGAGCAGGGACAGGGGGCTGAGGATGGACAGGGGGACTGCGCAGGAACATGGGGACTGAGGAGGGACATAGGGACTGAGGAGGGACGAGAACTGAGCATGAATGGTGGGGACTGAGGAGAGACAGGCGAACTGAGGAGGGATAGGAGGATTGAGGAGGGACAGAGGGGACCGAGGAGGGATATGGGGGAACTGAGCATGGACAGGGGGGACTGAGGAGGGACAGGCGAACTGAGAAAGGGCTGGGGAAATAAGGAAGGGCAAGGAAACTAAGGAAGGGCACTGGGACTGAGGAGGCATGGGGGAACTGAGCATGGATGGTGGGGACTGAGGAGGCACAGGGAAGACTGAGGAGGCACAGGGGAACTGGTAAAGGACATGGGGGACTGAGGAGGGACATGGGGACTGAGGATGGACAGGGGGGACTGAGGATGGACAGGGGTACTGAGGAGGCACAGGGGGGACTGAGCAGAACCATGGAGACATAGGAGGGACATGGGGACTGAGGAAGGACATGGGGACTGAGGAGGGACAAGGGGGACTGAGGAGGGAAAGGGGGGTCTGAGGAGGGACAGTGGGAACTGAGCATGGAAAGGGGGACTGTGGAGGCACAGGGAAGACTGAGGAGGCACAGGGGGGGACTGAGGAGGGACATGGGGGCTTAGAAGGGACATGGGGACTGAGGATGGACAGGGTGACTGAGGATGGACAGGGAGGACTGAGGATGGACAGGGCGACTGAGGAGGCACAGGGGGGACTGAGCAGGAACATGGAGACATAGGAGGGACATGGGGACAGAGGAGGTACATGGGGACTGAGGAGAAACAGGGGGACTGAGGAGGGACAGGGGGACTGAGGATGGACAGGGGGGACTTAGCATGGAAAGGGGGGCTGACGAGGGACATGGGGACTGACGAGGGACATGGGGACTGAGGAGGAACAGAGGGACTGAGGAGGGACAGGGGGGACTGAGCAGGAACATGGGGGACTCAGGAGGGACATGGGGAACTGAGGAGGGACAGGCGGACTGAGCATGGAAAGGGGGGACTAAGGAGGGATAGAGGGGACTGAGGAGGACCGGGGGACTGAGGAGGGACCGGAGGGGCTGAAAATGGACAGGGGAGACTGAGGAGGGACAGGAAATCTGAGGAGGGACAGGAAATCTGAGGAGGGATAGGCAGACTGAGCATGGACAGGGGGGACTGAAGAGGGACAGGTGAACTGAGAAAGGGCAGGGAAACTAAGGAAGGGCACTGGGACTGAGGAAGGATAGGGGGACTGAGCAGGCATGGGGGGACTGAGGAAGAACAGTGGGGCTGAGAGGTAACAGGGGGACTGTTATTATTATTATTATTAACTTTTATTTGTAACGCACCAACATATTCCGTAGCGCAGTACAGGGAATAAAAACAAGGGAAAATACAGCATTAACAACCTTCCAAAAATGGAGGACCCTGTTTTGAGCTTAGAATCTTTGCAGAAAGTGCTTTTTCCAAAAGCATCCTAGAAGACTGAAAACTCGTCACTTACAATCTAAAGGGAAGACTGCGGAGGGACAGGGGGACTGAGCAGGGATAGTGGGACTGAAGAGGGACAGGGGGACTGAGCAGGGATAGTGGGGCTGAGGAGGGACAGGGGAACTAAGCATGGACGGTGGGGACTGAGGAGGGACAGGGGGACTGAAGAGGCACAGGGGGGACTTAGGAGGGACATGGGGACTGAGGATGGACAGGGGGGACTGAGGAGGCACAGGGGGACTGAACAGAAACATGGGGACAGAGGGGGGACATGGGGACTGAAGAGGGACAGGGGGGACTTAGCATGGAAAGGAGGAGTCTGAGGAGGGACAGTGGGGACTTAGGCGGGACAGGTGGACTGAGGAGGCATGGGGGGGACTGAGGAAGGACAGGGGGACTGAGAGACAAAGGGGGACTGAGCATGGACAGTGGGGACTGAGGAGGGACTGCGGACTAAGAAGGTACATGGGGACTGAGGAGAAACAGGGGGACTGAGGAGGGACAGGGGGACTGAGGATGGACAGGGGGGACTTAGCATGGAAAGGGGGGCTGACGAGGGACATGGGGACTGACGAGGGACATGGGGACTGAGGAGGAACAGAGGGACTGAGGAGGGACAGGGGGGACTGAGCAGGAACATGGGGGACTCAGGAGGGACATGGGGGACTCAGGAGGGACAGGCGGACTGAGCATGGAAAGGGGGGACTAAGGAGGGATAGAGGGGACTGAGGAGGACCGGGGGACTGAGGAGGGACCGGGGGGGCTGAAAATGGACAGGGGAGACTGAGGAGGGACAGGAAATCTGAGGAGGGACAGGAAATCTGAGGAGGGATAGGCAGACTGAGCATGGACAGGGGGGACTGAAGAGGGACATGGGGGCTTAGAAGGGACATGGGGACTGAGGATGGACAGGGAGGACTGAGGATGGACAGGGCGACTGAGGATGGACAGGGAGGACTGAGGAGGCACAGGGGGGACTGAGCAGGAACATGGAGACATAGGAGGGACATGGGGACTGAGGAGGTACATGGGGACTGAGGAGAAACAGGGGGACTGAGGAGGGACAGGGGGACTGAGGATGGACAGGGGGGACTGATGATGGACCAGGGTGGACTGGAATGGACAGGGGGGACTGAGCAGGAACATGGGGACTGAGGAGGTACATGGGGACTGAGGAGGTGCATGGGGACTGAGGGGGGACAGGGGGGCTGAGGAGGAACAGGGGGACTGAGGATGGACAGGGGGACTTAGCATAGAAAGGGGGGACTGAGGAGGGACATGGGGACTGAGGAGGGACAGGTGAACTGAGGAGGGACAGGGGGATTGAGAAGGAAAAGGGGGATTGAGGAGGGACAGGGGGGACTTAGCATGGAAAGAGGGGACTGAGGAGGGACAGATGAACTGAGGAGGGAAAGGTGGATTGATGAGGGACAGGGGGGTCTGAGCATGGAAAGGGGGAGGACTGAGGAGGGATAGGGGGATTAAGGAGGGACATGGGGGACTAAGGAGGGACATGGGTGACTGAGGAGGGACAGGTGAACTGAGAAGGAAAAGGGGGATTGAGGAGGGAAAGGGGGGACTGAGGAGACACAGTGGGGACTGAACATGGAAAGGGGCGACTGAGGAGGGACAGTGGGGACTGAGGAGGAACAGGGGAACTGAGTAGGGACGGGGGGACTTAGCAAGGAACGGAGGGACTGAGGAGGGACAGTGGGGACTGAGCATGGAAAGGGGGGACTGAGGAGAGAGGACAGGGGGATTGAGCAGGAAAAGGGTGATTGAGGAGGAACAGGGGGACTGAGCAGCGACAGGGGGGACTGAGGATGGACAGGAGGACTGAGGAGGCACAGGGGGAACTGAGGAGGCACAGGGGGAACTGAGGAGGCACAGGGGGAACTGAGGAGGGACAGGGGGGGCTGAGGAGAGACAGGCGAACTGAGGAGGGACAGGGGGTTTGAGCAGGTAAAGGTGGATTGAGGAGGAAAAGGGGGATTGAGGACGGACAGGGGGGACCAAGGAGGGACCGGGGGGCCGAGGAGGGACAGAGGGGACTGAGCATGGATGGGGGGGGGACTGATCATGGACAGGGGGGACTGAGGATGGACAGGGGGACCAAGGAGGGACTAAGAAAGGGCAGGAGAACTAAGAAAGGCAGGGGAACTAAGGAAAGTAAGGGAAACTAAGAAAGGATACTGGGACTGAGGAAGGACAGCGGGACTGAGGAGGCATGGGGGGACTGAGGGGGGACAGGAGGACTGAGGGGGGACAGGAGGACTGAGGGGGGACAGGGGGACTGAGGAGGGACTGAGGATGGACGGGGGGACTTAGCATGGAAAGGGGGGACTGAGGAGGGTCAGTGGGGACTGAGCATGGAAAGGGGGACTGAGGAGGGACATGGGGGAATGAGGAGGGACAGACGAACTGAGGAGGGAAAGGGGGATTGAGAAGGGACAGGGGGTCTGAGCATGGAAAGGAGGAGGACTGAGGAGGGACAGGGGGATTAAGGAGGAAAATGGGGACTGAGGAGGAAAATGGGGACTGACGAGGAACATGGGGACTGAGGAGGAACAGGGGTACTGAGGAGGAACAGGGGAACTAAGGAAAGTAAGGGAAACTAAGGAAGGATACTAGGACTGAGGAAGGACAGCGGGACTGAGGAGGGACAGGAGGACTGAGGGGGGACAGGGGGACTGAGGAGGGACAGGGGGGTTGAGGAAGGACAGGGGGGACCTAGGAGGGACAGGGGGGGCTGAGCATGGACAGGGGGGGGACTAAGAAAGGACAGGGGAACTAAGTAAGGGCAGGAGAACTAAGGAAAGGCAGGGGAACTAAGGAAAGTCAGGGGAACTAAGGAAAGTCAGAGGAAATAATGAAGGGCAGGGAAACTAAGGAAGGGCACTGGGACTGAGGAAGGACTGAGGAGGCATGGGGGGCTGAGGAAGGCACAGGGGGGACCGAGGAGGGATGTGGGGACTGAGGAGGGACAGGGGGGACTGAGCAGGAACATGGGGGCTGACGAGTGACATGGGGACTGAGGAGGAACAGAGGGACTGAGGAGGGACAGGGGGGACTGAGCAGGAACATGGGAACTGACGAGGGACATGGGAACTGGCGAGGGACATGGGGACTGAGGAGGAACAGAGGGACTGAGGAGGAACAGGGGGGAATGAGCATGTAAAGGGGGGACTAAGGAGAGACAGGCGAACTGAGGAGGGACAAGGGGCACTTGGAGGGACAGGGGTGACTGAGCATGGACATGGGGGGACTGAGCATGGACACAGGGGACTGAGGGCGGACAGGCGATTTGAGGAGGGACAGGAGGATTGAGGATGGACAGGGGAACTAAGGAAGGGCAGGAGAACTAAGGAAAGGCAGGGCACCTAAGGAAAGTCAGAGAAATAATGAAGGGCAGGGAAACTAAGGAAGGGCACTGGGACTGAGGAAGGACAGAAGGACTGAGGAGGCATGGGGGACTGAGGAAGGCACAGGTGGAACTTAGGAGGGATGTGGGGACTGAGGAGGGACAGGGGGGTTGAGGAGGGACAGGGGGGTTGACGAGGGACATGGGGACTGAGGAGGAACAGAGGGACTGAGGAGGGACGGGGGACAGGGGGGAATGAGCATGGAAAGAGGGGACCGAGGAGGGACAGGGGGGACTGAGCATTGACAGGGGGGACAGAGGAGGGACAGGGGAACTAAGGAAGGGTAGGAGAACTAAGGAAAGACAGGGGAACTAAGGGAAGTAAGGGAAACTAAGGACAGATACTGGGACTGAGGAAGGACAGTGGGACTGAGGGGGCATGGGGGGACTGAGGAAGGACAAGAGGACTGAGGAGAGACAGGGGGACTCAGGAGGGACAGAGGGACTGAGGAGGGATAGGAGGATTGAGGAGGGACAGAGGGGACCGAGGAGGGATATGGGGGAACTGAGCATGGACAGGGGGGACTGAGGAGGGACAGGCGAACTGAGAAAGGGCTGGGGAAATAAGGAAGGGCACTGGGACTGAGGAGGCATGGGGGAACTGAGCATGGATGGTGGGGACTGAGGAGGCACAGGGAAGACTGAGGAGGCACAGGGGAACTGGTGAAGGACATGGGGGACTGAGGAGGGACATGGGGACTGAGGATGGACAGGGGGGACTGAGGATGGACAGGGGGGACTGAGGATGGACAGGGGGACTGAGGAGGCACAGGGGGGACTGAGCAGAACCATGGAGACATAGGAGGGACATGGGGACTGAGGAAGGACATGTGGACTGAGGAGGGACAGTGGGAACTGAGCATGGAAAGGGGGACTGTGGAGGCACAGGGAAGACTGAGGAGGCACAGGGGGGGACTGAGGAGGGACATGGGGGCTTAGAAGGGACATGGGGACTGAGGATGGACAGGGAGGACTGAGGATGGACAGGGCGACTGAGGATGGACAGGGAGGACTGAGGAGGCACAGGGGGGACTGAGCAGGAACATGGAGACATAGGAGGGACATGGGGACTGAGGAGGTACATGGGGACTGAGGAGAAACAGGGGGACTGAGGAGGGACAGGGGGACTGAGGATGGACAGGGGGGACTTAGCATGGAAAGGGGGGCTGACGAGGGACAGGAAATCTGAGGAGGGATAGGCAGACTGAGCATGGACAGGGGGGACTGAAGAGGGACAGGTGAACTGAGAAAGGGCAGGGAAACTAAGGAAGGGCACTGGGACTGAGGAAGGATAGGGGGACTGAGCAGGCATGGGGGGACTGAGGAAGGACAGTGGGGCTGAGAGGTAACAGGGGGACTGTTATTATTATTATTATTAACTTTTATTTGTAACGCACCAACATATTCCGTAGCGCAGTACAGGGAATAAAAACAAGGGAAAATACAGCATTAACAACCTTCCAAAAATGGAGGACCCTGTCTGAGGAGGGACAGTGGGGACTTAGGCGGGACAGGTGGACTGAGGAGGCATGGGGGGGACTGAGGAAGGACAGGGGGACTGAGAGACAAAGGGGGACTGAGCATGGACAGTGGGGACTGAGGAGGGACTGCGGACTAAGAAGGGACAGGGGGGACTGAGGAGGGACAAGGGGGCTGAGCAGGGATAGGGGGACTAAGAAGGGAGGTGGGGACTTAGGAGGCACGGGGGGACTGAGGAGGGACATAGGGGCTTAGGAGGGACATGGGGACTGAGGATGGACAGGGGGGACTGATGATGGACCAGGGTGGACTGGAATGGACAGGGGGGACTGAGCAGGAACATGGGGACTGAGGAGGTACATGGGGACTGAGGAGGTGCATGGGGACTGAGGGGGGACAGGGGGGCTGAGGAGGAACAGGGGGACTGAGGATGGACAGGGGGACTTAGCATAGAAAGGGGGGACTGAGGAGGGACATGGGGACTGAGGAGGGACAGGTGAACTGAGGAGGGACAGGGGGATTGAGAAGGAAAAGGGGGATTGAGGAGGGACAGGGGGGACTTAGCATGGAAAGAGGGGACTGAGGAGGGACAGATGAACTGAGGAGGGAAAGGTGGATTGATGAGGGACAGGGGGGTCTGAGCATGGAAAGGGGGAGGACTGAGGAGGGATAGGGGGATTAAGGAGGGACATGGGGGACTAAGGAGGGACATGGGTGACTGAGGAGGGACAGGTGAACTGAGAAGGAAAAGGGGGATTGAGGAGGGAAAGGGGGGACTGAGGAGACACAGTGGGGACTGAACATGGAAAGGGGCGACTGAGGAGGGACAGTGGGGACTGAGGAGGAACAGGGGAACTGAGTAGGGACGGGGGGACTTAGCAAGGAACGGAGGGACTGAGGAGGGACAGTGGGGACTGAGCATGGAAAGGGGGGACTGAGGAGAGAGGACAGGGGGATTGAGCAGGAAAAGGGTGATTGAGGAGGAACAGGGGGACTGAGCAGCGACAGGGGGGACTGAGGATGGACAGGAGGACTGAGGAGGCACAGGGGGAACTGAGGAGGCACAGGGGGAACTGAGGAGGCACAGGGGGAACTGAGGAGGGACAGGGGGGGCTGAGGAGAGACAGGCGAACTGAGGAGGGACAGGGGGTTTGAGCAGGTAAAGGTGGATTGAGGAGGAAAAGGGGGATTGAGGACGGACAGGGGGGACCAAGGAGGGACCGGGGGGCCGAGGAGGGACAGAGGGGACTGAGCATGGATGGGGGGGGGACTGATCATGGACAGGGGGGACTGAGGATGGACAGGGGGACCAAGGAGGGACTAAGAAAGGGCAGGAGAACTAAGAAAGGCAGGGGAACTAAGGAAAGTAAGGGAAACTAAGAAAGGATACTGGGACTGAGGAAGGACAGCGGGACTGAGGAGGCATGGGGGGACTGAGGGGGGACAGGAGGACTGAGGGGGGACAGGAGGACTGAGGGGGGACAGGGGGACTGAGGAGGGACTGAGGATGGACGGGGGGACTTAGCATGGAAAGGGGGGACTGAGGAGGGTCAGTGGGGACTGAGCATGGAAAGGGGGACTGAGGAGGGACATGGGGGAATGAGGAGGGACAGACGAACTGAGGAGGGAAAGGGGGATTGAGAAGGGACAGGGGGTCTGAGCATGGAAAGGAGGAGGACTGAGGAGGGACAGGGGGATTAAGGAGGAAAATGGGGACTGAGGAGGAAAATGGGGACTGACGAGGAACATGGGGACTGAGGAGGAACAGGGGTACTGAGGAGGAACAGGGGAACTAAGGAAAGTAAGGGAAACTAAGGAAGGATACTAGGACTGAGGAAGGACAGCGGGACTGAGGAGGGACAGGAGGACTGAGGGGGGACAGGGGGACTGAGGAGGGACAGGGGGGTTGAGGAAGGACAGGGGGGACCTAGGAGGGACAGGGGGGGCTGAGCATGGACAGGGGGGGGACTAAGAAAGGACAGGGGAACTAAGTAAGGGCAGGAGAACTAAG
Organism: Discoglossus pictus; assembly: GCA_027410445.1. Classification (NCBI taxonomy): domain Eukaryota; kingdom Metazoa; phylum Chordata; class Amphibia; order Anura; family Alytidae; genus Discoglossus; species Discoglossus pictus. The sequence goes on from CM050167.1 coordinate 224,701,129, forward strand.
GAAAGGCAGGGGAACTAAGGAAAGTCAGGGGAACTAAGGAAAGTCAGAGGAAATAATGAAGGGCAGGGAAACTAAGGAAGGGCACTGGGACTGAGGAAGGACTGAGGAGGCATGGGGGGCTGAGGAAGGCACAGGGGGGACCGAGGAGGGATGTGGGGACTGAGGAGGGACAGGGGGGACTGAGCAGGAACATGGGGGCTGACGAGTGACATGGGGACTGAGGAGGAACAGAGGGACTGAGGAGGGACAGGGGGGACTGAGCAGGAACATGGGAACTGACGAGGGACATGGGAACTGGCGAGGGACATGGGGACTGAGGAGGAACAGAGGGACTGAGGAGGAACAGGGGGGAATGAGCATGTAAAGGGGGGACTAAGGAGAGACAGGCGAACTGAGGAGGGACAAGGGGCACTTGGAGGGACAGGGGTGACTGAGCATGGACATGGGGGGACTGAGCATGGACACAGGGGACTGAGGGCGGACAGGCGATTTGAGGAGGGACAGGAGGATTGAGGATGGACAGGGGAACTAAGGAAGGGCAGGAGAACTAAGGAAAGGCAGGGCACCTAAGGAAAGTCAGAGAAATAATGAAGGGCAGGGAAACTAAGGAAGGGCACTGGGACTGAGGAAGGACAGAAGGACTGAGGAGGCATGGGGGACTGAGGAAGGCACAGGTGGAACTTAGGAGGGATGTGGGGACTGAGGAGGGACAGGGGGGTTGAGGAGGGACAGGGGGGTTGACGAGGGACATGGGGACTGAGGAGGAACAGAGGGACTGAGGAGGGACGGGGGACAGGGGGGAATGAGCATGGAAAGAGGGGACCGAGGAGGGACAGGGGGGACTGAGCATTGACAGGGGGGACAGAGGAGGGACAGGGGAACTAAGGAAGGGTAGGAGAACTAAGGAAAGACAGGGGAACTAAGGGAAGTAAGGGAAACTAAGGACAGATACTGGGACTGAGGAAGGACAGTGGGACTGAGGGGGCATGGGGGGACTGAGGAAGGACAAGAGGACTGAGGAGAGACAGGGGGACTCAGGAGGGACAGAGGGACTGAGGAGGGATAGGAGGATTGAGGAGGGACAGAGGGGACCGAGGAGGGATATGGGGGAACTGAGCATGGACAGGGGGGACTGAGGAGGGACAGGCGAACTGAGAAAGGGCTGGGGAAATAAGGAAGGGCACTGGGACTGAGGAGGCATGGGGGAACTGAGCATGGATGGTGGGGACTGAGGAGGCACAGGGAAGACTGAGGAGGCACAGGGGAACTGGTGAAGGACATGGGGGACTGAGGAGGGACATGGGGACTGAGGATGGACAGGGGGGACTGAGGATGGACAGGGGGGACTGAGGATGGACAGGGGGACTGAGGAGGCACAGGGGGGACTGAGCAGAACCATGGAGACATAGGAGGGACATGGGGACTGAGGAAGGACATGTGGACTGAGGAGGGACAGTGGGAACTGAGCATGGAAAGGGGGACTGTGGAGGCACAGGGAAGACTGAGGAGGCACAGGGGGGGACTGAGGAGGGACATGGGGGCTTAGAAGGGACATGGGGACTGAGGATGGACAGGGAGGACTGAGGATGGACAGGGCGACTGAGGATGGACAGGGAGGACTGAGGAGGCACAGGGGGGACTGAGCAGGAACATGGAGACATAGGAGGGACATGGGGACTGAGGAGGTACATGGGGACTGAGGAGAAACAGGGGGACTGAGGAGGGACAGGGGGACTGAGGATGGACAGGGGGGACTTAGCATGGAAAGGGGGGCTGACGAGGGACATGGGGACTGACGAGGGACATGGGGACTGAGGAGGAACAGAGGGACTGAGGAGGGACAGGGGGTACTGAGCAGGAACATGGGGACTGACGAGGGACATGGGGGACTCAGGAGGGACATGGGGGACTCAGGAGGGACAGGCGGACTGAGCATGGAAAGGGGGGACTAAGGAGGGACAGGGGGGACTGAGGAGGACCGGGGGACTGAGGAGGGACCGGGGGGGCTGAAAATAGACAGGGGAGACTGAGGAGGGACAGGAAATCTGAGGAGGGATAGGGGGACTGAGCATGGACAGGGGGGACTGAATAGGGACAGGTGAACTGAGAAAGGGCAGGGAAACTAAGGAAGGGCACTGGGACTGAGGAAGGATAGGGGGACTGAGGAGGCATGGGGGGACTGAGGAAGGACAGTGGGACTGAGAGGTAACAGGGGGACTGTTATTATTATTATTGTTAACTTTTATTTGTAACGCACCAACATATTCCGTAGCGCAGTACAGGGAATAAAAACAAGGCAAAATACAGCATTAACAACCTTCCAAAAATGGAGGACCCTGTTTTGAGCTTAGAATCTTTGCAGAAAGTGCTTTTTCCAAAAGCATCCTAGAAGACTGAAAATTGTCACTTACAATCTAAAGGGAAGACTGCGGAGGGACAGGGGGACTGAGCAGGGATAGTGGGACTGAAGAGGGAGAGGGGGACTGAGCAGGGATAGTGGGGCTGAGGAGGGACAGGGGAACTAAGCATGGACGGTGGGGACTGAGGAGGGACAGGGGGGACTTAGGAGGGACATGGGGGCTTAGGAGGGACATGGGGACTGAGGATGGACAGGGGGGACTGAGGATGGACAGGGGGGACTGAGGAGGCACGGGGGGACTGAGCAGAAACATGGGGACAGAGGGGGGACATGAGGACTGAAGAGGGACAGTGGGGACTGAGGGGGGACAGGTGGACTGAGGAGGCATGGGGGGGACTGAGGAAGGACATGGGGACTGAGAGACAAAGGGGGACTGAGCATGGACAGTGGGGACTGAGGAGGGACTGGGGACTAAGAAGGGACAGGGGGGACTGAGGAGGGACTGGGGACTAAGAAGGGAAAGGGGGGACTGAGGAGGGACAAGGGGGCTGAGCAGGGACAGGGGGACTAAGAAGGGATGGGGGGACTTAGGAGGCACAGGGGGACTGAGGAGGGACATAGGGGCTTAGGAGGGACATGGGGACTGAGGATGGACAGGGGGGACTGATGATGGACCAGGGTGGACTGGAATGGACAGGGGGGACTGAGCAGGAACATGGGGACTGAGGAGGTACATGGGGACTGAGGGGGGACAGGGGGGCTGAGGAGGAACAGGGGGGCTGAGGATGGACAGGGGGATTGAGAAGGAAAAGGGGGATTGAGGAGGGACAGGGGGGACTTAGCATGGAAAGGGGGTACTGAGGAGGGACAGTGGGGACTGAGCATGGAAAGAGGGGACTGAGGAGGGACAGATGAACTGAGGAGGGAAAGGGGGATTGATGAGGGACAGGGGGGTCTGAGCATGGAAAGGGGGAGGACTGAGGAGGGACAGGGGGATTAAGGAGGGACATGGGGGACTGAGGAGGGACATGGGTGACTGAGGAGGGACAGGTGAACTGAGAAGGAAAAGGGGGATTGAGGAGGGAAAGGGGGGACTGAGGAGACACAGTGGGGACTGAACATGGAAAGGGGCGACTGAACATGGAAAGGGGCGACTGAGGAGGGACAGTGGGGACTGAGGAGGAACAGGGGGACTGAGTAGGGACGGGGGGACTTAGCAAGGAAAGGAGAGACTGAGGAGGGACAGTGGGGACTGAGCATGGAAAGGGGGGACTGAGGAGAGAGGACAGGGGGATTGAGCAGGAAAAGGGTGATTGAGGAGGAACAGGGGGACTGAGGAGGAACAGGGGGACTGAGGATGGACAGGGGGGACTGAGGATGGACAGGGGGGACTGAGGATGGACAGGAGGACTGAGAAGGCACAGGGGAAACTGAGGAGGGACAGGGGGGGCTGAGGAGGGACAGGGGGGGCTGAGGAGGGACAGGCGAACTGAGGAGGGACAGGGGGTTTGAGCAGGTAAAGGTGGATTGAGGAGGAAAAGGGGGATTGAGGACGGACAGGGGGGACCAAGGAGGGACCGGGGGGCCGAGGAGGGACAGAGGGGACTGAGCATGGATGGGGGGGGACTGATCATGGACAGGGGGGACTGAGGATGGACAGGGGGACCAAGGAGGGACTAAGAAAGGGCAGGAGAACTAAGAAAGGCAGGGGAACTAAGGAAAGTAAGGGAAACTAAGGAAGGATACTGGGACTGAGGAAGGACAGCGGGACTGAGGAGGGACAGGAGGACTGAGGGGGGACAGGAGGACTGAGGGGGGACAGGGGGACTGAGGAGAGACAGGGGGACTGAGGAGAGACAGGGGGGCTTAGCATGGAAAGGGGGGACTGAGGAGGGTCAGTGGGGACTGAGCATGGAAAGGGGGGACTGAGGAGGGACATGGGGCAATGAGGAGGGACAGACGAACTGAGGAGGGAAAGGGGGATTGAGAAGGGACAGGGGGTCTGAGCATGGAAAGGGGGAGGACTGAGGAGGGACAGGGGGATTAAGGAGGAAAATGGAGACTGACGAGGAAAATGGGTACTGACGAGGAACATGGGGACTGAGGAGGAACAGGGGTACTGAGGAGGAACAGGGGAACTAAGGAAAGTAAGGGAAACTAAGGAAGGATACTAGGACTGAGGAAGGACAGCGGGACTGAGGAGGCATGGGGGGACGGAGGGGGGACAGGAGGACTGAGGGGGGACAGGGGGACTGAGGAGGGACAGGGGGGTTGAGGAAGGACAGGGGGAACCTAGGAGGGACAGGGGGGGCTGAGCATGGACAGGGGGGGGACTGAGGATGGACAGGGGAACTAAGTAAGGGCAGGAGAACTAAGGAAAGGCAGGGGAACTATGGAAAGGCAGGGGAACTAAGGAAAGTCAGAGGAAATAATGAAGGGCAGGGAAACTAAGGAAGGGCACTGGGACTGAGGAAGGACTGAGGAGGCATGGGGGGCAGAGGAAGGCACAGGGGGGACTGAGGAGGGATGTGGGGACTGAGGAGGGACAGGGGGGACATGGGGGCTGACGAGGGACATGGGGACTGAGGAGGAACAGAGGGACTGAGGAGGGACAGGGGGGACTGAGCAGGAACATGGGAACTGACGAGGGACATGGGGACTGAGGAGGAACAGAGGGACTGAGGAGGGACAGGGGGGAATGAGCATGGAAAGGGGGGACTGAGGAGAGACAGGCGAACTGAGGAGGGACAAGGGGCACTTGGAGGGACAGGGGTGACTGAGCATGGACATGGGGGGACTGAGCATGGACACAGGGGACTGAGGGCGGACAGGCGAACTGAGGAGGGACAGGAGGATTGAGGATGGACAGGGGAACTAAGGAAGGGCAGGAGAACTAAGGAAAGGCAGGGCACCTAAGGAAAGTCAGAGAAATAATGAAGGGCAGGGAAACTAAGGAAGGGCACTGGGACTGAGGAAGGACAGAAGGACTGAGGAGGCATGGGGGACTGAGGAAGGCACAGGTGGAACTTAGGAGGGATGTGGGGACTGAGGAGGGACAGGGGGGACTGAGCAGGAACATGGGGGTTGACGAGGGACATGGGGACTGAGGAGGAACAGAGGGACTGAGGAGGGACGGGGGACAGGGGGGAATGAGCATGGAAAGAGGGGACTGAGGAGGGACAGGGGGGACTGAGCATGGACAGGGGGGACTGAGTATGGACAGCGGGGGGCCTTGGAGGGACAGTGGGGACCGAGGAGGAAAAGGGGTGACCGAGGGGGGGCAGGAGGACTGAGAAGGCACAGGGGAAACTGAGGAGGGACAGGGGGGGCTGAGGAGGGACAGGCGAACTGAGGAGGGACAGGGGGTTTGAGCAGGTAAAGGTGGATTGAGGAGGAAAAGGGGGATTGAGGACGGACAGGGGGGACCAAGGAGGGACCGGGGGGCCGAGGAGGGACAGAGGGGACTGAGCATGGAGGGGGGGGGGACTGATCATGGACAGGGGGGACTGAGGATGGACAGGGGGACCAAGGAGGGACTAAGAAAGGGCAGGAGAACTAAGAAAGGCAGGGGAACTAAGGAAAGTAAGGGAAACTAAGGAAGGATACTGGGACTGAGGAAGGACAGCGGGACTGAGGAGGCATGGGGGGACTGAGGGGGGACAGGAGGACTGAGGGGGGACAGGAGGACTGAGGGGGGACAGGGGAACTGAGGAGAGACAGGGGGGCTTAGCATGGAAAGGGGGACTGAGGAGGGTCAGTGGGGACTGAGCATGGAAAGGGGGGACTGAGGAGGGACATGGGGCAATGAGGAGGGACAGACGAACTGAGGAGGGAAAGGGGGATTGAGAAGGGACAGGGGGTCTGAGCATGGAAAGGGGGAGGACTGAGGAGGGACAGGGGGATTAAGGAGGAAAATGGAGACTGACGAGGAAAATGGGTACTGACGAGGAACATGGGGACTGAGGAGGAACAGGGGTACTGAGGAGGAACAGGGGAACTAAGGAAAGTAAGGGAAACTAAGGAAGGATACTAGGACTGAGGAAGGACAGCGGGACTGAGGAGGCATGGGGGGACGGAGGGGGGACAGGAGGACTGAGGCATGGACAGGCGAACTGAGGAGGGACAGGGGAACTGAGAAAGGGCATGGGAGCTAAGGAAGGGCATGGGAGCTAAGGAAGGGCATGGGAACTAAGGAAGGGCATGGGAACTAAGGAAGGGCATGGGAACTAAGGAAGGGCAGGAGAACTAAGGGAGGGCATGTGAACTAAGGAAGGGCAGGAGAACTAAGGAAATGCAGGGGAACTAAGCAAAGGCAGGGCAACTAAGGAAGGGCAGGAAAACTAAGGAACAGCACTGGGACTGATGAAGGACAGCAGGACTGAGGAAGCATGGGGGGACTGAGGGGGACAGGGGGGCTGAGGGGGGACAGGGGGACTGAGCAGGGACAGAGGGGACTGAGCTGGGACAGAGGGGACTGAGCTGGGACAGAGGGGACTGAGTAGGGACAGGGGGGACTGAGGAGGAACAGGGAGACTGAGGAGGGATAGGGGGACTGATCATGGAAAGGAGGACCGAGGAGGGACAGGGGAACTAAGGAAGGGCAGGAGAACTAAGAAAAGGCAGGGGAAGTAAGGGAAACTAAGGAAGGATACTGGGACTGAGGAAGTACAGCGGGACTGATGAGGCATGGGGGGACTGAGTGAGGACTGAGGAGAGACAGGGGGACTAAGGAGGGACAGGGGGACTGAGGAGGGACAGGGGGACTGAGGAGGGACAGGGGGACTGAGGAGGGACAGGGGAACTGAGGAGGGACAGGGGGACTAAGGAGGGACAGGGGGACTAAGGAGGGACAGGGGGACTAAGCATGGAAAGAGGGGACTGAGGAGGGAAATGGGGATTGAGGAGGGACAGGGGGGACCTAGGAGGGACAGGGGGGACTGAGCATGGACAGAGGGGGACTGATGACGGACAGGCGAACTGAGGAGGGACAGGGGGACCTTGGAGGGACAGGGGTGACTGAGCACGGACATGGGGGGACTGAGGAGGGACATGGGGGACTGAGGGGGGACAGGGGGACTGCGAAGGGAAAGGGGGATTGAGGAGTGACAGGAGGGACCTAGGAGGGAGAGGGGGGACTGAGCATGGACATGGGGGGCTGAGCATGGAGAGGGGGGACCGACGACGGACAGACAAAGTGAGGAGGGACAGGGGAACTAAGGAAGGACAGGGGAACTAAGGAAAGGCAGGGGAACTAAGGAAAGTCAGGGAAACTAATGAAAGGCAGAGAAACTAAGGAAGGGCACAGGGACTGAGGAAGGACAGAAGGACCGAGGAGGCACAGGGGGGACTGAGGAAGGCACAGGGGGGACTGAGGAAGGCACAGGGGGGACTGAGGATGGCCAGGGAGACTGAGGATGGACAGGGGGGACTGAGCAGGAACATGGGGACTGACGAGGGACATGGGGACTGAGGAGGAACAGAGGGACTGAGGAGGAACAGAGGGACTGAGGAGGAACAGAGGGACTGAGGAGGGAGGTGAACCAAGGAAGGGCAGGAGAACTAAGGAAGGGCAGGAGAACTAAGGAAATGCAGGGGAACTATGGAAAAACAGGGCAACTAAGGAAGGGCAGGGAAACCAAGGAAGGGCACTGGGACTGACGAAGGACAGCGGGACTGAGGAAGCATGGGGGGACTGAGGATGGACAGGGGGGACTGAGGGTGGACAGGTGGACTGAGCAGGGACAGGGGGGACTGAGCAGGGACAGAGGGTGGACAAGGGGGGACTGAGGATGGACAGGGGGGACTGAGCAGGAACATGGGGACTGAGTAGGGACAGGGCGACTGAGGAGGAACAGGGGGACTGAGGAGAGACAGGGGGACTGAGGAGGGACAGGGGAACGGAGGAGAGACAGGGGGATTGAGGAGGAACATGGGGACTGAGAAAGGGTGGGGGAACTAAGGAAGGGCGGGGGAACTAAGGAAGGGCACTGGGACTGAGGAAGGACAGCGGGACTGAGGAGGAATGGGGGGACTGAGGAACGACAGGGGGAACTGAGGATGGACGGGGGGACTGAGGATGGACAGGGGGGATGGAGGATGGACAGGGGTACTGAGGAGGCACAGGGGGGACTGAGCAGGAACATGGAGACTGAGGAGGGACAGGGGGGACTGAGGAGGGACAGGCGAACTTAGAAGGGACAGGGAGATTGATCAGGAAAAGGGGAATTGAGGTGGAAAAGGGGGATTGAGGAAGGACAGGGGGGACCTAAAAGGGACAAGGGGGACTGAGCATGGATAGGGGGGGGGGGACTGAGGAGGGAGAGGCGAACTGAGGAGGGACAGGGGGACCTTGGAGGGACAGGGGGGTTGAGGAGAGACAGGGGGGACCAAGGAGGGACAGGGGTGACTGAGCATGGACATGTGGGGACTGAGCATGAACAGGGGGGACTGAGGAGGGACAGGGGATCTGAGAAAGGGCATGGAAACTAAAGAAGGGCAGGAGAACTAACCAAAGGCAGGGGAACTAAGGAACGGCAGGGGAACTAAGGAAGGGCATTGAGACTGAGGAAGGACAGCGGGACTGAGGAGGAATGGGGGGACTTAGGGGGGACTGAAGATGGACAGGGGGGACTGAGGATGGACAGGGGGACTGTGCAGGAACATGGAGACTGAGAAGGGACATGGGGACTGAGGAGGGACAGGGGGACTGAGGAGGGACAGGGGAACTGAGGAGGGGCAGGGGGGACTAAGGAGGGACAGGGGGACTAAGCATGGAAAGAGGGGACTGAGGAGGGAAATGGGGATTGAGGAGGGACAGGGGGGACCTAGGAGGGACAGGGATGACTGAGCATGGACATGTGGGGACTGAGCATGAACAGGGGGGACTGAGGAGGCACAGGGGATCTGAGAAAGGGCATGGGAACTAAAGAAGGGCAGGAGAACTAACCAAAGGCAGGGGAACTAAGGAACGTCAGGGGAACTAAGGAAGGGCACTGAGACTGAGGAAGGACAGCGGGACTGAGGAGGAATGGGGGGACTGAAGATGGACAGGGGGGACTGAGGATGGACAGTGGGACTGAGGATGGACAGGGGTACTGTGGAGGCACAGGGGGGACTGAGCAGGAACATGGGGACTGAGGAGGGACAGGGGGGACTGAGCATGGAAAGGGAGGACTGAGCAGGGACAGGGGAGACTGAGCAGAGACAGGGGGGACTGAGGAGGGACAGGCAAACTTAGGAGGGACAGGGGGGATTGATCAGGAAATGGGGGATTGAGGAGGAAAAGGGGGATTTAGGAAGGACAGGGTGACCAAGGAGGGACCTAAAAGGGGACAGGGGGACTGAGCATGGACAGGGGGGGGGGGAATGAGGAGAGACAGGGGGGACCAAGGAGGGACAGGGGTGACTGAGGAGAGACAGGGGGGACCAAGGAGGGACAGGGGTGACTGAGCATGGACATGGGGGGACTGAGCATGAACAAGGGGGACTGAGGAGGGACATGGAGAACTGAGGAGGGACAGGGGGGACTGAGGAGCGACAGGGGGATTGAGGAAGGGCAGGGGGACTTGGTTGGACTGAGCAGGGGCAGGTGGTAATTGAGGAGGGACAGGTGGTAAATGAGGAGGGACAGGGGGGAATTGAGGAGGGACAGGGTGGACTGAGAAGGGGACTGAGGAAGGACAGGGGGGGGCTGAGGAGGGACTGAGCAGGAACATGGGGACTGAGGAGCGACAGGGGAACTGAGGAGGAACAGGGGTATTGAGGAGGAACAGGGGTAATGAGGAGGGACAGGGGGAACTGAGGAGGGACAGGGGGAATTGAGGAGGATTATTTCATTATGTACATTATGTACATTATGTACAGTGCCTAGCAAAAGTATTCACCCCCTTGGCATTTTTCGTGTTTTGTTGCCTCACAACCTGGAATTAACATGGATTGTTTGAGCATTTGTATCATTTAATTTACAGAACATTCCCACAACTTTGAAGATGTTTTTTTTTTTATTGTGAAGCAAACAACAAATAGGACAAACTAACAGAAAAAGTCAATGTGCATAACTATTCACACCCCTAAAGTCAATACTTTGTAGAGCCACCTTTTGCGGCAATCACAGCTCCAAGTGGCTTTGGATAAGTCTCTATGAGCTTGCCACATCTTACCACTGGGATTTTTGCCCATTCCTCCTCGCAAAACTGCTTCAGCTCCTTCAAGTTGGATGGTTTGCTCTTGTGAACAGTAATCTTTAAGTCTGACCACAGATTTTCTATTGGATTGAGGTCTGGGCTTTGACTAGGCCATTCCAACACATTTACATGTTTCCCCTTAAACCACTCAAGTGTTGCTTTAGCAGTGTGTTTGGGGTCATTGTCCTGCTGGAAGGTGAGCCTCCATACTAGCCTCAAATCACGCACAGAGTGGTACAGGTTTTGCTCAAGAATATCCCTGTATTTAGCACCATCCATCTTTCCCTCAACTCTGACCAGTTTCCCAGTCCCGGCTGCTGAAAAACTTCCCCACAGCATGATGCTGCCACCACCATGTTTCACTGTGGGGATGGTGTTCTTTGGGTGATGTGATGTGTTGGGTTTGCACCAAACATAGCTTTTTCTATGATGGCCGAAAAGTTACATTTTAGTCTCATCAGACCAGAGCACCTTCCTCCATACATTTTGGGAGTCTCCCACATGCCTTTTCGCAACCTCAAAACGTGCCATTTTGTTTTTTGCTGAAAGTAATGGCTTTTCTTCTGGCCACTCTGCCATAAAGCCCAACTCTATGGAGTGTTTGGCTTATTGACATCCTATGTACAGATACTCCAGTCTCTGCTGTGGAACTCTGCAGCTCCTCCAGGGTTACCTTAGGTCTCTCTGCTGCCTCTCTGATTAATGCCCTCCTTGCCGGTCCATGAGTTTTGGTGGGCAGCCGTCTCTTAGCAGGTTTGCGGTTGTGCCATTTTGTTTCCATTTGGTTATGATAGATTTGCTGGTGCTCCTGGGCATCATCAAAGATTTGGATATTTTTTTATAACCTAACCCTGACTTGTACTTCTCAACAACATTGTCCCTTTCTTGTTTGGAGAGTTCCTTGGTCTTCATGGCAGTGTTCGGTTAGTGATGCCTCTTGCTTAGGTGTTGCAGCCTCTGGGGCCTTTCAAAAAAAGGTGTGTATATGTAATGCCAGATCATGTGACACTTAGATTGCACACAGGTGGACATCATTTCACTAATTATGTGACTTCTGAAGGTAATTGGTTGCACCAGAGCTTTTTATGGGCATCAAAACAAAGGGGGTGAATACATACGCACATGCCAATTTTCTGTTTTGTATTTCTAAAAAATAGTTTTATGTATGAATTTTTCTCATTTCACTTCACCAACTTAGACTATTGTGTTCTGATCCATCACATGAGATTCAGATTAACAAAACATTGAACTTAAGGCTGTAATGTAACAACATAGGTAAAAAGTCAAGGGGGGTGAATACTTTTGCAAGGCACTGTTAACAAATATAAAAGCTGTATCTGGATATATTTCTGTCAGTAGCAGTTCAGTGAGTGAGTGAGTAAGTGGCAGCCATGTTGGGTGTTTTTTTTATACTAAGTAAACTTTCTAAATAAACTAATAAGAAACTTACCAGAGGACTCTGTTTTTATTACCATGACTGGTGTAAGTATGAGCTATTTTTTACAACACTGTGAACTTGAAGCTCTAATTGATAATACCAAAACTTGCACTGCGCTATTTCAAAATGGCTGTCTAATCAATTCATCAGATAATCACTGGCAACAATTTTTTCTTAATTTCTTTTGAGTTAATTGGCCCAATTATGCACTTTTTGTGGCACTAATTACTTAACTAATTGTGTTAGCAACTGCCTTATATTTCTTGTGACGCTTGTTGTCCTATTACAGTGGATGCTCTTTGTTTTTGAAGATCTTTTTTTAAGTTTAATTAATATCCTGTGTGCCACAGGATTCAAATTAGTGCATAAAAGATGTGCTAACAAAAAGAATAGTCAGCATAATATCATCAACATATACAAGAATTATTTGATTTGGATAGAAAAAAGTTTATACATTGTAATGACATTAAAACAGAACAATTCTACTTTAATTATTAAAACAAGTACCTGGCAGCTTCCACTTCCTTTTGCATATGACAGTGTAACCATAAGAAAGTATAATTTATAGCATGTGTAATATGTAAATTATTTCCCACAAATTAGGCTTATTTCCTCTTCTTTCAAGAGAAAAACATAACCATAAAAAAAACAGAGCTTCAACTACCTGCAGTCAAGTGATGTTCAGTAAAATTCATTTAACACCAGAATACAAATTGAAAAACAGAAACAAATAAAAATAAATTGTCATTACTACTTCACATTTAATAAAAAAATCTTACAGTCATACCAATATTACTGTATGAAGGGGAGTAGGACAGAAATGCTTAATGTAGATGTGGTCTTTGTGAAGAACTAAAAGCGAACATCTGATAAGCACACCCAGTAAAGAGACATAATTTCATGCAAATATACAATATAAGCACACAAATACACAGTCTGGCCATGTGTAGAACATAACTTTCTTTCAAGATACAACTATTTTGCCAGTTTAGGAATTCATTTATAAACAGATATACATCAAGATAAACAAAAAGTGAAATCCTTTATACTAAGAGCTGCAAAAAAAGAAAAACAGAATACAGGAAAATAATATTTAAATAACAAGAGTCATTTTTTATATAAATGTTTCGGGTTCCCTGGTGGTTCAGTGGTTAGGATTTGGTGCTTTCACTGCTGCGACCTGGGTTTGATTCCAGTCAGGAAACCAAGAGGTCACACCAGCCTGAAGCCATGCAGGGTTGGACCAGGTCAGTACTTGGGAGACCACCCAGGAATACTGTATGCTGTGGCCCACTGGAGAAGGAACTGGCAACCCACTCCAGTGAGTGGATCGGCATTGTGTGTTGCAGTCCATGAGATCACAGAGAGTCAAACACAACTGAGCAATGCAAACAATAACAATTTATTTCTATTTTAAAAGGAAAATTTAAACATTTCCTGCCAGAATATTGGTTTGATGCTATTTTATACATACATACATACATACACACTGGTAAATAATAAAATCACATTTTCCATAGCAGGATATTGTTTAAGGGCCATTTACCTCACTGTAAGTGCTTTTCGTGGTGTGAAAGAGCACCAGATTGTATGTTAGATTTATATTTTCTTTTAATTACACTAACAAACAGCTAAAAAAAAACTTAAGTTTTAAGTCTGTTTACAAACACAGTCTATCCTGCCTACTGGCAGTTGGAGGATTAACAACAGAAATCATTGTGCATGGTGATGAAAATGCTTGATAGCAGATTCCCCTGATGTCAGGAATACACTCAAAACCCACAACTGACCTGTTTAGATGTGGTGAAGGTTAACCTCAGTTTTCTTTTGCTCACTACAAAAACCTGTAGCATTTGTCTGGCTGGGGCATGTCAATGATTCATGTAAACACAGACTTTATTTTATTTTATTGCATTCTCAGTGAAAAGTTCATGTATTTCAAAAATGTATTTCAACAAGTTTTTAGGAGATCTCTAAGGTGATGTGGTCCAAATCGTGCTCAATTATGTGGCCCTTTAATAAAAGTGTAATCAAGTTCACTGCACTGAAGAGAAAGGGGCTACATTTTGAACAATCCTGGGCGCATTTAGTTTACGGTGAATTCCTGGCTAAACAAATATGGAAAATGGAAAAACAAAGCAGAGACTCATGGGAAAGTATATTTAATATAAACTTTACACTTTGTCAACTTTCCTTTAAGAGATCAGTAGAGTTCAGCCCATAATGTCTCACATACTTATATGATCACTGAGTGACTGTACGCTTGGGGGTGTTGATATATAGGTGACATGCTCTTCTTCTATCCCAGGTATAACTAATAAGCATGATGCCCGCCACAATCGAGAATTTGCAGTAACTGGTCCGTAATACAACGTGAGGACAATTCCTCAAATGTCCCATTACAAGACATCTTACAGTTCACTGCTTAAGAGGTCTCACATGGTGTAGCAGTGTTTATTTAATATTAGTCTTAATATTGGTAAACAGCCATCTGTTGTCCAAAAAAAGGTTTCTGCTGCCCTTCCATTTTTATATTGAGTCTCCTTGATGATTATTATAGTCCCATTTGCTTGCTCTCCTTGCTATGAAAGGCTCTTAGGCACATAACTTGTCTCAATTCAGGGAGTTCATCATCTCAAGTGCCTGCTTCAGCTCTGTGATGAGAGAGAAGTTGTTTAGCAATCGTTAAAGAGGAAATAAAGCATTCACAATAAGCACTCAGATTGGTTCTGCCAATTAATGTATGTCAAATACAGAAAACGTAACATTACTCCTATGCTATTGCCAACTCTAAAAAATATTATATATTATTTGTGATAACTAAAATGGAAAAGCTTTGGACTACAACCAGAATATACTACAATATAGTTTATTTCTGCTTATTAGCAACAGTGCATCCTCCCAATATCATTTTAATGTAATACATATACCCATATTACTCACCTGTTAGTAATACTCTTAATTTTGTGGCAGACATTGAAACAGTGACAGTTCTGGGGCTGATGGCGTCGGTCACGCTCAGGTTGAGGTGCACAAGAGGCTCATTCACTTCATGAAGAACACTGGAACTAAGAGTTTGGTCTACACGCCAGCGCACAGAGGATAAGCGGTTTACTACATGGACAGGAAGATATAGAGAAATGACATCAAGGATGTGAAGCATCTAAACATAATGATAGGTGGTCTGGCTAGGCAGGACTTCTATGTATAGGGTGTAAAACATACATTCTGCACCAGCCAAGTTAAAGGGACATACATTTTTTTTGTGACATCATAAAGAATGTATTTGATAATGTATCACAGTGTGTTTTCTTTTTTTCAAATGAGACTTCAGATATTTAACTGTTCTCTTATCAGCCAATTAGATCTATAGAATAAAGTAGGCTCTCAATATTTCCTGGTAGTTACGTTTAAGTAGGTTTTGCTTAATATTTCTTTCATGCATGACAACTTTTGTAACTTCTAAAGTATGCTCTTTTAAATGCACACAGGCCTGGATATGAGAATATCCCTGCTGCACCCAAGTGAGATTATCGCTTCTTCAGTCATGCTGATCGGCTCACCTGTGCACAGAAAGGAAATCCTCAAATAATGGCCTGTGTGCGGCCCACCAAGACCAGTTCTATGCAATTAGAAGACACAGTATTTATGTAAAGCGCTACAGTTTGGTTGGGCAGTTGGTGATTGGTTATATGTACCATAAAATGCTATGAGCCATCTATCAAGAAGGCAGACCATGTGGTACACCAGGTCCCTACTCTGAAGAGCTTACAATCTTTGGGCTTTTTTGTACGTATTGATTTATGCTAACATTATTTTTTAAGAGACACAATGGATGTGTGGCATTATTTAAAACTACTCTTAGTGACAAGGACTTGTTGAAGGGTAATAAAAAACATCTTACAATATTGTTGTGTGTAATTTTTGATCTATCTACCCACCAATCATTTTAATCAATGCACCTTACTCCTTGGGGTTTGCATGTGGTCAGATTTCCATTAATCCATTTAGGCTAAAACCAAAACAATGGGAGAAAGAAGTAACTTTCCTTACAGGACACAAATAACAGATAGATCTTGGTGCTTGAATCATATGGGCATACTAAATGCCAAACATGACATGCTTCAATGCAGGGAAATGTAATGTTTTTAACCAACATTTAAGTGATAAAGCACTTCTTACTACCAATAGATTTAAATTATACTATATTTGGTACCTCTGGAATGTCTCTTTAATTAGAAACATAAATAGGAAAGTCAACACAAATACATTTATCTCCATAAAAAAAAAGAAAAGAAGTTAATACATATTAAAGTCACCCCACAAGGAAGCAAAGTCCAAATGTTTGCACTAGTTTGTCAGTTCTTCTTTATAGTGAGAATCATAGGAGTTAAAGGGATATGGAAGGTTTCCTGTTTTTAATACTAAAACTATCTGTTTGTTTTTGTATCTAAACATTATTTTATTAACAAGAGCTTAAAAGCTCAGTTTTTTCCCCACTGAAACCTTCCAAACAGTCCCTACAAGCTCATGTACACAGTGTTCATATTGACAAGAGACATATTAGCCACTTACAGACTGTTTCTCCACAGCATGTTTTGAAATTATGCCAAGAGACAATCTGTGATTGGCTGGGACATTAATAGTACAGAGACACTGTGTGCACGGAGATACAGGGGGCAGACCTTTGTTGAAACTATTTAGAAGGATTTGGTGAGTAAAAACAGAGTTTTTAAGTACTTAACAGTATGCTTAGATATGTAATCAAACACTTATGTAGTTTATTTTAATATTAAAAACAGAGAACCTTTAATGGAGAAAAATAACCTCGGAAAGAAAGTTTTTTCCCTTTCTTGCACCTGAAGGGTATTTTTTTTTAAATGTGTCTGTTTTCTTCTTAAAAACTCACCCAGAGCACAATAAACTCATCCAAATGTTTACCTGCTGTTGGGGGCTTTCCCCTGTCAGCCAATGAGCATTAATATAACTGTATGAGTCTTACCTATTTGCTAGGGAGACCTACATAGTACAGTATTGCACTACTATTATGTTTAAGTAACAAAGGTTTAAATATCATTGAAGCAAACAGGAACAAAAAATGTAAAAAAATGGGCATTTAAAAGAGCACTATTAATCATTACTAAAGTAGCTTTTACATGAAATGCAGGAAATAAATTGTGTTTGAATTCCTTTTAAACTAAAAGGAAGTGCACACAGTATGCAAGACTGTTGATCTGACTGGCAGATCAGGCTCATAAAGCTATCCATAACGGTCTACTGACAGAGGGACAAAACCACAAACACAACTATACATTCAAATTACTATATTCTGCTTTATTTTCAGAAAAGACAAATAATAAGACCGATAAACATGAAAAAAAACAACCATCAAGGTGTCACATGTATTAGTATACCCTTTGAAGAATTTGTCTTGATAACGGGAATGCTTTAATAATACATAAATACAGGTTTTCATTTATTAATTGTTATATACAAATCTTTCCTTTGGGCGTTGATTACTATATATACTTTCTTTAATTGCACATGTAAAAGGGATTCTGTTATGATGCAAATATTATAAGAAAGGATCCCACTCTACCCTTAAATATATCAAATTCAAAATACTATTGTGCCCCTACCTGTAGGTTATTTGGATGAATCTTTTATACCTCTTACACGGACACTATGAGCACCAAGGTCTTGTATTCTTTTTACAATACTTAATAAAAACTGATAAACTGTATTTTTTCTACATTTTTCTCATTAAAAAATCAAGAGCATATTTAGATCAACTGTCCATATACCATTTTACAGATTACATAGTTTTCCAGTCACACAGAGCATAAGAGCCCAGACACATATTGTCAGGAGATTAAGGCCAGATATGGCTGGGCATTTAAGTTATAAACAATCAATAGACTCACATCGCAGGCTGTTTTCCCTCAAGGTTTCCTGCAGAGCATTCTGCTTCTCTTCATAAGACCGGCACAGAGACACTGCATGCTCTAAAGCAAATACAAACATAGGAAGAGCACATCTAATAAGAACTTACATACATGTACAACATCTAGAGAGACAAAAGGGCCTTATTCAATTGAGCAATTGTAACTTACTGGAGACCGTAAACTAATTTGCTATTCAATTGGTATCTTTTCGCTACCTGCAGTCGGTTTGCGGGTTAGAAGCGCAAAATCCCTGCAATTGATAAAATTGTAACTCCGACCCAGCTAAGACTTTGATCTTTCAAGCCCGTAAATGTTACAAATCGCAAAATCGCTATTCAATTGCTACAATTTCTAAAGCCCGTAAATGTTTTCACACCCGTAAATGGCAAATGTAGAAGAAAATCCAGATAGGACTCGCAAGGGGGTTAAACAACTGATCATAGCACTGTAAATGCAAATAAACAAACCAATACTGCACTTTAAAAGACGGGGAAAGCGATGAAAGACATTAAAATTAATTGCACAACAGTCTCAAGCTCGCAAATCTGCAATAACATTTTTTTTTGTATGTTTCATTTCTGTGTTGTATCAATCTCAGGAATCAATGTGTTAATATATATCAGGACACCCACATGGACTAGAAGATTTTCTTTCTTAATTTTTATTATTTTGTACATCGCTGGATTGCGAGTCTGATCGCAAATCGGATTTCTAAACCCGAATTGATTGACGTTTAACCTCCATGTTTTAATGATGTCATGATTACGGTCTTGCTTAACTGATCATGATCAGGCGCTGAAATGCTACTTATGGGTGTGTGGTTTAAAGTTCTGGCTTTTGTCGCGTAAATTGCGGGCTTGTTCAATAGAATTGCACTGTAAATGTAGCAAATAGCCCACAGACTTGTTTAAAACGTAATCTGTGGGCTTGCAATTGAATAGGGGCCAAGGTGTCACCCTCATGCCTTCACACTATGATATGTAGATATAAATAACAGATAGCCATTGAGGGTTTCCCAGTTTAAATTCTTAGTCTATGCAGTCTACCCAAAAACTTGGATTTGGTTTGTTATGTAAGGCACATTTACTGACACAGCTACAAGATTTAATTGAAACTATTGGGTGCAATAGGATTATAAAAATGAATGTATAAATTCTTAATTTATACTTGGCCCTTAGTATCCATCTATAGATAGAAAAGCTGAACGTCAAAAGAGTTTAAATTGACACGGACTATATTTCAGCTTTATTGATTTATATACTCATTTCTCGTGCATGCGGTGCAATGGATAAAAACATTGGTTTTAGAAATATAGGCTATGAGTTTGAATCCTCTTTATTCCCAATAATTTTACATTAATATTTTCTTTTCAGTTTAAATAATTATTTTAAAAACATTATAACATCCATATTTGTCTTGTACGACCCATTTACAGTTTATATATTTCCTTTTTATCCTGTAACCAATTTATACTATTAAAAAGGATATGGACAGAACTGAAACCTACATGTGCTATATTACAGTCCAGTCAATTGGTCCCTAAGTTATGCTTTGTATTGACACAAAAGAACTATATAACTAACAGAGCTAAATTTGGACATATCTTAATCTCTTACTCAGCATTACTATGTCAGGATTTCTCATACCATCATTTTGCAGTTTATATATATTTTCAGTTTTACCTTGTAAACAAAATGAAACTGAATATATAAAAATAAATATATATATATAGGCATTAAGTATGCCTCAATCCCACATGGGCAATTTCACAGTACAATTATATAACCACCAGGATAAAGCTCTAATGTGTGAAAAAGAACAATATATTTAAAATAGAGCTAACATTGTAAATATAACACTTCCTTCCCCAATCTGCATACGATTCCAATTAATACCACTCACCAGTGCAGCTCATTTTGTATTCTGACACTGCAGGGTCAAGTAAGAGGGAACTTAAAAATTAAATCTCAGAAGTTAATTAATTTAGCAGCAATTTTAACATCCATTACATCTCCTCGATATTGCTTTCTAAAATGTCCACCTAGCCGGTCATCTCCACACTTAGTCTAATGCTTTCTTTTATCCTTTATCCGCTCCATCCTGTTCTTTGAGAACTACTATTATATTCTCACCCTCTGATAAGGTGGCACTAGCACTCAGCACACTTACCTCTTGGCAGTCCAAGCTGCTGCAGCTCACTGGACAGACTGTCACTGCTCACATTATGTTTTGCCGCACTTGATAGGATGAAGCACAGAACTGCAACTGTGGCTTTTATATCACCAGTCTCTGCACATAGAGGGGTTTATAGTCACTGACGTGTGATAGACTTTGTAATGCACTGAGTTTAAATGTTTTCTTACACAAAATAGAGGGAGGCATGTAAAGGAATGGATAAATACCAGGGCCAGGAAAATAAAACAAATGAAACTTACCAAAGCGAGCGTCTGATGTCAGCTTCAATATCTTTTCATACTGTTCAGAAAAATATTCATATTAATAATAAATATCAATATGATTTGCTTACCAAAACAAGCACATAGCCTGTACTTACATCAATCTTCTCTCCTAGCTGTTCTTTCAGGACCTGAGCACAGATCAACTTCAACTTAACAGAGGACTGGGAAGAGAGAAAGAGGACAACAATGGTGTTTAATGTGAATGAGAGAAGGAAGCATGTGAAAAATGGAAAGTTTTAAGACTGTTAAAGTAACATCAGTAGGTATATATATATATATATATATATATATATATATATATATATATATATATCCACTATAGCAGATGTGAGTAACGCCTGCGATGCCTACTGTGCAGGCGTTACTCACATCTACTTGCCGGCGAGACGGAGGAATCCTGCAACTGCGGATACACAGTTGCGGCACGGAAATGGCAGCAGCAGCGGTGAGGGGAACAAAGAGGAGAGGGAAAAAGAGAGAAAGAGGGAGGGGGGGAGTAGAGGGAATAAAAGGAGGGAGAAAGAGAGAGAGGCAGGGGGACAGAGAAAGAGAGAGAGAGCAGGGACACACAGCGAGAGAGATAGAAGGAACAGAGAGAGAGCGAGAGAAGGTACAGAGAGAGAGCGAGAGAAAGAAAGAGAAGGTACAGAGAGAGAGCGAGAGAAGGTACAGAGAGAGAGCTCGAGGTACAGAGAGAGCGAGAGAAGGTACAGAGAGAGAGCGAGAGAAAGAAAGAGAAGGTACAGAGAGAGCGAGAGAAGGTACAGAGAGAGAGCGAGCACAAAGACTGCACAGAGAGAGGGAGAGGGCACACAGGGACATCATAGAGAGAGGCAGCGCAGACAATTAAACATAACATACATGACACCATCATTTATGACAGTCAAGTTACTAGTATAAATATATTAATCATAATGTTTTCTGCAAAGTTGGTGCTGGACAACCAGGGATACAAAGTGTCCATGTTATTGTCAAGTGATTTGTTTTATACAACAATATTTTACTATACTCTTCAAATTGGATTATAAGGGGAGGTGTGATGTACAAGATACAGAGCAGTGTGTGATGAATACAAACAAAACAGAAGATATACTCAACTATTCTTGCCAAGGTGCTGATCTCAGCCAGAACCCAGTCTGGGCAGTCCAGATCACCACAGAACCGGAACCTCTGAAACAACGAGAAGGTCAGACAGGTGATGGAAGAGCATGGAGGATCTGTATTTATTAGCAAGATAATCACTTTATGGCACATATCGTGTACATACAGAGCCAAGTAGAAGCAGCCAATCCCAGACCACATATTGCCTGATATTTGGTACACCATGAGACTCATTCAATTGAGCAATTGTAAGTTACTGGAGCCCGGAATGGAGCCTGTAAACTAATTTACTATTCAATTGGCATCTTTTTGCGAGCCGCAAGCGATGTACGTGTTACAGGCTTGAAACCCCTGCGGTTGTTACACCCGTAACTTACAGCCCATCTAAGCCTTTGATCTTTTTTTTACGTCCACAAGAGTTACGAGCGCTAAAATCACAAATCGTTATTCAATTGCTAAAATTCCTGAAGCCCACAAATGTTTTCACATCCGTAAACAGCAAATGTAGAAGAAAATCCCACGAGTACCAGATGGGATGCGCAAAGGGGATAAAGACATGTCCTTAGCACTGTAAATGCAAATAAAAAAAACAATCCTTCCCGGTATATGACGGGGAAAGCGATGAAAGACATTAGAACTAATTGCACAACAGTCTCAAGCTCGCAAATCGCCAATTAAAAATGATTTATTTTTATGTTTCATTTCGGGGTTATATCGATCTCGGGAATCAATGTGTTAATACATATCAGGCCACCCACATGGACTACAACAGTATCGTCATTCATTTTTATTAATTTGTATTTTGCGGTTTTGCGAGTCTGATCGCATATCAGACCTCTAAATGCTAATTGATTGACATGTAACCTCCATCTTATACCGCCGTAATGATGACGGTCTCATTCACTATTGGCCGTTTCTAAATGGGTAGTTACGGCCTTGCTTAATTGATCGTGTTCCTGCCCTGAAATGCTACATACGAGTGCATGGTTTATGGTTTTGGCTTTCGGCCGTAACATGCGTGCTTGTTCAATTGAATAGCACTGGAATTGTAGCAGAGTTCAAGCCCACAGATATACGGCCTGTATAGCGCAAGATGCAGGCTTCTAATTGAATAAGGCTCTATGTAATAATATAAACTACTGAATGATACAGGTTGAATACAGTACATATACTCATATGGATATCAGGCTTTAATACACATAAGTACATAGTCTGCTTGATATTACACCAATCATACAGCCAGAGCTAGTTCATCAAATACTGTACATAGTGATTCATGTTACCTATCATAGACGTCAGGAGGCAGAGATCAGTAGGACAGATTACAGTGTAACAATACAGTACACTTCAGGAGGCAGAGATCAGTAGGACAGAGTACAGTGTAACAATACAGTACACTTCAGGAGGCAGAGATCAGAGATAGTACAGTGTAACAATACAGTACACTTCAGGAGGCAGAGATCAGTAGGACAGAGTACAGTGTGACAATACAGTACACTTCAGGAGGCAGAGATCAGTAGGACAGAGTACAGTATAACAATACAGTACACTTCAGGAGGCAGAGATCAGTAGGACAGAGTACAGTATAACAATACAGTACACTTCAGGAGGCAGAGATCAGTAGGACAGAGTACAGTATAACAATACAGTACACTTCAGGAGGCAGAGATCAGTAGGACAGAGTACAGTGTAACAATACAGTACACTTCAGGAGGCAGGGATCAGAGATAGTACATTGTAACAATACAGTACACTTCAGGAGGCAGAGATCAGAGATAGTACAGTGTAAAAATACAGTACACTTCAGGAGGCAGAGATCAGTAGGCCAGAGTACAGTATAACAATACAGTACACTTCAGGAGGCAGGGATCAGAGATAGTACAGTGTAACAATACAGTACACTTCAGGAGGCAGAGATCAGAGATAGTACAGTGCAACAATACAGTACACTTCAGGAGGCAGGGATCAGAGATAGTACAGTGTAACAATACAGTACACTTCAGGAGGCAGGGATCAGAGATAGTACAGTGTAACAATACAGTACACTTCAGGAGGCAGAGATCAGAGATAGTACAGTGTAACAATACATTACACTTCAGGAGGCAGGGATCAGAGATAGTACAGTGTAACAATACAGTACACTTCAGGAGGCAGGGATCAGAGATAGTACAGTGTAACAATACAGTACACTTCAGGAGGCAGGGATCAGAGATAGTACAGTGTAACAATACAGTACACTTCAGGAGGCAGGGATCAGAGATAGTACAGTGTAACAATACAGTACACTTCAGGAGGCAGAGATCAGAGATAGTACAGTGTAACAATACAGTACACTTCAGGAGGCAGAGATCAGAGATAGTACAGTGTAACAATACAGTACACTTCAGGAGGCAGGGATCAGAGATAGTACAGTGTAACAATACAGTACACTTCAGGAGGCAGAGATCAGTAGGACAGAGTACAGTATAACAATACAGTACACTTCAGGAGGCAAGGATCAGAGATAGTACAGTGTAACAATACAGTACACTTCAGGAGGCAGGGATCAGAGATAGTACAGTGTAACAATACAGTACACTTCAGGAGGCAGGGATCAGAGATAGTACATTGTAACAATACAGTACACTTCAGGAGGCAGAGATCGGAGATAGTACAGTGTAACAATACAGTACACTCCAGAAGGCAGGGATCAGAGATAGTACAGTGTAACAATACAGTACACTTCAGGAGGCAGGGATCAGAGATAGTTCAGTGTAACAATACAGTACACTTCAGGAGGCAGGGATCAGAGATAGTACAGTGTAACAATACAGTACACTTCAGGAGGCAGGGATCAGAGATAGTACATTGTAACAATACAGTACACTTCAGGAGGCAGGGATCAGAGATAGTACAGTGTAACAATACAGTACACTTCAGGAGGCAGAGATCAGAGATAGTACAGTGTAACAATACAGTACACTTCAGGAGGCAGGGATCAGTAGGACAGAGTACAGTGTAACAATACAGTACACTTCAGGAGGCAGAGATCAGTAGGATAGAGTACAGTATAACAATACAGTACACTTCAGGAGGCAGGGATCAGAGATAGTACAGTGCAACAATACAGTACACTTCAGGAGGCAGGGATCAGTAGGACAGAGTACAGTGTAACAATACAGTACACTTCAGGAGGCAGGGATCAGTAGGACAGAGTACAGTGTAACAATACAGTACACTTCAGAAAAGCAGGGATCAGAGATAGTACAGTGTAACAATACAGTACACTTCAGGAGGCAGGGATCAGAGATAGTACATTGTAACAATACAGTACACTTCAGGAGGCAGGGATCAGAGATAGTACAGTGTAACACTACAGTACACTTCAGGAGGCAGGGATCAGAGATAGTACAGTGTAACACTACAGTACACTTCAGGAGGCAGGGATCAGAGATAGTACAGTGTAACAATACAGTACACTTCAGGAGGCAGAGATCAGTAGGCCAGAGTACAGTGTGACAATACAGTACACTTCAGGAGGCAGGGATCAGAGATAGTACAGTGTGACAATACAGTACACTTCAGGAGGCAGAGATCAGTAGGACAGAGTACAGTATAACAATACAGTACACTTCAGGAGGCAGGGATCAGAGATAGTACAGTGTGACAATACAGTACACTTCAGGAGGCAGAGATCAGTAGGACAGAGTACAGTATAACAATACAGTACACTTCAGGAGGCAGGGATCAGAGATAGTACAGTGCAACAATACAGTACACTTCAGGAGGCAGGGATCAGTAGGCCAGAGTACAGTGTAACAACACAGTACACTTCAGAAGGCAGGGATCAGAGATAGTACATTGTAACAATACAGTACACTTCAGGAGGCAGAGATCAGAGATAGTACAGTGTAACAATACAGTACACTTCAGGAGGCAGGGATCAGAGATAGTACAGTGCAACAATACAGTACACTTCAGGAGGCAGAGATCAGAGATAGTACAGTGTAACAATACAGTACACTTCAGAAGGCAAGCATCAGAGATAGTACAGTGTAACAATACAGTACACTTCAGAAGGCAGGGATCAGAGATAGTACAGTGCAACAATACAGTACACTTCAGGAGGCAGGGATCAGAGATAGTACAGTGCAACAATACAGTACACTTCAGGAGGCAGGGATCAGAGATAGTACAGTGCAACAATACAGTACACTTCAGGAGGCAGGGATCAGAGATAGTACAGTGTAACAATACAGTACACTTCAGGAGGCAGGGATCAGAGATAGTACAGTGTAACAGTACAGTACACTTCAGGAGGCAGGGATCAGAGATAGTACAGTGTAACAATACAGTACACTTCAGGAGGCAGAGATCAGTAGGACAGAGTACAGTGTAACAATACAGTACACTTCAGGAGGAAGGAATCAGAGATAGTACAGTGTAACAATACAGTACACTTCAGGAGGAAGGAATCAGAGATAGTACAGTGTAACAATACAGTACACTTCAGGAGGCAGGGATCAGAGATAGTACAGTGTAACAATACAGTACACTTCAGGAGGCAGGGATCAGTAGGAGAGAGTACAGTGTAACAATACAGTACACTTCAGGAGGCAGGGATCAGTAGGACAGAGTACAGTGTAACAATACAGTACACTTCAGGAGGCAGGGATCAGAGATAGTACAGTGCAACAATACAGTACACTTCAGGAGGCAGAGATCAGAGATAGTACAGTGCAACAATACAGTACACTTCAGAAGGCAAGGATCAGAGATAGTACAGTGTAACAATACAGTACACTTCAGGAGGCAGAGATCAGAGATAGTACAGTGTAACAATACATTACACTTCAGGAGGCAGAGATCAGAGATAGTACAGTGTAACAATACAGTACACATCAGGAGGCAGGGATCAGAGATAGTACAGTGTAACAATACAGTACACTTCAGGAGGCAGAGATCAGAGATAGTACAGTGTAACAATACAGTACACTTCAGGAGGCAGAGATCAGAGATAGTACAGTGCAACAATACAGTACACTTCAGGAGGCAGAGATCAGTAGGCCAGAGTACAGTGTAACAATACAGTACACTTCAGGAGGCAGAGATCAGTAGGCCAGAGTACAGTGTAACAATACAGTACACTTCAGGAGGCAGGGATCAGAGATAGTACAGTGTAACAATACAGTACACTTCAGGAGGCAGAGATCAGAGATAGTACAGTGTAACAATACAGTACACTTCAGGAGGCAGGGATCAGAGATAGTACAGTGTAACAATACAGTACACTTCAGGAGGCAGGGATCAGTAGGACAGAGTACAGTGCAACAATACAGTACACTTCAGAAGGCAAGGATCAGAGATAGTACAGTGTAACAATACAGTACACTTCAGGAGGCAGGGATCAGAGATAGTACAGTGTAACAATACAGTACACTTCAGGAGGCAAGGATCAGAGATAGTACAGTGCAACAATACAGTACACTTCAGGAGGCAGAGATCAGAGATAGTACAGTGTAACAATACAGTACACTTCAGGAGGCAGGGATCAGAGATAGTACAGTGTAACAATACAGTACACTTCAGGAGGCAGGGATCAGTAGGACAGAGTACAGTGCAACAATACAGTACACTTCAAAAGGCAAGGATCAGAGATAGTACAGTGTAACAATACAGTACACTTCAGGAGGCAGGGATCAGAGATAGTACAGTGTAACAATACAGTACACTTCAGGAGGCAAGGATCAGAGATAGTACAGTATAACAATACAGTACACTTCAGGAGGCAGGGATCAGAGATAGTACAGTGTAACAATACAGTACACTTAAGGAGGCAGAGATCAGTAGGCCAGAGTACAGTATAACAATACAGTACACTTCAGGATGCAGGGATCAGAGATAGTACAGTGTAACAATACAGTACACTTCAGGAGGCAGAGATCAGTAGGCCAGAGTACAGTATAACAATACAGTACACTTCAGGATGCAGGGATCAGAGATAGTACAATGTGACAATACAGTACACTTCAGGAGGCAGAGATCAGAGATAGTACAGTGTAACAATACAGTACACTTCAGGAGGCAGGATTAAGAGATAGTACAGTGTGACAATACAGTACACTTCAGGAGGCAGGGATCAGAGATAGTACAGTGTGACAATACAGTACACTTCAGGAGGCAGGGATCAGAGATAGTACAGTGTAACAATACAGTACACTTCAGGAGGCAGGGATCAGAGATAGTACAGTGTAACAATACAGTACACTTCAGGAGGCAGGGATCAGAGATAGTACAGTGTAACAATACAGTACACTTCAGGAGGCAGGGATCAGAGATAGTACAGTGCAACAATACAGTACACTTCATGAGGCAAGGATCAGAGATAGTACAGTGCAACAATACAGTACACTTCAGGAGGCAGAGATCAGAGATAGTACAGTGCAACAATACAGTACACTTCAGGAGGCAGAGATCAGAGATAGTACAGTGTAACAATACAGTTCACTTCAGGAGGCAGAGATCAGAGATAGTACAGTGTAACAATACAGTACACTTCAGGAGGCAGGGATCAGAGATAGTACAGTGCAACAATACAGTACACTTCAGGAGGCAGAGATCAGAGATAGTACAGTGCAACAATACAGTACACTTCAGAAGGCAAGGATAAGAGATAGTACAGTGTAACAATACAGTACACTTCAGGAGGCAGAGATCAGAGATAGTACAGTGTAACAATACAGTACACTTCAGGAGGCAAGGATCAGAGATAGTACAGTATAAAAATACAGTACACTTCAGGAGGCAGGGATCAGAGATAGTACAGTGTAACAATACAGTACACTTCAGGAGGCAGAGATCAGAGATAGTACAGTGTAACAATACAATACACTTCAGGAGGCAGAGATCAGTAGGCCAGAGTACAGTATAACAATACGGTACACTTCAGGAGGCAGGGATCAGAGATAGTACAGTGTAACAATACAATACACTTCAGGAGGCAGAGATCAGTAGGACAGAGTACAGTATAACAATACAGTACACTTCAGAAGGCAGAGATCAGAGATAGTACAGTGCAACAATACAGTACACTTCAGGAGGCAGGGATCAGAGATAGTACAGTGTAACAATACAGTACACTTCAGGAGGCAGGGATCAGAGATAGTACAGTGTAACAATACAGTACACTTCAGGAGGCAGGGATCAGAGATAGTACTGTGTGACAATACAGTACACTTCAGGAGGCAGGGATCAGAGATAGTACAGTGTGACAATACAGTACACTTCAGGAGGCAGGGATCAGAGATAGTACAGTGTGACAATACAGTACACTTCAGGAGGCAGGGATCAGAGATAGTACAGTGTAACAATACAGTACACTTCAGGAGGCAGGGATCAGAGATAGTACAGTGTAACAATACAGTTCACTTCAGGAGGCAGGGATCAGTAGGACAGAGTACAGTGTAACAATACAGTACACTTCAGGAGGAAGGGATCAGAGATAATACAGTGCAACAATACAGTTCACTTCAGGAGGCAGGGATCAGTAGGACAGAGTACAGTGTAACAATACAGTTCACTTCAGGAGGCAGGGATCAGTAGGACAGAGTACAGTGTGACAATACAGTACACTTCAGGAGGCAGAGATCAGTAGGACAGAGTACAGTGTAACAATACAGTACACTTCAGGAGGAAGGGATCAGAGATAGTACATTGCAACAATACAGTACACTTCAGGAGGCAGAGATCAGAGATAGTACAGTGTAACAATACAGTACACTTCAGGAGGCAGAGATCAGTAGGACAGAGTACAGTGTAACAATACAGTACACTTCAGGAGGAAGGGATCAGAGATAGTACATTGCAACAATACAGTACACTTCAGGAGGCAGGGATCAGAGATAGTACAGTGCAACAATACAGTACACTTCAGGAGGCAAAGATCAGTAGGGCAGAGTACAGTATAACAATACAGTATACTTCAGAAGGCAGAGATCAGTAGGACAGAGTACAGTATAACAATACAGTACACTTCAGGAGGCAGGGATCAGAGATAGTACAGTGTAACAATACAGTACACTTCAGGAGGCAGGGATCAGAGATAGTACAGTGCAACAATACAGTACACTTCAGGAGGCAGAGATCAGAGATAGTACAGTGTAACAATACAGTACACTTCAGGAGGCAGGGATCAGAGATAGTACAGTGTAACAATACAGTACACTTCAGGAGGCAGAGATCAGAGATAGTACAGTGCAACAATACAGTACACTTCAGAAGGCAAGCATCAGAGATAGTACAGTGTAACAATACAGTACACTTCAGGAGGCAGGGATCAGAGATAGTACAGTGTAACAATACAGTACACTTCAGGAGGCAGAGATCAGTAGGCCAGAGTACAGTATAACAATACAGTACACTTCAGGAGGCAGGGATCAGTAGGACAGAGTACAGTGTAACAATACAGTACACTTCAGGAGGCAGAGATCAGTAGGACAGAGTACAGTATAACAATACAGTACACTTCAGTAAGCAGGGATCAGAGATAGTACAGTGTAACAATACAGTACACTTCAGGAGGCAGAGATCAGTAGGACAGAGTGTACAGTGTAACAATACAGTACACTTCAGGAGGCAGGGATCAGAGATAGTACAGTGTAACAATACAGTACACTTCAGGAGGCAGAGATCGGAGATAGTACAGTGCAACAATACAGTACACTTCAGGAGGCAGAGATCAGAGATAGTACAGTGTAACAATACAGTTCACTTCAGGAGGCAGAGATCAGAGATAGTACAGTGTAACAATACAGTTCACTTCAGGAGGCAGAGATCAGAGATAGTACAGTGTAACAATACAGTACACTTCAGGAGGCAGGGATCAGAGATAGTACAGTGCAACAATACAGTACACTTCAGGAGGCAGAGATCAGTAGGACAGAGTGTACAGTGTAACAATACAGTACACTTCAGGAGGCAGGGATCAGAGATAGTACAGTGCAACAATACAGTACACTTCATGAGGCAAGGATCAGAGATAGTACAGTGCAACAATACAGTACACTTCAGGAGGCAGAGATCAGAGATAGTACAGTGCAACAATACAGTACACTTCAGGAGGCAGAGATCAGAGATAGTACAGTGTAACAATACAGTTCACTTCAGGAGGCAGAGATCAGAGATAGTACAGTGTAACAATACAGTACACTTCAGGAGGCAGGGATCAGAGATAGTACAGTGCAACAATACAGTACACTTCAGGAGGCAGAGATCAGAGATAGTACAGTGCAACAATACAGTACACTTCAGAAGGCAAGGATAAGAGATAGTACAGTGTAACAATACAGTACACTTCAGGAGGCAGAGATCAGAGATAGTACAGTGTAACAATACAGTACACTTCAGGAGGCAAGGATCAGAGATAGTACAGTATAAAAATACAGTACACTTCAGGAGGCAGGGATCAGAGATAGTACAGTGTAACAATACAGTACACTTCAGGAGGCAGAGATCAGAGATAGTACAGTGTAACAATACAATACACTTCAGGAGGCAGAGATCAGTAGGCCAGAGTACAGTATAACAATACGGTACACTTCAGGAGGCAGGGATCAGAGATAGTACAGTGTAACAATACAATACACTTCAGGAGGCAGAGATCAGTAGGACAGAGTACAGTATAACAATACAGTACACTTCAGAAGGCAGAGATCAGAGATAGTACAGTGCAACAATACAGTACACTTCAGGAGGCAGGGATCAGAGATAGTACAGTGTAACAATACAGTACACTTCAGGAGGCAGGGATCAGAGATAGTACAGTGTAACAATACAGTACACTTCAGGAGGCAGGGATCAGAGATAGTACTGTGTGACAATACAGTACACTTCAGGAGGCAGGGATCAGAGATAGTACAGTGTGACAATACAGTACACTTCAGGAGGCAGGGATCAGAGATAGTACAGTGTGACAATACAGTACACTTCAGGAGGCAGGGATCAGAGATAGTACAGTGTAACAATACAGTACACTTCAGGAGGCAGGGATCAGAGATAGTACAGTGTAACAATACAGTTCACTTCAGGAGGCAGGGATCAGTAGGACAGAGTACAGTGTAACAATACAGTACACTTCAGGAGGAAGGGATCAGAGATAATACAGTGCAACAATACAGTTCACTTCAGGAGGCAGGGATCAGTAGGACAGAGTACAGTGTAACAATACAGTTCACTTCAGGAGGCAGGGATCAGTAGGACAGAGTACAGTGTGACAATACAGTACACTTCAGGAGGCAGAGATCAGTAGGACAGAGTACAGTGTAACAATACAGTACACTTCAGGAGGAAGGGATCAGAGATAGTACATTGCAACAATACAGTACACTTCAGGAGGCAGAGATCAGAGATAGTACAGTGTAACAATACAGTACACTTCAGGAGGCAGAGATCAGTAGGACAGAGTACAGTGTAACAATACAGTACACTTCAGGAGGAAGGGATCAGAGATAGTACATTGCAACAATACAGTACACTTCAGGAGGCAGGGATCAGAGATAGTACAGTGCAACAATACAGTACACTTCAGGAGGCAAAGATCAGTAGGGCAGAGTACAGTATAACAATACAGTATACTTCAGAAGGCAGAGATCAGTAGGACAGAGTACAGTATAACAATACAGTACACTTCAGGAGGCAGGGATCAGAGATAGTACAGTGTAACAATACAGTACACTTCAGGAGGCAGGGATCAGAGATAGTACAGTGCAACAATACAGTACACTTCAGGAGGCAGAGATCAGAGATAGTACAGTGTAACAATACAGTACACTTCAGGAGGCAGGGATCAGAGATAGTACAGTGTAACAATACAGTACACTTCAGGAGGCAGAGATCAGAGATAGTACAGTGCAACAATACAGTACACTTCAGAAGGCAAGCATCAGAGATAGTACAGTGTAACAATACAGTACACTTCAGGAGGCAGGGATCAGAGATAGTACAGTGTAACAATACAGTACACTTCAGGAGGCAGAGATCAGTAGGCCAGAGTACAGTATAACAATACAGTACACTTCAGGAGGCAGGGATCAGTAGGACAGAGTACAGTGTAACAATACAGTACACTTCAGGAGGCAGAGATCAGTAGGACAGAGTACAGTATAACAATACAGTACACTTCAGTAAGCAGGGATCAGAGATAGTACAGTGTAACAATACAGTACACTTCAGGAGGCAGAGATCAGTAGGACAGAGTGTACAGTGTAACAATACAGTACACTTCAGGAGGCAGGGATCAGAGATAGTACAGTGTAACAATACAGTACACTTCAGGAGGCAGAGATCGGAGATAGTACAGTGCAACAATACAGTACACTTCAGGAGGCAGAGATCAGAGATAGTACAGTGCAACAATACAGTACACTTCAGGAGGCAGAGATCAAAGATAGTACAGTGCAACAATACAGTACACTTCAGGAGGCAGAGATCGGAGATAGTACAGTGTAACAATACAGTACACTTCAGGAGGCAGGGATCAGAGATAGTACAGTGTGACAATACAGTACACTTCAGGAGGCAGGGATCAGAGATAGTACAGTGTAACAATACAGTACACTTCAGGAGGCAGGGATCAGAGATAGTACAGTGTAAAAATACAGTACACTTCAGGAGGCAGAGATCAGTAGGCCAGAGTACAGTATAACAATACAGTACACTTCAGGAGGCAGGGATCAGAGATAGTACAGTGTAACAATACAGTACACTTCAGGAGGCAGGGATCAGAGATAGTACAGTGTAACAATACAGTACACTTCAGGAGGCAGGGATCAGTAGGACAGAGTACAGTGTAACAATACAGTACACTTCAGGAGGCAGGCATCAGTAGGACAGAGTACAGTGTAACAATACAGTACACTTCAGGAGGCAGGGATCAGTAGGACAGAGTACAGTGTAACAATACAGTACACTTCAGGAGGCAGAGATCAGATAGAGTACAGTGTAACAATACAGTACACTTCAGGAGGCAGGGATCAGAGATAATACAGTGCAACAATACAGTACACTTCAGGAGGCAGGGATCAGAGATAGTACAGTGTAACAATACAGTACACTTCAGGAGGCAGGGATCAGTAGGACAGAGTACAGTGTAACAATACAGTACACTTCAGGAGGCAGGGATCAGTAGGACAGAGTACAGTGTAACAATACAGTACACTTCAGGAGGCAGGGATCAGAGATAGTACAGTGTAACAATACAGTACACTTCAGAAGGCAGAGATCAGTAGGACAGAGTACAGTATAACAATACAGTACACTTCAGGAGGCAGGGATCAGAGATAGTACAGTGCAACAATACAGTACACTTCAGGAGGCAGAGATCAGAGATAGTACAGTGTAACAATACAGTACACTTCAGGAGGCAGGGATCAGAGATAGTACAGTGTAAATATACAGTACACTTCAGGAGGCAGAGATCAGAGATAGTACAGTGTAACAATGCAGTACACTTCAGGAGGCAGGGATCAGAGATAGTACAGTGTAACAATACAGTACACTTCAGGAGGCAGAGATCAGAGATAGTAAAGTGCAACAATACAGTACACTTCAGGAGGCAGAGATCAGTAGGACAGAGTACAGTATAACAATACAGTACACTTCAGGAGGCAGGGATCAGAGATAGTACAGTGTAACAATACAGTACACTTCAGGAGGCAGAGACCAGTAGGACAGAGTGTACAGTGTAACAATACAGTACACTTCAGGAGGCAGGGATCAGAGATAGTACAGTGCAACAATACAGTACACTTCAGGAGGCAGGGATCAGAGATAGTACAGTGTAACAATACAGTACACTTCAGGAGGCAGAGATCAGAGATAGTACAGTGCAACAATACAGTACACTTCAGGAGGCAGAGATCGGAAATAGTACAGTGTAACAATACAGTACACTTCAGGAGGCAGGGATCAGAGATAGTACAGTGTAACAATACAGTACACTTCAGGAGGCAGAGATCAGGAGGCAGAGATCAGTAGGACAGAGTACAGTATAACAATACAGTACACTTCAGAAGGCAGAGATCAGTAGGACAGAGTACAGTGTAACAATACAGTACACTTCAGGAGGCAGGGATCAGAGATAGTACAGTGTAACAATACAGTACACTTCAGGAGGCAGGGATCAGAGATAGTACAGTGTAACAATACAGTACACTTCAGGAGGCAGGGATCAGTAGGCCAGAGTACAGTATAACAATACAGTACACTTCAGGAGGCAGGGATCAGAGATAGTACAGTGTAACAATAGAGTACACTTCAGGAGGCAGAGATCAGTAGGCCAGAGTACAGTATAACAATACAGTACACTTCAGGAGGCAGGGATCAGAGATAGTACAGTGTAACAATACAGTACACTTCAGGAGGCAGGGATCAGAGATAGTACAGTGTAACAATACAGTACACTTCAGGAGGCAGGGATCAGTAGGACAGAGTACAGTGTAACAATACAGTACACTTCAGGAGGCAGGAATCAGAGATAAAACAGTGCAACAATACAGTACACTTCAGGAGGCAGGGATCAGAGATAGTACAGTGTAACAATACAGTACACTTCAGGAGGCAGGGATCAGAGATAGTACAGTGTAACAATACAGTACACTTCAGGAGGCAGAGATCAGTAGGACAGAGTACAGTATAACAATACAGTACACTTCAGAAGGCAGAGATCAGTAGGACAGAGTACAGTGTAACAATACAGTACACTTCAGGAGGCAGGGATCAGAGATAGTACAGTGTAACAATACAGTACACTTCAGGAGGCAGGGATCAGAGATAGTACAGTGTAACAATACAGTACACTTCAGGAGGCAGGGATCCGAGATAGTACAGTGTAACAATACAGTACACTTCAGGAGGCAGGGATCCGAGATAGTACAGTGTAACAATACAGTACACTTCAGGAGGCAGAGATCAGTAGGCCAGAGTACAGTATAATAATACAGTACACTTCAGGAGGCAGGGATCAGAGATAGTACAGTGTAACAATACAGTACACTTCAGGAGGCAGGGATCAGTTGGACAGAGTACAGTGTAACAATACAGTACACTTCAGGAGGCAGGGATCAGAGATAATACAGTGCAACAATACAGTACACTTCAGGAGGCAGGGATCAGAGATAGTACAGTGTAACAATACAGTACACTTCAGGAGGCAGGGATCAGAGATAGTACAGTGTGACAATACAGTACACTTCAGGAGGCAGGGATCAGTAGGACAGAGTACAGTATAACAATACAGTACACTTCAGGAGGCAGGGATCAGAGATAGTACAGTGCAACAATACAGTACACTTCAGGAGGCAGGGATCAGAGATAGTACAGTGTAACAATACAGTACACTTCAGGAGGCAGGGATCAGAGATAGTACAGTGTAACAATACAGTACACTTCAGGAGGCAGAGATCAGTAGGACAGAGTACAGTATAACAATACAGTACACTTCAGGAGGCAGGGATCAGAGATAGTACAGTGTAACAATACAGTACACTTCAGGAGGCAGAGATCAGAGATAATACAGTGTAACAATACAGTACACTTCAGGAGGCAGGGATCAGAGATAGTACAGTGTAACAATACAGTACACTTCAGGAGGCAGGGATCAGAGATAGTACAGTGTGACAATACAGTACACTTCAGGAGGCAGGGATCAGTAGGACAGAGTACAGTATAACAATACAGTACACTTCAGGAGGCAGGGATCAGAGATAGTACAGTGCAACAATACAGTACACTTCAGGAGGCAGGGATCAGAGATAGTACAGTGTAACAATACAGTACACTTCAGGAGGCAGGGATCAGAGATAGTACAGTGCAACAATACAGTACACTTCAGGAGGCAGGGATCAGAGATAGTACAGTGTAACAATACAGTACACTTCAGGAGGCAGAGATCAGAGATAGTACAGTGTGACAATACAGTACACTTCAGGAGGCAGGGATCAGTAGGACAGAGTACAGTATAACAATACAGTACACTTCAGGAGGCAGGGATCAGAGATAGTACAGTGTAACAATACAGTACACTTCAGGAGGCAGAGATCAGTAGGACAGAGTACAGTATAACAATACAGTACACTTCAGGAGGCAGGGATCAGAGATAGTACAGTGTAACAATACAGTACACTTCAGGAGGCAGGGATCAGTAGGACAGAGTACAGTATAACAATACAGTACACTTCAGGAGGCAGGGATCAGAGATAGTACAGTGTAACAATACAGTACACTTCAGGAGGCAGAGATCAGTAGGACAGAGTACAGTATAACAATACAGTACACTTCAGGAGGCAGAGATCAGAGATAGTACAGTGTAACAATACAGTACACTTCAGGAGGCAGGGATCAGATATAGTACAGTGTAACAATACAGTACACTTCAGGAGGCAGGGATCAGAGATAGTACAGTGTAACAGTACAGTACACTTCAGGAGGCAGGGATCAGAGATAGTACAGTGTAACAATACAGTACACTTCAGGAGGCAGAGATCAGAGATAGTACAGTGTAACAATACAGTACACTTCAGGAGGCAGAGATCAGAGATAGTACAGTGTAACAATACAGTACACTTCAGGAGGCAGGGATCAGACATAGTACAGTGCAACAATACAGTACACTTCAGGAGGCAGGGATCAGACATAGTACAGTGCAACAATACAGTACACTTCAGGAGGCAGAGATCAGAGATAGTACAGTGTAACAATACAGTACACTTCAGGAGGCAGGGATCAGAGATAGTACAGTGCAACAATACAGTACACTTCAGGAGGCAGGGATCAGAGATAGTACAGTGTAACAATACAGTACACTTCAGGAGGCAGGGATCAGAGATAGTACAGTGCAACAAGACAGTACACTTCAGGAGGCAGGGATTAGAGATAGTACAGTGTAACAATACAGTACACTTCAGGAGGCAGAGATCAGAGATAGTACAGTGTAACAATACAGTACACTTCAGGAGGCAGGGATCAGAGATAGTACAGTGTAACAATACAGTACACTTCAGGAGGCAGGGATCAGAGATAGTACAGTGTAACAATACAGTACACTTCAGGAGGCAGGGATCAGAGATAGTACAGTGTAACAATACAGTACACTTCAGGAGGCAGGGATCAGAGATCGTACAGTGTAACAATACAGTACACTTCAGGAGGCAGGGATCAGAGATCGTACAGTGTAACAATACAGTACACTTCAGGAGGCAGGGATCAGACATAGTACAGTGCAACAATACAGTACACTTCAGGAGGCAGAGATCAGAGATAGTACAGTGTAACAATACAGTACACTTCAGGAGGCAGAGATCAGAGATAGTACAGTGCAACAATACACTACACTTCAGGAGGCAGGGATCAGAGATAGTACAGTGCAACAATACAGTACACTTCAGGAGGCAGGGATCAGAGATAGTACAGTGTAACAATACAGTACACTTCAGGAGGCAGGGATCAGAGATAGTACAGTGTAACAATACAGTACACTTCAGGAGGCAGGGATCAGAGATAGTACAGTGTAACAATACAGTACACTTCAGGAGGCAGGGATCAGAGATAGTACAGTGTAACAATACAGTACACTTCAGGAGGCAGGGATCAGAGATAGTACAGTGTAACAATACAGTACACTTCAGGAGGCAGGGATCAGAGATAGTACAGTGTAACAATACAGTACACTTCAGGAGGCAGGGATCAGTAGGACAGAGTACAGTGCAACAATACAGTACACTTCAGGAGGCAGGGATCAGAGATAGTACAGTGTAACAATACAGTACACTTCAGGAGGCAGGGATCAGAGATAGTACAGTGTAACAATACAGTACACTTCAGGAGGCAGGGATCAGTAGGACAGAGTACAGTGTAACAATACAGTACACTTCAGGAGGCAGGGATCAGAGATAGTACAGTGTGACAATACAGTACACTTCAGGAGGCAGAGATCAGTAGGACAGAGTACAGTGCAACAATACAGTACACTTCAGGAGGCAGAGATCAGAGATAGTACAGTGTAACAATACAGTACACTTCAGGAGGCAGAGATCAGAGATAGTACAGTGTAACAATACAGTACACTTCAGGAGGCAGGGATCAGAGATAGTACAGTGTAACAATACAGTACACTTCAGGAGGCAGAGATCAGAGATAGTACAGTGTAACAATACAGTACACTTCAGGAGGCAGGGATCAGAGATAGTACAGTGTAACAATACAGTACACTTCAGGAGGCAGGGATCAGAGATAGTACAGTGTAACAATACAGTACACTTCAGGAGGCAGGGATCAGCGATAGTACAGTGTAACAATACAGTACACTTCAGGAGGCAGGGATCAGAGATAGTACAGTGTAACAATACAGTACACTTCAGGAGGCAGGGATCAGAGATAGTACAGTGTAACAATACAGTACACTTCAGGAGGCAGGGATCAGAGATAGTACAGTGCAACAATACAGTACACTTCAGGAGGCAGGGATCAGAGATAGTACAGTGTAACAATACAGTACACTTCAGGAGGCAGGGATCAGTAGGACAGAGTACAGTGCAACAATACAGTACACTTCAGGAGGCAGGGATCAGAGATAGTACAGTGTAACAATACAGTACACTTCAGGAGGCAGGGATCAGAGATAGTACAGTGTAACAATACAGTACACTTCAGGAGGCAGGGATCAGTAGGACAGAGTACAGTGCAACAATACAGTACACTTCAGGAGGCAGGGATCAGAGATAGTACAGTGTGACAATACAGTACACTTCAGGAGGCAGAGATCAGTAGGACAGAGTACAGTGCAACAATACAGTACACTTCAGGAGGCAGAGATCAGAGATAGTACAGTGTAACAATACAGTACACTTCAGGAGGCAGAGATCAGAGATAGTACAGTGTAACAATACAGTACACTTCAGGAGGCAGGGATCAGAGATAGTACAGTGTAACAATACAGTACACTTCAGGAGGCAGAGATCAGAGATAGTACAGTGTAACAATACAGTACACTTCAGGAGGCAGGGATCAGAGATAGTACAGTGTAACAATACAGTACACTTCAGGAGGCAGAGATCAGAGATAGTACAGTGTAACAATACAGTACACTTCAGGAGGCAGGGATCAGAGATAGTACAGTGTAACAATACAGTACACTTCAGGAGGCAGAGATCAGAGATAGTACAGTGTAACAATACAGTACACTTCAGGAGGCAGAGATCAGAGATAGTACAGTGTAACACTACAGTACACTTCATGGGAATAGATCATGAAACGATCTTTGAATGTCACATCACATTACTATAAAATGCTGCAGCTAAATCAAAGACATGCATTTATTTAGTGTAAATGCCAGTGGTCACATGAATTTGTATTTCAATAGGTGAGCAGCTCACTTACACTGCTGATATAACCAACACCTATATATATATGTCACTCACCATGTTTCTAACGCTTGCTCCTCTTCCTTGTCAGCTGATTACAAGCCTCCTTTTGCAGCTAGGCAGATTTAAAAAAAAAAAACTTTATTAACATTCTCAATCATTTGTACAGTAACATTGCATGTGTAGCTTTTACAATAAAGTTTGAAAAAAAATCTCAATCCGTTAGGTACATGCGCAGGCTGAGGGCAATATAAAATCACGTGGTCTGCACTAGTCTCGCAGTGTATGCTGGGAGATGTAGTCTTTGCCTTGTATAAATTATTCTGCTTTCTGATAATAATCCTGAACATATAATGAGGACCAGTCACCCAATGCATTATGGGGGACCGAATGGATTGACTGTATCGTTTGTATTAATTGGAATATACCAGTGTTAATATGTGCAATCAATTTATTTTTTAACTGTTCAAGTATAATGGATAACCTGCATTTTCCCCCATTTTACCTAATTTTTGATCCCCACTTTGCTCTATTTTTCCATTCTCTATCCCAATTTTCTTTTTCCCCATGGACGTTTATATATATATTATTGTTTATTTTGTAACATGCAAACATACTCAATAGTTCTATACATGGATTACAATCAAGACAATACGATAGCAGTAATAACACGTTGCAAAGAATGGGGGGCCCTGTCTTTGGGCCTCATTCTATTAACGGCCGTAGGAGATGAGGGGCCGCAAGCACTGGCCGCAAGCACCGTCCGCAAGCTATTCGGCTATTCTATTCCCTTACGGCCGGAGGCTCTGGCAGGCTTGCGGCCGGCGCCTTGCGGCCGCTCGCGCCGGAGGAAATCCTTTGATCTAAAACGGCCGCAAGGAAATCGGCCTTAAGAAAATCCTGTTTGCTATTCTATTGCTCCGGGAACCCTCTCTGCAAGGCTAAAAGCGAGCCGCTGCTTACTTGCAGCAAACAGGTCCCGCTAGCACCAATTAAACACATTATAAAGCCGAAATAAAGCCATCCTGCACTCTGAGGAGACTATAAAGTGATTGTAGGTGTTAGCAAAAATAGCACAGCATTCCCCTACACTCAAATCCATAAAAAAATAATTTTTTAATTTATGTCAAATATCCATGTAAAAAGTCCAGAGGGCTTGGAGCACCCCAGACCCGCCCACGCGGCCGGAAAATAAACAGTTAATGTAAACTCGGATTTGGGCTGATGTGCAAGCTTGAGAGTGGGTTACTTTTAATCCTCATGTCCCCCAATATGATCCCTAGCATTTACAGAGCTGTACAGTGCAGGCTTGAATTTATTTTTGCGTTTTAATTTTTCTGAGCTTACGGCCGGTTGCAAGATATACGGCCGGCCGTAAGAGGAGATCCTTGCGGGGCCGTATAATAGAATTGCAAGATAACGGAACCCCGGCAAGGAATCGCCGCCTTGCGGCCGTTTTACGGCCGATAATAGAATGAGGGCCTTTGAGTTTAGGATCCAGTGTCCATAGAGCTTTTCCCAAGCGCCATGCAAGGGTGAAAATTAACAGCCTTACAATCTAATATATACATATCTGTGTTTACATTTGAATGTCTAAAACAAGTTAAAAAAAAACAGTTTCTAGCTCAGATTTTAAAGAAAAAACGTTATTACACTGCATTCTGGGAAGCTGAGCTGGGACATTCAAAGGTGCCCACAAATGCCTTGCTCTTTAATCCATAAACCATTTTAAACATGGTTTCCTTTAAGCTTATGCCCGCTGCATTACACAACTTTAATACAAAGCCAAGGCTGAATTTTACACAAGCTGAGAATCCTATCCACATACAGCTGTTTCAAGCTTACTGGCTATCATCAGCGTGGAGCAGGATCTCAGCCTGTGTTGTGGACCTTATGAGTAGGTAGTTCACCACAACAATCATTTATAATATGGTGGGCAGAAGAGCGATAGAAGCCCTCCACTGTACAGTAAATAAAAAGTACATCTGTGTTCACATTTGAATGTCTAAAACAAGTTAAAAAACCTGCTACCAGCTCAGAATTCTGAGAAAAACAGTTATTACACTGCATTCTGGGAAGCTGAGCTGGGACATGCAAATGTGCCCACATATGCCTCACTCTTCAATCCATAAACCATTTTAAACATGGCTTCCTTTAAGCTTATGCCTGCTGCATTACACAGCCTTTATGCAAACGAAAGGTTGGATTTTACATATTTTATATATATACTAGAATATTGCCCGTCAAAAAATGACGGCAATGAAAGTGTAAGTGAGCTAAGGGTGTTTGGTGTATATAATGTGGCTGATGTAGCGTTGTTCGTTTTCTATGTCGTGCGAGTTTTTCGGAATATCCATAGCTGTTTGGTGGGCCTTTTTCAGAATATCCGTAGCTGTTTGGTGGGCTTTTACGGAATATACGTAGCTGTTTGGTGGGCTTTTACGGAATATCCGTAGGTGTTTGGTGGTGTTTTGCGTGTTTATGGTAGTGTTTTGCGTGTTTAGGGACCTTTAGCCTTGTTTTCGTTTTGTTCGGTGGCCATTTTTTCGCTCGCTTAGGTGATTTTCGGGTCTCTAAACTCTGAAATCTGTGGTTAAATGGAGGTGTAACTTCACTTGCAGAGGTCCTTGGTGCCCCCCCTTGCTGTGAGTAACCTTTTTATGCGTTTGTTGTTTGTATTTGTTGTGTTTGTAATTTTTTTGGGTTGCACGGGTTGCGTCCTTGTTTTGTAATCTCGTAGGTGTTTTTCGGCAAATATGTAGGTGTTTGGTGGTGTTTTGCGTCTTTAGACTGCTGTAGCCTTGTTTTCGTTTTTTTCGGCGGTCATTTTTTCTCTCGCTTAGAGAATTTTTTAGTGTCTAAACTGCTTTAATTTCAGTTAAATTGAGGTGTAACTTTAGTTTTTGAGGTCCTGGATGCCCCCTCTTGCTGTAGGTAAGCTTTTTATGTATTTGTTGTGTGTATTTGTTGGATTTTTGATGTTTTGATGTGCGCGTGTTGCGCCCGTTTTTTGCGAGGTCGTAATGGGTTGTAACGTGTCTCGTAAAGTTTGCTAGGGTCGCAGTTGCTGGCAAGGAGAGCCTTCGCGAGGGCCGCGGGCTCGCTATTCGAGCCCGCAAGCGTTAGCAGCAACTCGTATGCTCACAACTATATATGTGATTCTGTGCTAGGTGATAAAAAGTGCTGCCTTTCCTGTTTCTTATACCACTCAACTAACAATGATGATAAATTAGCAATATTATCCCAATTAGAC
Source organism: Discoglossus pictus (assembly GCA_027410445.1). Lineage (NCBI taxonomy): Eukaryota > Metazoa > Chordata > Amphibia > Anura > Alytidae > Discoglossus > Discoglossus pictus. Next base: position 224,744,259 of record CM050167.1, read on the forward strand.
AACAATATAAAATGCAATAGCAAAATATTCTCACACATCAATACTCGATGTGAATAAGTTGCGTATACACAAAATCAAGTTAAAAGTGGAATAAAGATGAATAAGATATAAGACAAGTATCTCATGAACCACATTCATTTTCATGTGTTGGATATATAATTTGTTCTTTCCTCAAACTAAATCAATCCAGTGCATGCAAAAACATAAGGAAACAAAAACAACGTACAATGTGTATAATGCATGTAAGATTATATTAGAAATAAAAAAAGTATAGCTAATTTATTATCACTATTATTAATATAGTAAATTATCACAGCATATCATTTGTTTTTTATTGTGTTTCAGCTGCAACCTCTATTCCTGCAGAGAAATAAATTCCCTTCTCACAGATACAGCCTTCACCAAATTTTTATGGATTCCTCCACAGACCAGCAGAGACCTAAAAAAAATCTAATTAAAAAGTAGCTTTCTCACTTTTTCCACACATAGTTATGCATTTTGTGAGACTTATTTTTTTATTATTTCATTATACAGAGGTCCTTTAGAGCTGGAAACTCAGACAGCAGCATGACCGGACATAGCAGCCTAACCAAAGGGGGACTTGTAATAGTCATAAAGAAATCATAATGGAGTATACTGTATGTCTGTATATTCTTGAGCATTCTATTCACTTTCAGTCTTGATAATCCTCAGTCTTGATATCACTGATCCCAGTGTTTGCAATATTAACAAATCAAGAATACATAAAACTATATATAAGCTAAATATATTACATAATATATATCTTATGTATATTATCAAAAAGTGTCTCTATGTATATTGATTAGTGTGGGGACATAAGCATTTCCATGTATTGATCCCAAGTGGCAGGGGCGGTTCTACCAGTGGTTTTATGGGAAAGGGTCTTAGGGGAGCAGTTATGGCGGAGGAGTGATTTGGTCCCAATGCAATACATTTTTTACATCCCCCCGGAGCCCTCATTCTCTAGCTCTGCCACTGCCAAGTGGCATATATGAGATGAACATAGTGGCATAAATGTATGATCACGTCACTGTGCTGTACAACATGACACCTTTACATCATATGCCCACAGTGAACTAAAGAATAACTAAATAAAAAAAAGCCATGTTTTTTTATTATATTTTAATATGGTATTCTCTCTCCCTCTAGTGGCTAATACAAATTCAAAACAAAAACTAATTGAGAGGTATATATTCTATTATGGAAGTAGTCTCCCTCTAGTGGCTGATATTTAAATCAAACAAACATAATTAGACTAATATAACAAATTATTTACATTAAGTATGTTCATATACATTTTTCTCTACTGATATAATCTAGTTAATCATTATACATTATCTGTACCAATAAAATATCTTTAGATTGTAAGTTTGTGAGTTTTCAAACTTGCAAGGTGCTTTGGATACCGGATTCTAAACTCATAGGGCCTCATTCAATTGCAATTTGGCCAATTGAATAGGGCTCTAAATAAGCACATAGCATATTTTTTTTAAATACGTTTTTAGTTAGTGAAAACCTTGCTTTTGGATAGATGTTTACTAATTAAAAACGTAGTTAAAATTTTTTATATTATGTGCTTATTTAGAGCCCTATTCAATTCGCCAAGTTGCAATTGAATGAGGGCCGTAGACAGGGCCCTCCATGCTTTGCAACGTGTTAGTACTGTTATTGTCTTGCCTTGATAGTAACCCATGTCGAACGCTACGGAATATGTTGGCACGTTATAATTAAATGTGTTTATATATACTAGAATATTGCCCGTCAAAAAATGACGGCAATGAAATTGTAAGTGAGCTATGCTGTTTGGTGTATGGTAATGAAATAAATAATACATTAATAAAGGAATATACTTTACCTATTTCGAAGTAATATATGCAGGAAGCATTATGCTGAAGAGCTGACAATCTGTTTTGATGTTGCTGCAGCATACAATGTGTGTTTTCAGTGCTGTGGAGCTGCTGTGTAAGTGTCAGTAATGTGTGCAGTGTGTAGTGTAGATAGGCTGCGTGCGTGAGGAAAAGCCGTTAGCGTAGCTGTGTACTTCCGCATTCTGTTAGTGTTGTAAAATGGTGCCTAATGTGTGTGGTACGCGGCTGTGGTTGATTTTGTGTCCTTGTTCTTGCATCTCGTATGGCTTTTTCGGAAAATCTGTAGGTGTTTTGTGGTGTTTTGCGTGTTTAGGGTCCTGTAGCCTCGTTTTCGTTTTTTTTTTCGGCAGCCATTTTTCTCTCGCTTAGGGGATTTTCGGGCGTCTAAACTCTTAAATTTTGACTTAAATTGCGGTGTAACTTCACTTTTAGAGGTGCTGGGTGCCACCCTTGCTGTGGGTAAGCTGTTTTGGTGTGCGCGGGTTTCGGCCGCTAATGTCTTATTTTTGCGAGGTTGTAATATTTTTGTTTGTAAGTGGTGCAGCTCGTATTTGCGGATGCTAAGTCCGTAACTGTTGCGGTCGCGGTGGGAGCCTCCACCTCCACAAATGCGGCCCCTCGCTTCGTGAGGGGCCGCATTTGCGGCCTTAAAGTCTGCGTTTGCTGACAAGGAGTGCCTTTGCCCCAAGGATTCCATGTGTGATAACTCTGATTTCCCCTGTTTGAACTGTCTAGGGTCTGGACTATCACCCCTAAGGAATAACCCTGTTAAGCATGCCTGATATTGGTATATATCTTTTTATGTATATAGTCCTGGTTAGTTTTGTAATTCATATACTGTGATTTAGTTATTGTTTGCAAGAACACATCTACAAGGTCCATTCTGCAACTAACACAATTGGCCATTCAAAATTGAACACCTCCTGCTGAGTAATTCGGTTAGCTTGCTGTCCTATCTTAATTACGTTAACTTTTGTTACTCTACTTGATTTACTGAGACATTTTTGTTCTACCATGTATATAAGTACCTGTATGTTGGGCATTTTTGAAAGCAAGCAAGCATGTCAGCTTTATTTCTGAGGATTGAAAAAAATCCTTGCTGTAGTCCAGCTACCAGGGAATCCTGCATCTACTTCCAGAATTACATTCCTTCTCTCCACAGATCCTGAAGCAAGCCTCCGTCTAGGGAAATACATTGGCCAGTTCAGCTTGTTCCTCTTTGTGACAAACTGAGGCAGCGGCAGTATCTGTGCTATCAAGGGGAAAAGCCAAGTAACAGAGACCATAGAAGCAGAGGGAACGATGGGCCAGTATGATAAGATTAGCATGACCGAACTAAGAGAGCTGATCCACAGCAGGAGGGTTTACTCAGTAAAATCTACAATAAATGTTCAGATTGTATCTAAATATCTATCTATTTTTGTAAAAAAATTATGAATTTGTAGGTATTGATTGTATGTTATATAGCTTTTAGCATTATTTCTGGAGAGATCCAAAAAAATAATTTGTTGCCACTTGTTTGAAATAAAATATTAGTGATAATACTCATATCAGCATCTATATATATCTAGATTCAGAAATGGTATATGTTTATCACGTATTATTATGTTTTCAATAAAATAGCACTGTCTTGTCATTTTGGAAAATAAAACACAATTTAGTCAACTTATCTTTTGGAAAGGTAAACAACAAAAATAAGTTGTAGTATCGCACAGGCACTTTTTGTATGTCCTTGCATCTGGTGGCCACTGACTAGACAGGAGGTTGAAGCAAGCCTTCTCACCAGGTGATGTCAAACCTTTTAAGACCTTTTAATGTGTGAGTGGTCATTTGTTGTTCTTTAGTCATGTCCAACTCTCTGTGACTCTATGGACATAGCACCCCAGGCACATCTTCTGTCTTGTTGTGCTTATCCATAAGTTTTTTTTTGGAAAAGATACTGGAGTGGATTGCCAGTTCCTTCTCCAGTGAACTGCAATTTGTCTGATCTCTCTGCTATGACCTGCCCATCTTGGATGACCCTACCTTGTGTAGCTCACAGCTTCATTGAGGCACACAAGCCTCTTTGTATATATAATGTGTATTTTTGAGAAACTTGAGCAGAAAAAAAGTTTATTAACTTATTTTTTAGACATTCAAATAGAATAACAAATGTACTATTCGTTTTCTGTACTACGGTACTCTGTACGATGGAGGTCTTCTATCAGTTGATTGCTTTATATATATATATATATATATATATATATATATATATATATATATTTGAGTAATTTTACATTATGGATCTTTCCTTTATGTCTTGGCCAGAGAAGTCGCGGGCAGCAGCCAGAAGGTGATGCGCTGCTACTCTTGTTTCCACTAACAAAATCTTGTCTTTTTCACCTAAAAACATCTCCTAAATACATCTTTATCTAACCCAAGACACAACTAAAATTCTAATTCATTCTCTCATCATATCTTGTCTCGACTACTGTAACACTCCTTGCTGGCCTCCCCATCACCTGCTTGTCCCCACTCCAGTCCATAATGAATGCGTCTGCTAGATTTATCTCCAATGCCCAATGTCTGCAGCTCCTCTCTGTCAGTTACTTCCAATAACCTACAGAATAACATTTAAAACCATGACCCTAAGTTTCAAAGCCCTGAACAACACTGCATCCTCTTATATCTCTGCTCTCCTCCCCAAATACTCCCCCACCCACCCTCTCCATTCTGCTAATGACCTTCTTCTTTCTTCCTCTCTTATCACCTCCTCTCATTCCCGCCTTCAGGATTTTCTCGTGTTGCTCCAATTCTTTGGAACGCCTTGCCTCAATCCACTAGACCAGGGGTGTCCAAGTTTGGTACTGCTGGGCCGCACACAGTCCTGGATTTGAGGATAGTCATTCTACACCCAGGTGAGACTATCCTTTCTTCAGTCATCCGGACGGGAACATGATCAATTAAGCAAGCCAGTAAGCTCCCATTTCGAATCAGCCAATAGAAAATGAGACATTATAACAGCAGTAAAACATGGAGGTTACATGTCAATCAATTAGATCCGGGGGTTCCATATGCGATCATACTCGCAAAACCGCAAAATACAGAATGATGAAAATTGAATAGCAATACTGTTATATATATTAACTCATTGAATTGCGAAATTAAACATGAAAATAAATCTTATATACTGCCGGTTTGCGAGCTAGAGACTAGTTGTGCAATTAATTCTAACGTCTTTCATCACTTTCCCCGTTATTTACAGTGCAGGATTGATTTTTATTTGCATTTACAGTGCTGTGAATAGGTGTTTAAGCCCATTGCGGGTCCTCTCTAGCACTCGTAGGATTTTCTCCTTCATTTGCCTTTTACGGGTGTGAAAACATTTGCGGCCTTGAGGGATTGGAGCAACAGAATAGCGATTTGCGATTTTAGCAATCGTAACTCTTGTGAGAGATCAAAATCTTTGGGAGGCTGTAAGTTCTGGGTTTAACCATCGCAAAGTTTTCAAGGCAGTAACTCGTAACCCATTTGGAGCCCCCAAAAAGGCGCCAATCAAATAGCTAATTAACTTGCGACCTCACTTACGGGCTAAAGTTCAATTGAATCGGGCTCTGCATTTTAAGCTTGTCAGTCCTTTAGGGAAAGGTGTTTACATTGTTTTTGTCCTATACTTAATCCATGTACAGCCCTGCGGAATTTGTTGGCACATTGCAAATAAAAGATCATGATAATAATAAAATAAAATGTACAATTCACTTTTAAGAAGCCCCCAGAGTAACAGATTTTTACCTTCTGGAGCTGACATCTTGCACAGCTGTGATTTAAAGCCATGCCCACAGGAGAGGGTATTTACACTGCTAGTGCCCTGCTGCGGCAAGCACAGAGCATGTCACTAACCTGCTTGCTAACAGCATTACAGTAGTAGTGTTAATCCACTTTCTTGTGGGTGTGGTTTTAAGCCACAGCGATGTAAGATGTCAGCATCGAGCGGTACATTTAGTGGGGAAGGGAGCAGCTTCAGAAGGTAAAATCTGTTATTCGGAGGGCTTCTTAAAAGTAAGTGAGGTGTGTTACTTTTATATGATAGTTAAAACATAAAAAAACACACCTAAAGACTCTCTGTAAATACATACCCATTTAGGGATGTTAATATCAACTACGTTTTGAAACTATGTTTTTTATTATGCAAAATCAGAATAAAATATTACATTCCTCTTGTTTTATGCACGTTTTAATATGCATAGGTTTTTATAGGGGATATTTTAGCACTGTTGTTGTTGTTTCGTCATTCAGTCATGTCTGACTTTCCGCTACTCTATGGTTGTGGTTATCCATAAGGTTATCTTGGCAAAGATACTGGAGTGGGTTGCCAGTTCCCTTCTCTAGTGGAAAACAAATTTGGATGACCTCTCTGCAATGATCTGCTCATCTTGAGTTTCCCTACATGGTGTAGCTCACAGCTTCATTGAAGTACACAAGCCCCTTCACCACGACAAGGTAGCGATCTAGAACAGGATTTGAGCACTACCATATAGTACATTTTAGTTTGACTTCCAGTAATAGTTATTACATGTAGATTTGTGTTTGGCACAATATTCCATGGAGTTTCTTCAAACAAGCACTTTTGGTTCCTCACAAGTTTCTAGTTAGAGGATATATGTATATTTATGTGTGTGTTTATACATATACAGAAATTGTGAAATGTTGGCATTTATTTATAAAATATGACTGATGATTTGGTGTGCTCATAAGGCCTTTGTTAGAGGTCTGTGTATAGCAAATAGCTCTCATTTAAAAAAAACAAGAGGTAGAGCCTTAACGGATCTTTATATTGACTTGCATAAGCTACAATTAGAAAATAAACTTTCACCGAATAGAAATATAAGTACACAAATTAAACAAATATCACTTCAGATACAAAAGATACTCCAACTTCAAATAGACAATATGATATTTAGATCCCAACAGAACTACTACAACTTAGGAAATAAGGTCGGTAAATTCTTAATAGATAGAATTAATAAACGAAGTATTAAACAAAAGATAACTTCCATAAAAGATCATCATAGTAAGAAGATAACCCACCCCAAGGAAATAGGTAAAGTTTTCGAGTCATACTACAGATCTCTATACAACCTAGAAGAAGGATCCAATTTTTTTAAACCCACAAAGAGGGATATAGATGACTTCCTGAGAAAAATACATTTACCTAAAATAACTGACGAAGACCTGTTAGAATTAAATAGAGAAATTTAAATAAAGGAAGTCGAACAAATAATACTAGAGTTAAAATTAAACAAAGCTCCTGGTCTTGATGATTTCATAAACTCATACTATAGGGTTTTTATGAAAGAGATTAGTCCGACCTTATGTATTATGTATAATGAGATAAAAAATACCGGAAAATTGCCCACAGAAATCACAGAGGCTAACATTATTAATATTCTTAAACAGAATAAAGATCCTGAAAACTACTTGAGCTATAGACCCATATCGCTTTTAAACTCTGATACTAAAATCGATGCTAAAATATTGGCTAATAGATTAAATAAATGTATGTCCAAATTGATACATTTTTTTTTTTTGATTGCTATAAGGGAAGGGGTTCACAAATGGAGTAGGGAATTTAAAGGGAGAGTTCTGTTTGAAATTCTCTCAAATTAAAGGGAATAATATAAACATCTAGAGTAGGATTTAAAGCTTGGACACCCAAGATAGTAGTAAAAAACAGATAGAGGGTACAATAGAGCTTCGGCTAAGGCTTTCAGATGTATTTATCTGACATTGTTGCATCACAGGAGGGACTCTTCCTCTTCAAGGAGGACTGCCTCCCGATATGCCTCAATGAGTTGAGGAGGGATGAATGTTTTATGTTTGGTTTATGTATTGGTGTATATTTGTATTTGTGGACTGGAATTAAATTTATTCCAGGGGAACGGGGACTGACCATCATTTCTACTGTGATACTAACAGCATGTCATTAAAGATAGTAACGCAAAACGTTCAGGGACTGAATCATCCAGCTAAACGTAGTTTTTTTCTAAAGAGCTTTCTGCAGCAAAAAGCAGATATAATCTGCTTGCAGGAGACTCATTGGCAGGGAGCTCCAATTAAGTTTTTTAATACACATTATAAAGTCGCATACAATGTATAAGAAAAAGGCAAGGGGTACCTCAATTTTTTTTAGTAACAAACTTATGGTCACAGAGGAATTTGTGGAAATAGATCAGGAGGGTCGTTATATAATATGGATAGGCACAATTAACCACCAAAAATACTCAATATTGAATGTATACGTGCCGAATAGATCCCAAATTTCTTAGTAAAATCTTTAAAAAGTTTAACAAACTGATACAGGGATCTCTTATCGTTTGTGGAGACTTTAATATGCTCTCAGACCCAATTAAAGATAGAAAATCTGAAAATCATTCACCTCCAGACTCATCAGTTATAAGATTGTCAAAACAGTTTATTTCTCTGATGACAAAATATCATTTAATTGATGTTTGGAGAGTACTGCACACCAATGAAAAGGATTTTACTTGTTTTTCTCCAAGACATCATACATATTCTAGGTTAGATTATTTTTTTGTTGATATCAATACACTTAAAAGAACTTTGAGAGTTGATATTGGGCCAAGAGTGTGGTCGGATCATGCTCTAGTTAACTTGGAATTGTTTTCGAAAAATTCTTCCATTAACTCCAAATCTTGGAGACTTGATTCCTCACTCATTGATTCAGAGACAAGTCGGGATTATCTTAAAAAAGAAATTGATTTCTTTTATCAAGTAAACTCGGCTTCAGTAGAATCTAACATTACACTTTGGAACACACATAAGGCTTTTATAAGAGGGATCCTGATTAAATTGCAAAGTCAAAGGAAAAGAGAAAGAGGAACTCCTTTGAGAGAATTATATATCCAATTATATAATCTGGAACTAAGAAATAAAATGAATCCTAATGCTTCTGACTCGATGTTGATTAAAAAAATCCAATTACAGATTAAATCCATTAATCAGATGAGAACTGATAAGTCTATATGGCTTTTACAACAAAAAATTTACCATTATGGGAGTAAACCAAGTAAAATCTTAGCAAATAAACTTAGATCTCATGCTACTAAAAAAAGGGTTGATTATATTTATCACAATGGAACCTATCTTAATAACCCAGTCCAGATAGCAGAAGCATTTGAACAGTATTATTCTAGGTTATATAATGTGGAATTGGATCCTTCTTTTCAGAAGCCATCTCTGGAGGTCATTCAACATTTTTTGAATGAAATAGATTTGCCGCAAGTTTCACCAGAGGAAGTTTTTAAACTAAATAATGATTTTTCTGAAAAAGAGATTTGTGGCGTTATTTCTAAATTGAAGTTGGGTACGGCCCCAGGCCCAGATGGTTTTGGAAATCATTACTATAGGTCTTTGGTAACAACCCTAGTCCCCCATTTAAAAAAATCTTTTCAATGAGATTAAAAGAAAGGGACATATTCCTTCAGAAATGTCAGAGGCGCTGATTATCACTATACCAAAAAAAGACACAGGTATATTGGAATGTAAAGACTTCAGCCCCATTTCACTTTTGAACGTTGATGTAAAAATGTATGCTAAAATGCTGGCGAATAGATTGAGTGAGGTTATTCACAAACTTGTATCAATAGATCAAACTGGATTTGTACGGGGACGTTTGGGCTCTGACAATACCAGACGCATGTTGGATTTGATTTCATATTCTAAACACAAACTTCTCCCAATAGTGTTTCTATCAATGGACGCAGAGAAGGCCTTTGACCGGGTCGGATGGGATTTTATCAGGTGTGTACTCCAGAAATATGGCCTTGGCTCTTTTGGGTCTAAGTCCATTGGAGCATTATACTCTTCCCCATCCGCTTCGGTCATTGGAAATGGGTTTAAAACGCAGAGATTTGCAGTTACTAATGGAACGAGACAGGGGTGTCCCCTTTCTCCGATAATCTTTGCATTGATAATGGAGCCCATGGTGGTTTCTATAAGAGATAACCCCTCTATTCATGGAATTACAGTTGGTGGGATACAGCATAAAATAATGCTGTATGCCGATGATGCGGTTGTGTTTGTGTCTAACCCCATTGACTCTTTGAAAACTTTGCATGTAATAATAGATAAATATTCCAAAGCCTCTAACTATAAAATTAATATCTCCAAGTCACAGGTTTTGGCTCTTAATTTAGCCAGTCCGGAAAAAGATTACTTGAAATCCATCTACCAGTATAATTGGCATTCTAATACCATAACTCATATGGGAATCAAATTTTATAATTCTATCCAGTTAATAATTAAAAACAACTATAAGGAGCTATTAAATAAACTTACGAAAATTGTTTCCTCTTGGAGACCTTTGAATTTAACTTTAACAGCTAGAATAGCAGCAGCCAAAATGTCGCTTCTTCCAAGATTAAGCTATATATTTAGATGTATTCCTATACCTTTATCCAAAACTTTTATAGTACATTTTCAACAAATAATAGACAAATTTATCTTTCAGGGGAAAAACAACAGAATAAAGAAAGTTATAATTTCCAGAACATTTAGAAAAGGGGGACTAGCATACCCAATGATTCAGACCTATCATGATGCTACAATGTTTTCACATGCAGTCAAAGGTATAGAAAGTTTGAAAGTGGCAGGTTGGCTGCAGGTTGAAAGATGTTCAGTAGTTAAGGATTCTTTAGGCTGGTTGATGTTTAGGAAGGAGTTAAAAAAAGAACTATTTTTATATGGTTCTGATATTGTTCGTGAAATACTTGAATTTTGGGATAAACATAAATTGAGATCTCAATTAATGCCTTTTCCTAGCCCTATCCTTCCGATTTTATTATTAGAGAGAGAATTGAACTTATCATTTTTGGGTGGATGGAGAGCATTTGGCATTTGTTGTTTGAGAGACTTATATATTGGCAACTCTTGGGCTTCTTTTGAAGACTTGAAGGAAAAATGTGGGCTTCCTCATAAAAGTTGGCTTGAATATAATAGACTTCTGGTTCGTTCAGAGATTCAATCTATTCTAGTTTTAAAGTTAGATCTTTAACTTCTTTTGAAAAACTAATGATTCTAGAAGATAGAAAGCACTTAATATCTAATTGTTATAACATCTTGCGGGAGGAAATGGATAAATGCCCTTTTAACAAATCTAAAATTTGGCAACATTCTTTTAATCTCTCTTGGTTAGAAGAAGAATGGTCCGATTCATTTATTCTCACAGATCAAATAATTAAAAATACATCATACAGAGAGCTACACTTTAAATTAAGTACTCAATGGTATTATGTTCCAACAAAAATGGCTCAGATTACTAAAAAAGATAATCTGAAGTTTTGTTGGAGGAACTGTGGTTTGGTGGGTTCACATGCCCATATATGGTGGAGTTGCTCGATAATTCAACAATTTTGGGAAACTTGTTTTGGGCATATTAGGAATATTTTGGGCATTACCATTTCCTTTTCAGTAGAAAATGTTTTATTTCACATTTTTTCGAATCAGCTTGCTCTGGACGTAATTGCGTTTTTACTTCAGATATTCATGGCATCTAAACTGTTGATAGCAAGGAGATGGGGTCAGTCTTCCGTTCCCTCTTGGGGTGAAATCACATATATGGTAGATAGAAACAGAAATCTTGAAAAATCTCTTCAAGAGCAAGGTCTTATAAAAATAAAACTTTACAAATGGAAAATTTGGGATCAAAATAAAGATCTTTCTCGGTTATGATCTAAGTTTTAATATCTCTGGGACTTAGCTCCCAGCAATTATAATTTCTGGTACAAGTTCACAATATGTATTGTAAATGTATTTCTTGTCTTTTTCTTTTGTCGTTTTTTTTTTTTTTTTGCTGTGTATTCTGTTTTATATATTTATATTGTAACTGTCTACTTTTGATACCAATAAATAAAAAAAATAAAAAAATAAATAAATAAATAAATAAAAAAAAAGAAAAAACAAATTGATACATTTTGACCAGGTAGGGTTTATGAATAATAGACAAGGGCCAGAAAATACCAGGAGATTGCTAAATTTAATGACATACGTTAAAAAAAGATATACTCCGACAATGTTTATCTCCCTAGACGCCGAAAAGGCTTTTGATAGGGTAAATTGGCTATATATTGAAGCAGTATTGGATTAATTTGGTTTCGAAGAATTCGGGAGTAGTGCGATTATGGCTCTATATAGAAATTCTAGTGCAGTAGTTACAGGCATGGATTTTAGATCAAATAGGTTTAATTTGTTAAATGGGACAAGACAAGGATGTCCCTTGTCCCCATTGATTTTTATTCTATCACTAGAACCCCTAGCAGAATTAATACGTACAACAGAATCAATTAAAGGGATCAAAATCGGAAATAACCACAACAAACTGTTAATGTTTGCGGACGATATGGTACTAACACTATCGGAACCGGTTACGTCCTTGGTATCTTTATTTGATATATTAGGAAGGTATAATAAAATTTCTTACTTGAAAATCAATGAATCTAAGTCAGAGACTTTAACAATGGCTTTAAGACAGCGTGAGCTTAATATACTCAAGAGTAAATTTAATCTAAATTGGGAAAGTATGGGTATTACACACTTAGGTATTCGTTTTCAGTCACAAGTTAAAAATACATTAAGAGATAATATTTTAATAGTTCATGAACACATAAAACAACATATTGCAGAATGGAAACCAGATTTCTTGTCGTGGTCAGGTCGGATGGCCCTAATTAAAATGATAATTATCCCAAAGATAATGTATGTCTTCAGAAGTATTCCTCAAGTAATCCCCAGATATATCATCAAGTTATTGCAAAGTACAGTGAATAAATATTTAAATAATAATAAAAAACCACGACTGAGTCTAAATATTATAAAACGACAACCAGAAAGAGGAGGCTTAGCAGCCCCCTCTATATCAAATATAAGTAGAGCAGTTTTGATAAACCACCTCCTGGGGTGGAATTTAGCCTCTAAAGAGTCAAAATGGCTTAAAATAGAAAGAGAACTTGTAAGTAATTTTCCCATTGAATTATTACTCTGGCTTCCGAAAATGGAAAATTCAATAGTTGCAAATTGTTTTGTGGGAATAAGAACAATGGTTAAAAGGTGGTATAGACAAAGAGACAAATGGTAATTGACTAAATATCCAGCGTTGGTCGCTCCTCTGAGTCTATTACAATATAAGTATAAATATAGTAAAGTATTACACTGGGAGTCTGTCGGTGTTACTATAATTGGGGATCTATTTGATAAGGGAGTGTTTTTATCTCATACAAATCTTCAGGAGAAATTCCCTAGCCTTAAATTGACATGGCTGGGCTATGAGAATATGAAGCGTATTCTGGAAAGATGTGGCTTCCAAGTGGAAGGCCATAGAGAGAACTTACCTCTGGAAAATCTTATTGTTAAAAAGAATAGTATAGAAAAACTCATTTCAAGTCCTGCACTGAAAAGTTTGCACAGATCACACTTGGTGGGACTCTGATAAGTACACAACCCAGATCTGCTGGGGGCACTGAACTGAGGGGCATATCAGCCTAAGGAGATGTAGCTGAAGGAGCCGAGCACAGTTCCCGCCGGCAGGGCCTGAGAGATGCCAAGATCTCAGTACAGAATCTAGATATGAACAGACAAGACAGACTACAACAGACCTAAATACTTGAGAGGTAAAAGCTAATACCGAGTGACCCCCCCAGTGGAATCCATCCGTTGTCTGGACACTCAATGGCTACCCCGAGTAGAAGCAGCTCCATAAAAATGGGGAAAAACAAAAAGTAATTAACATCCAAAAAAATTGACGAACATTTCAAGGCTTCAGAAACACAGGTGGCACTGATGAAGGAACCTGTCTCGGAGCAATCTGACACCTCTGACCTGGATCCCCTGGAGGGGGCCCAACAGCCTGAAGTCTCCATCAACAGCGATTCAATGGCAAAAATTGAGGCTCTCCTGGCCTCTCACATAGACAGGGCGGTCATATCTTTGCAGAAAGACATACATGAGATTGGCCAAAGGACCCATCAACTTGAAGAGACCGTTGACCAAGTGGTATAGGCCCAGGAGAGAGACAGGGCCACCATTGCGGATAACACCTCCCGTATTTGTGGCATGGAAGATAAACTGGAGGATTTGGAGAATAGATCCAGGCGATTCAACCTGAGGATCAGAGGCGTGCCTACGGCAATAGTCGACCTTCCTCGCTACCTTAAGGCCACGATCGACGAGATCCTCTCAGGTCATCCAGACCACGAATGGGAAGTGGAGCGTGCCCATAGAGCCCTTGGGGGAAGTCGTAACCTAGACCTTCCCAAAGACATCATTGAAAGGCTACTACGCCAACAATCAAGGGATCTAATCCTGGCAACTACCCGCAAGAAGGCTGTGATCACAGGCCCAGACGGGGCCAAACTTCAATTTTTTTCGGATCTCTCCCCTTCCACACTTCAAAAACGGAGGCTGATGAGGCCAGCCCTGGAAGTTCTTCTCCACCACGGCATCAGGTACCGTTGGGGATTCCCATTTGCCCTTATTTTTTCAGTAGGGAGCACCCAGTATACAACACGTTCTCTAGAAGACTGCCAAGAACTTCTGAAGAGTCTGGATCTCTCTGGGGGGGACCCGACCTCGACATCACTTGCATCAACAGCTTTACCTCTCCCGAAAAGGCAATGGTCTGAAGTGACCAGGCACAAGAGGCCCACTGACCAAGCCTCAAAGACCACTCATAGACGACCCTCCCAGATCATGGACTCGTAAATGCAATAATTCAGCTGCTGCCAACTCCAGTTACTTTCAAATAGGCTGGTCCACTTGAAAAGACAACTGGCTAGCGAAGACTTATTTCGGCATCCTAAGGATTTACAAGGGCTTAAAAACACCATATCAAAACTCCCTGGTAGAGACTTACATGGAAGCCACCTGGAACTGACCTGGCCTTTTCCCAGGACGTGTTATTTTTCTTACTTTTTTTACTTAGGTCCTCAAAGGAGCCTGGGGCCCTTAGCGGGGCCATGTTTACCAAAGACTTTTGGAATGTTACTAATCCATGTTTTGCTTTTCCTCCCCTCTTCAGCAGGTGTTAGCTGACTGATAAAGCTATAAGTTTTAATACACATGCAGATAGTATAGCCAGTCCGTCAGGATCTTTCTTTACTGGACCGGGTCTAAAGGTTTACTCTGCTTTAGTCAAGATAAAAAATTATGTTGTTAAACGTTTAAATAAGCTATTCATGGTTCTGTCTTTATTCTGTTTTCTTAATACTTTTCTAGGTTACTTTTGCTTGGCCTTGCCGGCGGGAATTGGAACAGAGGCTCTAGGGTTCCAAGAGGGTAGAATGTTTAAGACAAGACGGGTGGTCTTGGGACAGTCAGACCTTTTGGCAGCAACTGTTCTCTCTTCCCTCTGTGTTTTCTTCATTGCTGCTCTTCTCCTTGTCACCTATCAGCATGGGCTCTCTTGCCCCTGTACTCCCCCCTACTGCCTAAACGAAACTTGCCACTTGGTGCCTCCTAGTTCTTGTTTTCTCTTTCTCTATGGCTGTTTAGGGGATTTTGAGCCAAATCAGGGTTTGCTCTACATAGCTGGGCTTAAGGCGGCGGCCTGTCTGCTGGACAGTGGGCCAAGTTGCCTGGCCTCAGAGAGTGGAGGACCCCTGGTACTATTGGAACGGATCTCATTTCAGCCTATTGAGTTGGGTTCTAGTAGTTCTGAGATACTGCCAGACTTGTCCGGTATAATCCTGCCTCCCTTAGACTTCTTGGGACCGCCTCTGCACTACTTATACTCATGCCTCTTTTCCCCCCACAGAGCTAATCATACTGGACCTCTTCTTGGCCGGGCTCAACCACTCCTATCCCCCAGAGGGGGAAATCCGCTCTGCACTCCCTCCTCGGCGCTCCTCCGGAAGGGTAAGGCTACATTAATGCACCAGAAATATACACCTCAAGTCTATCCATGACCGCACCAATGACACTACTTACCCATAATGTGAAAGGTTTCAACTCCCCTTTCAAGCGAAGGAAGGCTTTCCTATACTATAAGACCCTTAACCCCATGGTGATCTTCTTACAGGAGACACATTTCGCCAGGAATAAAGCCCCAACCTACCTCGACAAAAATTATCCTCATTTTTACTACTCTACCCAGGTCTCCAAAAAAGAAGGAGTGGCGATTTTGCTCCACAAGAGCCTCCAATTTCAAATGACAACCAAGATAGTGGACCGGGAGGGCTATTACATCATTTTAAAGGGGACGATTCTGGGTTCTCCAGTTTCACTAGCCTCCTTCTATGCCCCCACGAAAGCACCACATAAGACCCTGATCAGATTCTTAAGGGTCCTGGAGGGGGGAGAATGGGGCAAACTAATTATAGGAGGGGACTTTAATCTGGTATTAGACCCAGTGGCAGATAGATCTAAAACTTCACAAGAAGTTTGCTTCTCCAAAAAAAATAGGCAAATCTTAAAACTTCTGCACTCCTTAGATCTGGTTGACGCCTGGAGAGGTCTGCACCCCAGAGGAAGGGACTATACTTTTTATTCCCCCACACACGGGACTTATTCCCGTATAGACACAATATATATATGTAATTCGCTTCTAGACAGCTCAAACAAAGCGGCTATTGTTCCGTGCACCTGGTCGGACCACGCGGCGGTCACACTAGAGGTAGACCTGGGAGTTCAATTTCGGATGCCCTATACCTGGAGACTTAATGAATACTTAGTTTCGCAATCCAGATTCCAGGAGCAAACTGAGAGGGAGTTGGTGGAATTTTTTGAGTCCAATGCGGGTGGGGAGACAGGGGCGGGTTGGGTCTGGATGGCGCACAAAGCCTACATAAGGGGGGTGTTTATCAAGCTAGCCTCCCAATTCAGAAAACAGAACAGGGTAAAAGAAAAGGAGCTATCAGGGAAACTATCTCAATTGGAGCGGCAACATCAGCTTTCTCCCTCGATAGCTTTAAGGAAACAGATAGATAAGGCCAGGCTAGAGCTGGATAGTATTTTGACCATAAAAACGGATAAGGCATTAAGGAGGACTCAACACTTGTTTTATGCTAAGGCGAATAAACCTGACAAGCTACTAGCAAGGAGCTTAAAAGCTAAATATGCTCAAGCCAGGGTATCCCAAATCAAAAATAGGAAAGACGATCTCACCTACAGCCAAAATGAAATCCAGGAGGTCTTTAGGGACTTTTATCAAAATATTTACTCCACTCAGAAATTGGCCTCAGAAAATGTTATTAGCATGACCGAACTAAGAGAGCTGATCCACAGCAGGGGGGTTTACTCAGTAAAATCTACAATAAATGTTCAGATTGTATCTAAATATCTATCTATTTTTGTAAAAAAATTATGAATTTGTAGGTATTGATTGTATGTTATATAGCTTTTAGCATTATTTCTGGAGAGATCCCAAAAAATAATTTGTTGCTACTTGTTTGAAATAAAATATTAGTGATAATACTCATATCAGCATCTATATATATATCTAGATTCAGAAATGGTATATGTTTATCACGTATTATTATGTTTTCAATAAAATAGCACTGTCTTGTCATTTTGGAAAATAAAACACAATTTAGTCAATTTATCTTTTGGAAAGGTAAACAACAAAAATAAGTTGTAGTATTGCACAGGCACTTTTTGTATGTCCTTGCATCTGGTGGCCACTGACTAGACAGGAGGTTGAAGCAAGCCTTCTCACCAGGTGATGTCAAACCTTTTAAGACCTTTTAATGTGTGAGTGGTCATTTGTTGTTCTTTAGTCATGTCCAACTCTCTGTGACTCTATGGACATAGCACCCCAGGCACATCTTCTGTCTTGTTGTGCTTATCCATAAGTTTTTTTTTGGAAAAGATACTGGAGTGGATTGCCAGTTCCTTCTCCAGTGAACCGCAATTTGTCTGATCTCTCTGCTATGACCTGCCCATCTTGGATGACCCTACCTTGTGTAGCTCACAGCTTCATTGAGGCACACAAGCCTCTTTGTATATATAATGTGTATTTTTGAGATACTTGAGCAGAAAAAAAGTTTATTAACTTATTTTTTAGACATTCAAATAGAATAACAAATGTACTATTCGTTTTCTGTACTACGGTACTCTGTACGATGGAGGTCTTCTATCAGTTGATTGCTTTATATATATATATATATATATATATATATATATATATATATATTTGAGTAATTTTACATTATGGATCTTTCCTTTATGTCTTGGCCAGAGAAGTCGCGGGCAGCAGCCAGAAGGTGATGCGCTGCTACTCTTGTTTCCACTAACAAAATCTTGTCTTTTTCACCTAAAAACATCTCCTAAATACATCTTTATCTAACCCAAGACACAACTAAAATTCTAATTCATTCTCTCATCATATCTTGTCTCGACTACTGTAACACTCCTTGCTGGCCTCCCCATCACCTGCTTGTCCCCACTCCAGTCCATAATGAATGCGTCTGCTAGATTTATCTCCAATGCCCAATGTCTGCAGCTCCTCTCTGTCAGTTACTTCCAATAACCTACAGAATAACATTTAAAACCATGACCCTAAGTTTCAAAGCCCTGAACAACACTGCATCCTCTTATATCTCTGCTCTCCTCCCCAAATACTCCCCCACCCACCCTCTCCATTCTGCTAATGACCTTCTTCTTTCTTCCTCTCTTATCACCTCCTCTCATTCCCGCCTTCAGGATTTTCTCGTGTTGCTCCAATTCTTTGGAACGCCTTGCCTCAATCCACTAGACCAGGGGTGTCCAAGTTTGGTACTGCTGGGCCGCACACAGTCCTGGATTTGAGGATAGTCATTCTACACCCAGGTGAGACTATCCTTTCTTCAGTCATCCGGACGGGAACATGATCAATTAAGCAAGCCAGTAAGCTCCCATTTCGAATCAGCCAATAGAAAATGAGACATTATAACAGCAGTAAAACATGGAGGTTACATGTCAATCAATTAGATCCGGGGGTTCCATATGCGATCATACTCGCAAAACCGCAAAATACAGAATGATGAAAATTGAATAGCAATACTGTTATATATATTAACTCATTGAATTGCGAAATTAAA
This sequence comes from Discoglossus pictus, assembly GCA_027410445.1. NCBI lineage: Eukaryota > Metazoa > Chordata > Amphibia > Anura > Alytidae > Discoglossus > Discoglossus pictus. Next base: position 224,763,214 of record CM050167.1, read on the forward strand.
CATGAAAATAAATCTTATATACTGCCGGTTTGCGAGCTAGAGACTAGTTGTGCAATTAATTCTAACGTCTTTCATCACTTTCCCCGTTATTTACAGTGCAGGATTGATTTTTATTTGCATTTACAGTGCTGTGAATAGGTGTTTAAGCCCATTGCGGGTCCTCTCTAGCACTCGTAGGATTTTCTCCTTCATTTGCCTTTTACGGGTGTGAAAACATTTGCGGCCTTGAGGGATTGGAGCAACAGAATAGCGATTTGCGATTTTAGCAATCGTAACTCTTGTGAGAGATCAAAATCTTTGGGAGGCTGTAAGTTCTGGGTTTAACCATCGCAAAGTTTTCAAGGCAGTAACTCGTAACCCATTTGGAGCCCCCAAAAAGGCGCCAATCAAATAGCTAATTAACTTGCGACCTCACTTACGGGCTAAAGTTCAATTGAATCGGGCTCTGCATTTTAAGCTTGTCAGTCCTTTAGGGAAAGGTGTTTACATTGTTTTTGTCCTATACTTAATCCATGTACAGCCCTGCGGAATTTGTTGGCACATTGCAAATAAAAGATCATGATAATAATAAAATAAAATGTACAATTCACTTTTAAGAAGCCCCCAGAGTAACAGATTTTTACCTTCTGGAGCTGACATCTTGCACAGCTGTGATTTAAAGCCATGCCCACAGGAGAGGGTATTTACACTGCTAGTGCCCTGCTGCGGCAAGCACAGAGCATGTCACTAACCTGCTTGCTAACAGCATTACAGTAGTAGTGTTAATCCACTTTCTTGTGGGTGTGGTTTTAAGCCACAGCGATGTAAGATGTCAGCATCGAGCGGTACATTTAGTGGGGAAGGGAGCAGCTTCAGAAGGTAAAATCTGTTATTCGGAGGGCTTCTTAAAAGTAAGTGAGGTGTGTTACTTTTATATGATAGTTAAAACATAAAAAAACACACCTAAAGACTCTCTGTAAATACATACCCATTTAGGGATGTTAATATCAACTACGTTTTGAAACTATGTTTTTTATTATGCAAAATCAGAATAAAATATTACATTCCTCTTGTTTTATGCACGTTTTAATATGCATAGGTTTTTATAGGGGATATTTTAGCACTGTTGTTGTTGTTTCGTCATTCAGTCATGTCTGACTTTCCGCTACTCTATGGTTGTGGTTATCCATAAGGTTATCTTGGCAAAGATACTGGAGTGGGTTGCCAGTTCCCTTCTCTAGTGGAAAACAAATTTGGATGACCTCTCTGCAATGATCTGCTCATCTTGAGTTTCCCTACATGGTGTAGCTCACAGCTTCATTGAAGTACACAAGCCCCTTCACCACGACAAGGTAGCGATCTAGAACAGGATTTGAGCACTACCATATAGTACATTTTAGTTTGACTTCCAGTAATAGTTATTACATGTAGATTTGTGTTTGGCACAATATTCCATGGAGTTTCTTCAAACAAGCACTTTTGGTTCCTCACAAGTTTCTAGTTAGAGGATATATGTATATTTATGTGTGTGTTTATACATATACAGAAATTGTGAAATGTTGGCATTTATTTATAAAATATGACTGATGATTTGGTGTGCTCATAAGGCCTTTGTTAGAGGTCTGTGTATAGCAAATAGCTCTCATTTAAAAAAAACAAGAGGTAGAGCCTTAACGGATCTTTATATTGACTTGCATAAGCTACAATTAGAAAATAAACTTTCACCGAATAGAAATATAAGTACACAAATTAAACAAATATCACTTCAGATACAAAAGATACTCCAACTTCAAATAGACAATATGATATTTAGATCCCAACAGAACTACTACAACTTAGGAAATAAGGTCGGTAAATTCTTAATAGATAGAATTAATAAACGAAGTATTAAACAAAAGATAACTTCCATAAAAGATCATCATAGTAAGAAGATAACCCACCCCAAGGAAATAGGTAAAGTTTTCGAGTCATACTACAGATCTCTATACAACCTAGAAGAAGGATCCAATTTTTTTAAACCCACAAAGAGGGATATAGATGACTTCCTGAGAAAAATACATTTACCTAAAATAACTGACGAAGACCTGTTAGAATTAAATAGAGAAATTTAAATAAAGGAAGTCGAACAAATAATACTAGAGTTAAAATTAAACAAAGCTCCTGGTCTTGATGATTTCATAAACTCATACTATAGGGTTTTTATGAAAGAGATTAGTCCGACCTTATGTATTATGTATAATGAGATAAAAAATACCGGAAAATTGCCCACAGAAATCACAGAGGCTAACATTATTAATATTCTTAAACAGAATAAAGATCCTGAAAACTACTTGAGCTATAGACCCATATCGCTTTTAAACTCTGATACTAAAATCGATGCTAAAATATTGGCTAATAGATTAAATAAATGTATGTCCAAATTGATACATTTTTTTTTTTTGATTGCTATAAGGGAAGGGGTTCACAAATGGAGTAGGGAATTTAAAGGGAGAGTTCTGTTTGAAATTCTCTCAAATTAAAGGGAATAATATAAACATCTAGAGTAGGATTTAAAGCTTGGACACCCAAGATAGTAGTAAAAAACAGATAGAGGGTACAATAGAGCTTCGGCTAAGGCTTTCAGATGTATTTATCTGACATTGTTGCATCACAGGAGGGACTCTTCCTCTTCAAGGAGGACTGCCTCCCGATATGCCTCAATGAGTTGAGGAGGGATGAATGTTTTATGTTTGGTTTATGTATTGGTGTATATTTGTATTTGTGGACTGGAATTAAATTTATTCCAGGGGAACGGGGACTGACCATCATTTCTACTGTGATACTAACAGCATGTCATTAAAGATAGTAACGCAAAACGTTCAGGGACTGAATCATCCAGCTAAACGTAGTTTTTTTCTAAAGAGCTTTCTGCAGCAAAAAGCAGATATAATCTGCTTGCAGGAGACTCATTGGCAGGGAGCTCCAATTAAGTTTTTTAATACACATTATAAAGTCGCATACAATGTATAAGAAAAAGGCAAGGGGTACCTCAATTTTTTTTAGTAACAAACTTATGGTCACAGAGGAATTTGTGGAAATAGATCAGGAGGGTCGTTATATAATATGGATAGGCACAATTAACCACCAAAAATACTCAATATTGAATGTATACGTGCCGAATAGATCCCAAATTTCTTAGTAAAATCTTTAAAAAGTTTAACAAACTGATACAGGGATCTCTTATCGTTTGTGGAGACTTTAATATGCTCTCAGACCCAATTAAAGATAGAAAATCTGAAAATCATTCACCTCCAGACTCATCAGTTATAAGATTGTCAAAACAGTTTATTTCTCTGATGACAAAATATCATTTAATTGATGTTTGGAGAGTACTGCACACCAATGAAAAGGATTTTACTTGTTTTTCTCCAAGACATCATACATATTCTAGGTTAGATTATTTTTTTGTTGATATCAATACACTTAAAAGAACTTTGAGAGTTGATATTGGGCCAAGAGTGTGGTCGGATCATGCTCTAGTTAACTTGGAATTGTTTTCGAAAAATTCTTCCATTAACTCCAAATCTTGGAGACTTGATTCCTCACTCATTGATTCAGAGACAAGTCGGGATTATCTTAAAAAAGAAATTGATTTCTTTTATCAAGTAAACTCGGCTTCAGTAGAATCTAACATTACACTTTGGAACACACATAAGGCTTTTATAAGAGGGATCCTGATTAAATTGCAAAGTCAAAGGAAAAGAGAAAGAGGAACTCCTTTGAGAGAATTATATATCCAATTATATAATCTGGAACTAAGAAATAAAATGAATCCTAATGCTTCTGACTCGATGTTGATTAAAAAAATCCAATTACAGATTAAATCCATTAATCAGATGAGAACTGATAAGTCTATATGGCTTTTACAACAAAAAATTTACCATTATGGGAGTAAACCAAGTAAAATCTTAGCAAATAAACTTAGATCTCATGCTACTAAAAAAAGGGTTGATTATATTTATCACAATGGAACCTATCTTAATAACCCAGTCCAGATAGCAGAAGCATTTGAACAGTATTATTCTAGGTTATATAATTTGGAATTGGATCCTTCTTTTCAGAAGCCATCTCTGGAGGTCATTCAACATTTTTTGAATGAAATAGATTTGCCGCAAGTTTCACCAGAGGAAGTTTTTAAACTAAATAATGATTTTTCTGAAAAAGAGATTTGTGGCGTTATTTCTAAATTGAAGTTGGGTACGGCCCCAGGCCCAGATGGTTTTGGAAATCATTACTATAGGTCTTTGGTAACAACCCTAGTCCCCCATTTAAAAAATCTTTTCAATGAGATTAAAAGAAAGGGACATATTCCTTCAGAAATGTCAGAGGCGCTGATTATCACTATACCAAAAAAAGACACAGGTATATTGGAATGTAAAGACTTCAGCCCCATTTCACTTTTGAACGTTGATGTAAAAATGTATGCTAAAATGCTGGCGAATAGATTGAGTGAGGTTATTCACAAACTTGTATCAATAGATCAAACTGGATTTGTACGGGGACGTTTGGGCTCTGACAATACCAGACGCATGTTGGATTTGATTTCATATTCTAAACACAAACTTCTCCCAATAGTGTTTCTATCAATGGACGCAGAGAAGGCCTTTGACCGGGTCGGATGGGATTTTATCAGGTGTGTACTCCAGAAATATGGCCTTGGCTCTTTTGGGTCTAAGTCCATTGGAGCATTATACTCTTCCCCATCCGCTTCGGTCATTGGAAATGGGTTTAAAACGCAGAGATTTGCAGTTACTAATGGAACGAGACAGGGGTGTCCCCTTTCTCCGATAATCTTTGCATTGATAATGGAGCCCATGGTGGTTTCTATAAGAGATAACCCCTCTATTCATGGAATTACAGTTGGTGGGATACAGCATAAAATAATGCTGTATGCCGATGATGCGGTTGTGTTTGTGTCTAACCCCATTGACTCTTTGAAAACTTTGCATGTAATAATAGATAAATATTCCAAAGCCTCTAACTATAAAATTAATATCTCCAAGTCACAGGTTTTGGCTCTTAATTTAGCCAGTCCGGAAAAAGATTACTTGAAATCCATCTACCAGTATAATTGGCATTCTAATACCATAACTCATATGGGAATCAAATTTTATAATTCTATCCAGTTAATAATTAAAAACAACTATAAGGAGCTATTAAATAAACTTACGAAAATTGTTTCCTCTTGGAGACCTTTGAATTTAACTTTAACAGCTAGAATAGCAGCAGCCAAAATGTCGCTTCTTCCAAGATTAAGCTATATATTTAGATGTATTCCTATACCTTTATCCAAAACTTTTATAGTACATTTTCAACAAATAATAGACAAATTTATCTTTCAGGGGAAAAACAACAGAATAAAGAAAGTTATAATTTCCAGAACATTTAGAAAAGGGGGACTAGCATACCCAATGATTCAGACCTATCATGATGCTACAATGTTTTCACATGCAGTCAAAGGTATAGAAAGTTTGAAAGTGGCAGGTTGGCTGCAGGTTGAAAGATGTTCAGTAGTTAAGGATTCTTTAGGCTGGTTGATGTTTAGGAAGGAGTTAAAAAAAGAACTATTTTTATATGGTTCTGATATTGTTCGTGAAATACTTGAATTTTGGGATAAACATAAATTGAGATCTCAATTAATGCCTTTTCCTAGCCCTATCCTTCCGATTTTATTATTAGAGAGAGAATTGAACTTATCATTTTTGGGTGGATGGAGAGCATTTGGCATTTGTTGTTTGAGAGACTTATATATTGGCAACTCTTGGGCTTCTTTTGAAGACTTGAAGGAAAAATGTGGGCTTCCTCATAAAAGTTGGCTTGAATATAATAGACTTCTGGTTCGTTCAGAGATTCAATCTATTCTAGTTTTAAAGTTAGATCTTTAACTTCTTTTGAAAAACTAATGATTCTAGAAGATAGAAAGCACTTAATATCTAATTGTTATAACATCTTGCGGGAGGAAATGGATAAATGCCCTTTTAACAAATCTAAAATTTGGCAACATTCTTTTAATCTCTCTTGGTTAGAAGAAGAATGGTCCGATTCATTTATTTTCACAGATCAAATAATTAAAAATACATCATACAGAGAGCTACACTTTAAATTAAGTACTCAATGGTATTATGTTCCAACAAAAATGGCTCAGATTACTAAAAAAGATAATCTGAAGTTTTGTTGGAGGAACTGTGGTTTGGTGGGTTCACATGCCCATATATGGTGGAGTTGCTCGATAATTCAACAACTTTGGGAAACTTGTTTTGGGCATATTAGGAATATTTTGGGCATTACCATTTCCTTTTCAGTAGAAAATGTTTTATTTCACATTTTTTCGAATCAGCTTGCTCTGGACGTAATTGCGTTTTTACTTCAGATATTCATGGCATCTAAACTGTTGATAGCAAGGAGATGGGGTCAGTCTTCCGTTCCCTCTTGGGGTGAAATCACATATATGGTAGATAGAAACAGAAATCTTGAAAAATCTCTTCAAGAGCAAGGTCTTATAAAAATAAAACTTTACAAATGGAAAATTTGGGATCAAAATAAAGATCTTTCTCGGTTATGATCTAAGTTTTAATATCTCTGGGACTTAGCTCCCAGCAATTATAATTTCTGGTACAAGTTCACAATATGTATTGTAAATGTATTTCTTGTCTTTTTCTTTTGTCGTTTTTTTTTTTTTTTTTGCTGTGTATTCTGTTTTATATATTTATATTGTAACTGTCTACTTTTGATACCAATAAATAAAAAAAATAAAAAAATAAATAAATAAATAAATAAAAAAAAAGAAAAAACAAATTGATACATTTTGACCAGGTAGGGTTTATGAATAATAGACAAGGGCCAGAAAATACCAGGAGATTGCTAAATTTAATGACATACGTTAAAAAAAGATATACTCCGACAATGTTTATCTCCCTAGACGCCGAAAAGGCTTTTGATAGGGTAAATTGGCTATATATTGAAGCAGTATTGGATTAATTTGGTTTCGAAGAATTCGGGAGTAGTGCGATTATGGCTCTATATAGAAATTCTAGTGCAGTAGTTACAGGCATGGATTTTAGATCAAATAGGTTTAATTTGTTAAATGGGACAAGACAAGGATGTCCCTTGTCCCCATTGATTTTTATTCTATCACTAGAACCCCTAGCAGAATTAATACGTACAACAGAATCAATTAAAGGGATCAAAATCGGAAATAACCACAACAAACTGTTAATGTTTGCGGACGATATGGTACTAACACTATCGGAACCGGTTACGTCCTTGGTATCTTTATTTGATATATTAGGAAGGTATAATAAAATTTCTTACTTGAAAATCAATGAATCTAAGTCAGAGACTTTAACAATGGCTTTAAGACAGCGTGAGCTTAATATACTCAAGAGTAAATTTAATCTAAATTGGGAAAGTATGGGTATTACACACTTAGGTATTCGTTTTCAGTCACAAGTTAAAAATACATTAAGAGATAATATTTTAATAGTTCATGAACACATAAAACAACATATTGCAGAATGGAAACCAGATTTCTTGTCGTGGTCAGGTCGGATGGCCCTAATTAAAATGATAATTATCCCAAAGATAATGTATGTCTTCAGAAGTATTCCTCAAGTAATCCCCAGATATATCATCAAGTTATTGCAAAGTACAGTGAATAAATATTTAAATAATAATAAAAAACCACGACTGAGTCTAAATATTATAAAACGACAACCAGAAAGAGGAGGCTTAGCAGCCCCCTCTATATCAAATATAAGTAGAGCAGTTTTGATAAACCACCTCCTGGGGTGGAATTTAGCCTCTAAGGAGTCAAAATGGCTTAAAATAGAAAGAGAACTTGTAAGTAATTTTCCCATTGAATTATTACTCTGGCTTCCGAAAATGGAAAATTCAATAGTTGCAAATTGTTTTGTGGGAATAAGAACAATGGTTAAAAGGTGGTATAGACAAAGAGACAAATGGTAATTGACTAAATATCCAGCGTTGGTCGCTCCTCTGAGTCTATTACAATATAAGTATAAATATAGTAAAGTATTACACTGGGAGTCTGTCGGTGTTACGATAATTGGGGATCTATTTGATAAGGGAGTGTTTTTATCTCATACAAATCTTCAGGAGAAATTCCCTAGCCTTAAATTGACATGGCTGGGCTATGAGAATATGAAGCGTATTCTGGAAAGATGTGGCTTCCAAGTGGAAGGCCATAGAGAGAACTTACCTCTGGAAAATCTTATTGTTAAAAAGAATAGTATAGAAAAACTCATTTCAAGTCCTGCACTGAAAAGTTTGCACAGATCACACTTGGTGGGACTCTGATAAGTACACAACCCAGATCTGCTGGGGGCACTGAACTGAGGGGCATATCAGCCTAAGGAGATGTAGCTGAAGGAGCCGAGCACAGTTCCCGCCGGCAGGGCCTGAGAGATGCCAAGATCTCAGTACAGAATCTAGATATGAACAGACAAGACAGACTACAACAGACCTAAATACTTGAGAGGTAAAAGCTAATACCGAGTGACCCCCCCAGTGGAATCCATCCGTTGTCTGGACACTCAATGGCTACCCCGAGTAGAAGCAGCTCCATAAAAATGGGGAAAAACAAAAAGTAATTAACATCCAAAAAAATTGACGAACATTTCAAGGCTTCAGAAACACAGGTGGCACTGATGAAGGAACCTGTCTCGGAGCAATCTGACACCTCTGACCTGGATCCCCTGGAGGGGGCCCAACAGCCTGAAGTCTCCATCAACAGCGATTCAATGGCAAAAATTGAGGCTCTCCTGGCCTCTCACATAGACAGGGCGGTCATATCTTTGCAGAAAGACATACATGAGATTGGCCAAAGGACCCATCAACTTGAAGAGACCGTTGACCAAGTGGTATAGGCCCAGGAGAGAGACAGGGCCACCATTGCGGATAACACCTCCCGTATTTGTGGCATGGAAGATAAACTGGAGGATTTGGAGAATAGATCCAGGCGATTCAACCTGAGGATCAGAGGCGTGCCTACGGCAATAGTCGACCTTCCTCGCTACCTTAAGGCCACGATCGACGAGATCCTCTCAGGTCATCCAGACCACGAATGGGAAGTGGAGCGTGCCCATAGAGCCCTTGGGGGAAGTCGTAACCTAGACCTTCCCAAAGACATCATTGTAAGGCTACTACGCCAACAATCAAGGGATCTAATCCTGGCAACTACCCGCAAGAAGGCTGTGATCACAGGCCCAGACGGGGCCAAACTTCAATTTTTTTCGGATCTCTCCCCTTCCACACTTCAAAAACGGAGGCTGATGAGGCCAGCCCTGGAAGTTCTTCTCCACCACGGCATCAGGTACCGTTGGGGATTCCCATTTGCCCTTATTTTTTCAGTAGGGAGCACCCAGTATACAACACGTTCTCTAGAAGACTGCCAAGAACTTCTGAAGAGTCTGGATCTCTCTGGGGGGGGACCCGACCTCGACATCACTTGCATCAACAGCTTTACCTCTCCCGAAAAGGCAATGGTCTGAAGTGACCAGGCACAAGAGGCCCACTGACCAAGCCTCAAAGACCACTCATAGACGACCCTCCCAGATCATGGACTCGTAAATGCAATAATTCAGCTGCTGCCAACTCCAGTTACTTTCAAATAGGCTGGTCCACTTGAAAAGACAACTGGCTAGCGAAGACTTATTTCGGCATCCTAAGGATTTACAAGGGCTTAAAAACACCATATCAAAACTCCCTGGTAGAGACTTACATGGAAGCCACCTGGAACTGACCTGGCCTTTTCCCAGGACGTGTTATTTTTCTTACTTTTTTTACTTAGGTCCTCAAAGGAGCCTGGGGCCCTTAGCGGGGCCATGTTTACCAAAGACTTTTGGAATGTTACTAATCCATGTTTTGCTTTTCCTCCCCTCTTCAGCAGGTGTTAGCTGACTGATAAAGCTATAAGTTTTAATACACATGCAGATAGTATAGCCAGTCCGTCAGGATCTTTCTTTACTGGACCGGGTCTAAAGGTTTACTCTGCTTTAGTCAAGATAAAAAATTATGTTGTTAAACGTTTAAATAAGCTATTCATGGTTCTGTCTTTATTCTGTTTTCTTAATACTTTTCTAGGTTACTTTTGCTTGGCCTTGCCGGCGGGAATTGGAACAGAGGCTCTAGGGTTCCAAGAGGGTAGAATGTTTAAGACAAGACGGGTGGTCTTGGGACAGTCAGACCTTTTGGCAGCAACTGTTCTCTCTTCCCTCTGTGTTTTCTTCATTGCTGCTCTTCTCCTTGTCACCTATCAGCATGGGCTCTCTTGCCCCTGTACTCCCCCCTACTGCCTAAACGAAACTTGCCACTTGGTGCCTCCTAGTTCTTGTTTTCTCTTTCTCTATGGCTGTTTAGGGGATTTTGAGCCAAATCAGGGTTTGCTCTACATAGCTGGGCTTAAGGCGGCGGCCTGTCTGCTGGACAGTGGGCCAAGTTGCCTGGCCTCAGAGAGTGGAGGACCCCTGGTACTATTGGAACGGATCTCATTTCAGCCTATTGAGTTGGGTTCTAGTAGTTCTGAGATACTGCCAGACTTGTCCGGTATAATCCTGCCTCCCTTAGACTTCTTGGGACCGCCTCTGCACTACTTATACTCATGCCTCTTTTCCCCCCACAGAGCTAATCATACTGGACCTCTTCTTGGCCGGGCTCAACCACTCCTATCCCCCAGAGGGGGAAATCCGCTCTGCACTCCCTCCTCGGCGCTCCTCCGGAAGGGTAAGGCTACATTAATGCACCAGAAATATACACCTCAAGTCTATCCATGACCGCACCAATGACACTACTTACCCATAATGTGAAAGGTTTCAACTCCCCTTTCAAGCGAAGGAAGGCTTTCCTATACTATAAGACCCTTAACCCCATGGTGATCTTCTTACAGGAGACACATTTCGCCAGGAATAAAGCCCCAACCTACCTCGACAAAAATTATCCTCATTTTTACTACTCTACCCAGGTCTCCAAAAAAGAAGGAGTGGCGATTTTGCTCCACAAGAGCCTCCAATTTCAAATGACAACCAAGATAGTGGACCGGGAGGGCTATTACATCATTTTAAAGGGGACGATTCTGGGTTCTCCAGTTTCACTAGCCTCCTTCTATGCCCCCACGAAAGCACCACATAAGACCCTGATCAGATTCTTAAGGGTCCTGGAGGGGGGAGAATGGGGCAAACTAATTATAGGAGGGGACTTTAATCTGGTATTAGACCCAGTGGCAGATAGATCTAAAACTTCACAAGAAGTTTGCTTCTCCAAAAAAAATAGGCAAATCTTAAAACTTCTGCACTCCTTAGATCTGGTTGACGCCTGGAGAGGTCTGCACCCCAGAGGAAGGGACTATACTTTTTATTCCCCCACACACGGGACTTATTCCCGTATAGACACAATATATATATGTAATTCGCTTCTAGACAGCTCAAACAAAGCGGCTATTGTTCCGTGCACCTGGTCGGACCACGCGGCGGTCACACTAGAGGTAGACCTGGGAGTTCAATTTCGGATGCCCTATACCTGGAGACTTAATGAATACTTAGTTTCGCAATCCAGATTCCAGGAGCAAACTGAGAGGGAGTTGGTGGAATTTTTTGAGTCCAATGCGGGTGGGGAGACAGGGGCGGGTTGGGTCTGGATGGCGCACAAAGCCTACATAAGGGGGGTGTTTATCAAGCTAGCCTCCCAATTCAGAAAACAGAACAGGGTAAAAGAAAAGGAGCTATCAGGGAAACTATCTCAATTGGAGCGGCAACATCAGCTTTCTCCCTCGATAGCTTTAAGGAAACAGATAGATAAGGCCAGGCTAGAGCTGGATAGTATTTTGACCATAAAAACGGATAAGGCATTAAGGAGGACTCAACACTTGTTTTATGCTAAGGCGAATAAACCTGACAAGCTACTAGCAAGGAGCTTAAAAGCTAAATATGCTCAAGCCAGGGTATCCCAAATCAAAAATAGGAAAGACGATCTCACCTACAGCCAAAATGAAATCCAGGAGGTCTTTAGGGACTTTTATCAAAATATTTACTCCACTCAGAAATTGGCCTCAGAAAATGTTATTCATTCCTACCTAAACTCCCTTGATTTGCCCCAAATTTCACCCCTGGACTTACAAAATTTGAATAAAGATGTGACGGTCAAAGAAATTTTAGATGCCATTAAAGAACTGAAGCTAGGGAAGTCCCCCGGTCCGGACGGGTTCACTAACATCTATTACAAAAAGTTCTCGGAAATTCGGGCCCCCCATTTATGTAGTCTCTTTAATTCAATTCTAAGAGGAGAGACAACTCCCCCAGAGCTGAATCATGCTGACTTGACGCTCTTCCCCAAGGAGGTCCGGGATCCAAAGGAAGCTAAAAATTATAGACCAATCTCGCTTCTTAATGGGGACGTCAAACTGCTGGCCAAAATTTTCTCCCAGAGGATCTCGATCTTCCTACCCGCCTTAATACATAAGGACCAATCAGGCTTTATTCCAAACAGGCAGACTAGTGATAACATCAGGAGGACTTTAAATGTCATTCATTTGGCCAGGGCTAGGGGTCTCCCTGTGTGCCTACTCGCATTGGACATCGAAAAGGCGTTCGATACCCTGGAATGGCCCTTCCTATTTGCCACTTTGGATAAGTTTGGGTTCAGAGGAAACTTCTTAAACCTGCTGCGTACTTATTATACACTCCCCAGGGCCACACTAAAATTGCCTGGTTCTCATACGGCCTGTATTAAAATCGAGAGAGGTACGTGACAGGGCTGCCCATTGTCTCCTCTTCTCTTTGCTCTGGCCATTGAGCCTTTGGCTCAGGCGATCAGAGTTAACTCCTCTATAGAGGGGGTGCGGGTGGGACACCAGCAACTAAAATGCTCCTTGTTTGCTGATGACCTGCTTTGCACCCTTTCGAACCCTAGCTCTTCTGTAGGCGCCCTGATGGACACGATAGGAGTCTTTAGCAATGTGTCAGGCCTGAGGTTAAACCAGGACAAGACAGAAGCTTTGAGTGTTGGGATCCCTTTGGATATTTTGAATCACCTGAAGGGAGTACACAAATTTCTATGGCCCCCCTCACACATCAAATATCTAGGGATTAATTTGACCAACTCATTAACTAATTTGTATAAAGCTAACTATCCACCTCTCTATAGGGCTCTGCGGTGAGACCTGGAAAATTGGACAAACCGACATATCTCATGGACGGGTAGAGTAGTCACGGTTAAAATTAATATTTTGCCGAGGCTGCTCTATCTTGCCAGGACGCTGCCAATCCAGATAAAAAATACAGAATTGGCCCGCTTCCAGACCCAAGTGTTTAAGTTCATATGGAGAAATAGACCCCCTAAGATAGCTAGAAAAACGATATAAGTACATAAATCCAAGGGGGGGCTATCTTGCCCTAATTTCCTGAGTTACTTCAGAGCAGCCCAGCTTGCCTCTATCCCACTAGCTCACTCCATTCCACTTCAACCAAACTGGGTCTTTGTAGAGGAGTTGCAGATGGCCCCGCTTACGTGGGGTATTATCCTGTGGGCTCCAGGTGCAAGCGCTTTTTACTCTAGAATACAGAACCCCATAACTAAGTTTACACTGAGAGTTTGGATCTGGGCTAGGAGGAAATACAAACTGACTTACCCGGTTTCTCCCCTCACATCGATCTTTACATCGCCCTCCTTATTAACCACCATCACTGCAGAGTCCAAGGAATATTGGACTTCGCATGGTCTGGATAAGCTGGGGGCTTGGTTTGAGGGAGTGATTATGAGAACTTCAGAATCCATGATTAGGAACTTCGAGGTTCCACACCGGGAACACTTTAATTACATTAAAATAAGGAGCTGGATTGCTGAGATACAAAGAACCCATGGACCCCCGAGGGAAACTTGGATGTCGGTGGTGTGTAAGAGTGAGGCCCTGTCCAAAGGAATATTGGGGTCAATATACCAAATCTTCAATAGTCCACCAAGCACTTGGAGGCCTTCCTTTGTATCGAGGTGGGAGTTGGACCTAGGGCAAATTTGGGATGGGAATAAATGGGCTGAATCCTTAATGAACCTATCTAAGGGTTCACTTAATTATAGTTTATTAGAAACCTCTCTTAAGATTTTACATCGGGCATATACAACTCCAGTTCGACTAAATAAGATATCCCAAACAATCTCAGATAGATGTTTTAGGGGGTGTCACGGAAGGGGAGACTTCATTCATACTTGGTGGAGTTGTCCTAAGGTATTTAAAATTTGGTCTGAGACGACCAATCTAATTTCGCTAATACTCAAAACCCCACTCCAACCATCAATAGCAGTCTGTCTCCTGGGAGCACGCTTCTCAAAATTGGGAAGGGAGGGGAATAAACTGGCCCAACTGATATTTCTAGCAGCTAAGAACACCATCGCAAGAGGATGGAAGAGTAGGGATATTAATTTCCATGATGTAACAAACAAAATAAACTTTATTTGCATTAATGAGCGGATGACCCATATCATATCAGATACACATCACTGCTTCCTGGAGGTTTGGGAACCCTGGATTCTATTCACAGACAGTAATATATAATAACTAAGTTAAGGGAACACATTAAAGAAGCCATTCCTGATGTGCGGCTGTGGAGTGTGGAGCGGACGGGGAGAAGTGGTGAGAGGTCCCGGAGAGATATTTCTTCAGTACGCCAAAGGTACAGGGGGGGAGGATGGCTACCTTAAGATTGGCTGAGCAGGGAATTAATGGGGGATGACACCCCACCATAGGTGTTATATAATGTCACTTGTTTTTTTTTGTTTTTTTTTCTATTTTATTTTCTTTTAACATATCTCCTGCTGCTCAGGTTCATCCATGGAAATGTGAATTACTGCAATTTGAGCAATGTGACTTTATAAGCTGTATATATTACTGAGTATTAAGAAACTAGTGTGAATATTTTTGGACAGAATCACAAAAAAAAAAGAAAAAGAGTTGGAATGGAGTTTATATTTAAATGGAATGGTTTTAATATATTAGCAATATGATGTTAGTTATAAGACAACATGTGGACTATGTTTTTCATTATTCTTTTTGTTTTGTCATTGCAATTCCAGAACTTCTCAATAAAATTTATGTTATAAAAAAAAAAAAAGAATAGTATACATAATATCTCTAAATGTAATGACATCTTTTGTATAAGAGAAGAAAATTTTAAAACAAATAAAATGATAAAATGGGAGCAGGACCTCGAAACTACCTGGTCGGAAGAAAAATGGTTTAGAGCTTGTAAATTTGTTAAGGAAAATTCCATCTGCATGTCGTATAGGGAACAATATATTAAATTAATTCAGAGATGGCACTTAGCTCCCACCATTATGAATAAGATTAACTCAATAAACTCGGATGAATGCTGGAAAAAGTGTGGAGAGACTGGTTCCCTGACACATATGTGGTGGAAATGTCCTAAGATCCAATGCTTCTGGTTTCAATATATCAACCACATTAGGACAATTACAAAAATACAGTTAAAACTGAACCCAGAAATAATTTTATTTCATATCTTACCCATAATGCCTTCTATCCAATCTGCCATGTTAATAACACATATACTAATGGTATGTAAATGGCAGTTAGTTAAATTATGGAGGTCTAATAAAATACCACTATGGTCAGACATTGAAGTTAGATTAGAATCAGATAAATTGATGGAGAAAGGCCTTATAATGTGTCAGACTAAGAAACGGAAGAAACTTTTAGCAAAATGGTCGATATGGGACGACCACTTTAAGGTAAAAGAGCATGCAAGAGACCCTCCTCTATAGATAAACAACGTTGGCTTACCCTCTGTTTTACTTAATTAAACTTTGGAAAATTATTTAAAACCCTATACTGGAAGATTAGTTATTCTGGATTAAAATTCTCGTATTCCCCATTGTGATAACTATTAGTATGTATTGTATGTAAGTTGTGTATGTATTTTATGTTTTATTATGTCTTGTACATGTAATTTTTTAATTAAAAAAAAATAGTGATCATATGAATATATTTATTATCACACAGTTGTTTGGCTCCTTTTTAAATCATAATGATAACAGAAATCACCTAAATGGCCCTGATCAAAAGTTTACATACACTTGAATGTTTGGCCTTCTTACAGACACACAAGGTGACACACACAGGGAGGAGAACGATGGAAAGGGCCGGGCGACACCGGCAACGAGCGTGCAGACAGGAAAGGAGGATGGGAGCAGGAGGGCAGCAGAGGAGGAGAAAAAGCGGACAGCCAGGAGCAGAGACGAGCGACACCAGCGAGAGGAGGAGGAGAGAAAGGGCAAGGCGATACCAGTAACGTGGTGAGGAAAGGAGAAC
Source organism: Discoglossus pictus (assembly GCA_027410445.1). Taxonomy (NCBI): domain Eukaryota; kingdom Metazoa; phylum Chordata; class Amphibia; order Anura; family Alytidae; genus Discoglossus; species Discoglossus pictus. The sequence continues at coordinate 224,779,565 of CM050167.1, forward strand.
TGGGCGACACCGGCTGTGAGAAGGGGTGAAGGGGTCGAGGAAAGATGGGGGAAGCCGTGGCAAAAATGAAAGGCCAGGCGACACTGGAGGTGGGAGGAAAGGACAGAGCAGGCCTGGCTATATATAAGCAATGATTAGTACAAGCATCTGTTGTAATTCTGATCTTGTGCCCTGTAGTGCATGCTGCAGGGATGTGTCAGATAGAGCGGAGGTTCCTAAGTTGTAGTCCACAAGCTTTTTCAGATGGTTCACAGAACTTTTGGTTTTATAAAATAATATAAAACGTAATTAATTAAATGCATAAAAAGTAGTAAATAAATCCCTAAAACGAAAATTATTTATAATTGTGTATAAGTATACATCAATACATGCTATAGTATGGCATATTGCAGAAAAACTATTAAATGGTCTGCGGGGACCCTCAACAGCTTTCAAGTGGTTCATGAGACTCAAAGTTTGAGAATCACTGAGCTAGAGCATTTAACTGACTTGTAACAATTCTCAACACATGCTTGTAACCTGTCTCAACATCTTGCAGTTGAGATTTGCTATGTGAGCATAAAATAAGTCAGGAGCCCCCATGGACACTTTTTATGGACCTCCACTCATCAAAGCATTTAAAAGAGCACATTTTAAATATTACAAAAGTTGTTTTTGCATGGATATTAAGTAAAACCTGATAAACTTAATTGAAACTACCTGAAAATGCAGAAAAAATATTTTAGACTTTAGATCTTATTGGATGGCCGAGGGCAAGCCCCCAAGAGCTGTTGAGCATCTGAATATGTTTTTGTGCTCTTAGTACCTCTATTTGAAAAAAGAAAAACACTTACACATTATCAAATACCCTTTCTGATGCAGAAAAAAATACATTCCCATTTTGTTTAAGCCATATTGCTTGCTACTTTATACTCAAATTCATTATAAAAAAATGTATAGAAAAATGTAGAATTCAGTATCAAGAAATGAACTAACAAACATTTGACAAATGTATTGAGCTAGAGTCTATTTATAGATTTGGGAAGATCCCCTGTTTAACCTAAACTAAGCAGATCCTAATCTGGATGTGCTTAGAGCTAGAAACTGACAAGAATGTATGCAATGTACTGTCATTATCAGGGACTCAGGCAGGTTTTACCACATTTTCAAAGCAGGTGGGGACAGGGGGCATAATGGGCAAATGAAGAAATTCTGCAAATGACAAGAATTCTCTGTGTATGTAAGTACCTTTCTATATATACACTCCTAGGTACATATAAATATAGATATGGACGTGCTAAAGATCATTCTCATTAAGGTCCTGTCTAATTCCGCAATGTATTAGAGCAAAACTTAATACAATTGTTAACATTTTAAATTTGTATTTATATATTTTACTTTTTAAAAACACCCTGCTCGTTATAACTTCCTGATATAAATGTGATACTTTACTAGTACTTTAATATTAATTTACTTACTTATTAAAGGTATATTGAGGTCTCCATGTTTGTAACTTTTATTCTAATCTAACATATCCTGCTTTTCAGACACACACATAACATTGAGTAATTCTATACACATACAGATTTATTTATTTTTTAAATAAAACTTTTTTTCCACACCCCAGAGCTGCTTACATAGGCACAGTGAACCTACCAATAGAAACACTGCATTAGGGTACCAATCTTATCCCGTTACTAACCTTCAAGCAAACAGCAGCACAATGCAGAGATCTTAAGAGCAGTGTCTGGTTCATCCTGCTTCCTTGTGCAAGGGATAACACATCCCATGATTACTTCCTGCACAATCTGCTATCACAGATTAATACATATGTATTAGCTGCCAAAGCAAATTATGAATTTTATGCTAATTTTAATAGGGATTTGCAGGGATGTTTATTTTGGAATTTTTGCATGCAAAAAAAAAAAAAGTTCATGCACAACTAATACTCCTCTATCAGATAGACTCATAATCCATCCACTTAAATATGCCCTTAAATCGGCATCAGGGACACTTAATATTCTTAATAAGTGCTTCCAGAAAGATGACACACATATATTCACCTTGTAACTGGCTTACATTATTACTGATTTTATCACATATATAGTTGTGGATCTTGCAAATGTCCGGAACGTTTGCAATGTTGGTCACACATTTGCGGCCCTCGCGAATCGAGGCTAGCTGTTCACTGTGAGCCTTGCAAAGCGAGCAGTTGCCCCACGCAACTGCGAGCCTTGCAAAGCGAGGCGACTGCGAGGCACGTGGGACTTAGGCTGCAATGAGCGACAAAGGTTACAGATTACCATGGCTGAAAAGATTGAAACCAGGAAGGAAGCCAAACAATGTATGGATAGAGAATGAAAACAAAGATGGAGAGAGCAACAGTCGGAGGACACCAAGAAAAGTGTACAAGAAGAAAAGCGTGAGAGAATTTATAAGAATTTATAAGAAAATAATTTATAAGAATTTATAAGAAAAGACACACTGCATTGACAACAGTGGAAAAGAAACTTGAAGAGGTAAGCTACATTGAATGATTACTTCAGATATAGATGGCTCATTAACATAATCGGTATGTTGAAAAAAATATATTATATTTATAATTACAGATTTTGATGGATGAGAAGCCCCAAAACAGCAAGCAATATAAACAACGTCTGTCCAAAGAAAAAAAAAAATGGAGACAGAAACAAACGGAGGACAGTAAGAAAAAACTACGAGAACAAGACTGTTACAAGAAACAGCACATGGTTGCTCCCAAATGTTTGAGTAAGAGAGATTCTGTCTCACAGCTGAAGACTTTGCCAACCATTTTACACATAAAATTCAATCTATCCACAATGAACTCTCCTCTCACCGTGGCTCACACACTTCACTCTCTCAACTAACTAACAACACCCAATCTACCCCCCTCCATTCCCACAGCCACTCTGAACTACTTTACCCCTGCAACAGAAGATGAAGTCTCCATCCTAATTTCATCCTCTCACCTCACCACCTGTCTTTCAGATCCTATTCCATCTCAGCTCATCCCTCCCCTCTCTACTACACTAATCCCAGCTCTAACACATATCTTCAACCTTTCCCTAAACACTGGCACATTTGCATCATCTCTAAAACATGCCATAATTACACCCACTCTCAAGAAACTCTCATCCGATTCTGACGTTGCATCTAACTATAGCCCTATCTCTCTACTTCCCCTGGCTTCCAAACTGCTGGAGCGGCTCGTCTATAACCGCCTTACCAGTTTCATCTCCTCTAACTCTCTTCTGGACACTTTCCAATCTGGCTTTTGGCCCCAACACTCCACTGAGACAGCCCTCATAAAAGTCACCAATGACCTGCTCACCGCCAAGTCTAAAGGCCACTTTTCTATTTTGCTTCTTCTGGATCTCAATGCCACCTTTGACACAGTTGACCATTCAATTCTACTCCACATTCTCTCCTCCCTCTGCATTCGAGACACTGCTCTCTTGTGGTGCTCATCATACCTCCAAGAATGATCATTTAGCGTCTCATTCTCCGGCACATCTTCTTCTCCTCACCCCCTGTCTATTGGCGTACCCCCAAGGATCAGTCCTAGGCCCCCTCCTCTTCTCCATCTACACATCCTCACTCTGCACCCTAATAAACTCTTTTAGGTTCCAGTACCATCTCTATGCAGATGACACCCAAATCTATCTCTCAGCACCAGATCTATTCCCCTCTCTTCTAGCACACGTCTCTGACTGCCTCTCTAGTATATCCTCTTGGATGTCCGCCCACCATCTGAAACTCAACATGTCTAAGACTGAACTCTTAATCTTCCCACCCTCTACTACAGCTTTTTACGGCAATTCCTCACATCTCTCTCTCTGTCAACAATGCCATAATCACTCCCACCTCCCAAGCCCGTTGTCTCGGGGTTCTACTGGACCCTGCCCTCTCTTTCATCCCACACATACAGTCTCTAACCAAATCCTGTCTTTTCCATCTAAAAAACATATCTAAAATACGCTATTACCTTACACAAGACACTACTAAGATTCTAATACACTCTCTCATCATTTCTCGTATTGACTATTGCAACTCACTCCTTGTTGGCCTGCCCATCACTTGCCTCTCCCCACTTCAATCCATAATAAATGCCTCCGCCAGACTCATCTTCAGTACACATCGTTCAGTGTCCGCAGCTCCTCTTTGTCAATCACTTCACTGGCTTCCCTTAGCCTCCAGAATAAAGTTAAAAATCTTGACCCTAACTTATAAAGCCCTCAACAACAGCGCACCCCCATACATCTCTGCTCTCATCTCCAAATACTCCCCCACACGCCCTCTTCGTTCTGCTAACGACCTTCTTCTTTCTACCACTCTTGTCACCTCCTCTCACTCCCGCCTCCAGGACTTTTCTCGCGCTGCCCCTATTCTCTGGAACTCCTTGCCTCGCTTCACCAGACTATCCTCCTGCCTTAAATCCTTCAAAACATCAATAAAAACGCACCTCTTTAAAGAAGCCTATAACCTTCCTCCCTAACATGCTCAGCACTACTCTCTCCTTACTGTACCACATACAAACTTTAACCTTTAGATTGTAAGTCTGCGAGTTTCAATCCTGCAAGGTGCTTTAGGGAAAGCGCTATGGACACCGGATTCCAAGCTCAAAGACAGGGCCATCCACTCTTTGCAATGTGTGAATCTTTAACTTGTCATTGCCTGTAACTTAACTTATGTATAGCGCTATGGAATATGTTGGCGCGTTACAAATAAACAATAATAATAATAATAATAATAGGAAACTAAAAAAAATTGTGCAAGAAACATGTGAAGAATATGGTAAAGATAATAATGTAGATATAGATTCTAATGTTGACCTTGCTTCACAGGAAAGACCATTATTTACAGATATAAATGTAGAACCTCACAATTGTGGTATGTTGCATGTGCGTTGTCAATTTTGTCGGGCTTATCATTTTGTAAATGAAAGACCAAGAGATGGTAAGTTCATTAATTGTTGTCAAAAGGAAAAAGTTAAAATTCCCAAAAAACAAAAATTCCAAACATATTTACAAAATATAATGAATGACCCAAGTTTCCTAAATTTCAAACACTTTAAACAAAATATACAATCTTATAATAGTGCCATTTCTTTTACATTTATAGGCGCAAAATAAGCTGAAAATGTTCCAGGACATGGCCCTTACTGCTTTAAAGTTCAAGGGCAAATTTACCACCGTACTTCCCATTTATACCCTGAGGAAGGAGAGCAAAATTTGCTCAACTATATGTACTAGATACAAACAAAGCTGTGGAACAATAAATGCAGCTTGCTTAAAATACTAAATGCTTACCCACTGTTTTTCATAAGCTTGATAAGATTATGGAAAAAAATCCATATGGTCAAGCTTATAAAAAACTATCAGAAGTTGAAGAACAACATATTCATGAACAACAAAATCAGTTGCCAATACCAAGAGTCAATATTGTTCTTAGAAGAGATTGGCATTATGATAAAAGACGTTGTAACTTACCAACAGCTAATGAGGTTGCAATGGTCTTTTAAAATGATGAGGGGGGTGTCATGAATCACCCAGGGGCCATATTGGATTTGGTGTGAACTATGCTGGGGCCATCTTGAGACTGGCAGCAGTGGCCTATATTGGGACTGGACTGTTATATACCAATAGCCGCCATCTTGGGGCTGGTATATCATCCACAGTTGGTGCCATATGGAGAGTAAGAGTTCTGGGTTTAGGAGACCCACTGTATATTGTGTTATGGGTTATAATATGTTAGTATTATATTGTATATTGTATTATGGAGTGATAGCTATGTTTTAATTAGTCAACCATCCCCCAGTAGATAAACACTGAGGCAGGAGCTGAGTCAAATGGGTTTATCCTAAACAAGATAAACCTCACAGGGTGTCGCCAGAACCTAAACAAAGAGATTTGCCAGACAGCCAGGCACCTAGATAACAATGGGGGGGCCTAGGAGCAAACAGGAAGTTTCCCCTGGGACCGCCTGGGTCAGAATGAGCTTGGTGGCCACGCCTGGGGTTGGCCCAGGGGAGGGGTCTGGTGGTTCCCATAGCCTCCCTCTACTACATTGGACAGAGGTAATTAGGTTACTCTAGAGGTTATCCTATTGGCCAGAGAGAGGGGAATGAGGGTTTGACTAAGAGGAGCCACTCCCTCCACTGTGTGTGTGTGAAATGTTTTAAATATGTGGTTCCAAAATAAAACGTGGTTCATAATTTTCATCAAGACTTTGTGTGCAGATGTATTATTTACCCGGGGACATATGCTTGCAGTAAGATTCGTCAGACTTACTGTCAATATTGCTCAGTCTAAACCAAGGGCTGAGACATGATGTTCCTGTACTCAAAGCTACTCCAAGGTCCAGAGTAACCCAAATCCGTTCAGCAGACCCCAGCCAGAGAGTGGGTCGTGATAATTGGTGGCACAGTGGTGGGGTACTCTGAGAAGGACCAGAAAATGGAGCAGATGGAAGCAGAGGACTACAGACTACTCCTGCTAAATCAATGGATGGCATTCATGCAATTATGGCATGGCCATGAGCTGGCAAGCTGGTTGGAGGAACTGGTAGAGAAAGAGATGGACTTGGAGGAACAGTATCTGGCCAGGGTAGAGTCCTTTGGTGGCCGGAGAGAGGATCTCTATTTTCGTTTGGATCTACAATATGGGGTTGAGGAGATTCTGAATGGTGATCCGGAATGTGGCATGGGAACTGCAAGGAGACATAATAACTTGTTTGTTGAACGCTGCCGGGGTCTGGGACTGGAACCATGGTTCCCGGAGGCTCCTTTGCTAGAACTCCTGGTTCGGCAAGAGCAGCAACTGGAGGCTGAATATGTTCAATTGTGGGATGCGATACCCAAGAAGTATTTTGGCCCATCCGGATGGGAGGACGGCTCACCAGACCCTTACAACTCAGACGGTATGTACCAGAGTGAGTATGCTCACTGGAACTGGGGAGCGGCATTTCTAGACTGTAAACAAAGTGAGGAGTGGGAAGGGGTAAACACTGTTCCTTTGCCAACTCCTGGGGATGGAGAATGTTTGCCCCTAGAACATGCAGTAACTGTGTCAGGGCCTAGTCACCAGCCCCAAGAGCCAGAGCCAGAGACCCAGTGGAATGTTCCCTGGGTGGGGTCAGATAATCCATGTCTGCCCCCTGATACCCCAAGAGATTTAATCCCAGAGGAAGTGGGAACTGCTCACAAGCTAGGGCCAGATAAGTTAAGTCTGCCCTCAGAAGTTCTAGGCAAAGTGTGTTGGCCAGAACTGTTAATGGAGCCAGAGGCTCTGGATTATTATGTGATGGACGGTGGGAAGGGAGCCTTAGAGGCCAGGCTGGGTGGGAATGATGAGATTCCCCAGCCTGCATCAGATAACCACTGTCTGTACCCTGACACCCCAGGGGAGTTGTTCCCAGAGGTGCTAGTGAAGCACAGAGCCCAGGAGGGTTGTGTAAGAGACTGTGGGGAGGGAAAGGAATTGGTTTCTGGCTACAGGGAACCTGACCTCACACAGCAAGAGTGTGCCAGGGGCACAAAGAGCCAGGCTGGGGCAGCAAGCATGCCAGCTTTGGCAAAAGCATTATGGGTGCAGAGTGGCACCATGATAGAGGGTGTACCAAGTGGGGAGATACCCTGGATAACCATTGTCCAGGGGCCCACTGGAACAGACACCACTCCAAAGATCCAGTTCAACAGAAAGGACTGGGATAAAGTTGCTCAACCCCGGGCAATGGAGGAGTGTAAGCACAGCTTGGGTGGGAGCAGCGTAGCTCCCCAAACAGCAACGGAAACAGCTGGACCAGAGGAAGAAAGCCAAGAGGAACTGTCCCTTTGCAATCCCATAGGCCCAGAGACTGTTTTAGAGATGCCAGCCCAGCTGTGGGGACTGGCTGGGGGGAACAGGGTTGCTATGGGACAGAAACTGTGGCCCACCTGTTGTACTCTGGGCTCCCAGATTATTGGGGAGGTACCCTGGACGATTTGGGTGGGTGTGAATGGGAAGAGCAATTTGCTCTATACAGTGGGAGCAAGGCCAAGGGCTGGGGGAGGTTTTTACTCTGCACCTTGGGACAGACAAGAACTGGCATAGCATACAGAGGGCCAAACCAGCACATTCATGACTATCAGCGTAGCTGGAAAAATCAGGGATGTTTCCTGCCACGCTTGGGGAGGTGTTGTCATGAATCACCCAGGGGCCATATTGGATTTGGTGTGAACTATGCTGGGGCCATCTTGAGACTGGCAGCAGTGGCCTATATTGGGACTGGACTGTTATATACCAATAGCCGCCATCTTGGGGCTGGTATATCATCCACAGTTGGTGCCATATGGAGAGTAAGAGTTCTGGGTTTAGGAGACCCACTGTATATTGTGTTATGGGTTATAATATGTTAGTATTATATTGTATATTGTAGTATGGAGTGATAGCTATGTTTTAATTAGTCAACCATCCCCCAGTAGATAAACACTGAGGCAGGAGCTGAGTCAAATGGGTTTATCCTAAACAAGATAAACCTCACAGGGTGTCGCCAGAACCTAAACAAAGAGATTTGCCAGACAGCCAGGCACCTAGATAACAATGGGGGGGGGGGGCCTAGGAGCAAACAGGAAGTTTCCCCTGGGACCGCCTGGGTCAGAATGAGCTTGGTGGCCACGCCTGGGGTTGGCCCAGGGGAGGGGTCTGGTGGTTCCCATAGCCTCCCTCTACTACATTGGACAGAGGTAATTAGGTTACTCTAGAGGTTATCCTATTGGCCAGAGAGAGGGGAATGAGGGTTTGACTAAGAGGAGCCACTCCCTCCACTGTGTGTGTGTGAAATGTTTTAAATATGTGGTTCCAAAATAAAACGTGGTTCATAATTTTCATCAAGACTTTGTGTGCAGATGTATTATTTACCCGGGAACATATGCTTGCAGTAAGATTCGTCAGACTTACTGTCAATATTGCTCAGTCTAAACCAAGGGCTGAGACATGATGTTCCTGTACTCAAAGCTACTCCAAGGTCCAGAGTAACCCAAATCCGTTCAGCAGACCCCAGCCAGAGAGTGGGTCGTGATAGGGGGAAATACCTTTTCAAAGGAATATTAGAATATATCCAAGAAATGAAGAGCAAACTTTCATTAACATCAGTTCATTAAGTACCAATTGAGATCCATTGACGTTTCCAATTTTATATCCCAATAGGGAGCCAGGTTGGCAACCAAAATTAATACTTCTAAGTTATCCAAACACTAAACAACTTGTCAGAAATAATATTTCCATGCTTGAATTGTGTTAAAAAGTATTGTGCCCTCATGGATTATGTTGCTGAAGGGGCTACAAACCAAAATCTAGCAGCTGGCCGAGCCATCATTTTACCATCTTCCTTCCAAGAATCTCTTCGCAATATGCGAGAAAGATACAATGATGCTATGGTTATTGTAACTAAATTTGACAAACCAGATTTATGTATTACATTTACATGTAGCCTGCAATGGCCAGAGATTGTTGATAATTTCAAACATGGACAGCATGCCTCTGATAGACCAGACTTAGTGGCCAGAGTCTTCAAAATAAAATGATAAGCCTTAATACATGACATAGCCATCAGAAACTTATTTGGAAAGTGTGTGGCTAATGTTTATACCATTGAATTCCAGAAAAAGGGCTTCCACATGCACCTATTTTGATAATACTTGACAAAAATCATAAATTGAATACTGCAGAGAAAATGGACTCAGTAATTACTGCTGAACTACCACATCCGCAAAAACATGCCGCACTATATGAGATTGTAACACATCGTATGATTCATGGCTCATGTGGAGAGCTAAATCCACAATCACCGTGTATGGAGAAAAAAAATGCACAAAAGATTTTCGAGATCAAACTTTTGCTAATTGTGATGGACATCCATTGTAAGAAGACAAAAAGGTCCAAAGGCAAAAATTTGTGGAAAAATGTAGATAACATCTATGTGGTGCCATATAATCCACATCTCTTAATGAAGTATAATGCATACATAAATGTGGAAGCTTGTACTTCTATTAAATCAATTAAATATGTTTACAAATACACTTATAAAGGATATGATGCAGCAACTGTGGTGGTCAAAAGTGGCCCAAATAAACAAGACAATAAGTTAGTGCATGATGAACTGGCATCTCATGTAGATGCTTGCTATGTAAGTGCGCCAGAAGCAATGTGGCGGTTTCTCAAATTTGAAATGCATGATCGCTCACATGCAGTATATCAATTAGCTGTACATTTGCCACAAAGACAATTAGTTTACTTTCATACTGGCAATGAAGAAAATGCTCTGGCACAAAATGAACATTGGCAACCCACACTTACTGCTTGGTTTATTCTAAATTCTAAAGATATAGAGGCAAGGAAATACTTCCATATCATTATGTTTTCGTAAATGGCTTATGGAATTGTAGACAAAAGGGTAGTAATAAAATTGTTACCAGAATGGATACAGTAAGTCCACGAGACATTGGACGTTTCTGCTTATGTTTACTACTTTTAAATGTTCCTGAGGCACAAAGTTTTGAGAACTGTCAATGAGAGAACAGTTTGAGGGAACAGTTTGCATTCATTTGCATGTTTTGCAATGTTCCAAATGCATTAGCTTTGTGGGAAACATTTAAAATACATATGTATGAAGACTTTTTGAAACATTATAACAAATCCATAGCTGAATTAAAAGCATCAATGGAAATTCAACAATTATAGATGATATAAACTTGGACGACTATGACTCTGATGTTCAAAAACAAAAAACAGAAGAAAAAATTGCCACTTTAAATTAATTGCAATTGCACGCTTTCAGTGCAATACAACAAGCACTAGATGATGACTTGCTCAAAGAACGTTATTTTTATCTAGATGGACCCAGTGGATCAGGAAAATCTTATCTCTATAATTTGTTGATTAGTTCAATCAGAGGTAAAGGTGAAATAGCACTTCCCTTTGCAACAACTGGAATTGCTGCACTATTATTAGAAGGTGGCAGAACAGTACATAGTTGACTTAAGCTTCCAGTTTCAATATTGGAAACATCAGTGTCTGATATTAGAATGAAATTAGCTCAAGCAAATACATTTAAGAAATCCAAATTAATTATCATAGATGAGGCCACTATGATGCTGTGCCATGCTCTGCAATGTATTGATCGTTTATTGCGTGAAGTGATGGGTAATGATTTGCCTTTTGATGGAAAAGTCATGTTATTAGGTGGAGATTTCAGACAAACATTACCTGTGGTTGTACATGGAAATTGCACAGGCATTGTAGAAACATGTATAATATCAAGTCCACTATTGAAAGAATTTACACACCTTGAATTAGAAAATAATATGAGATCTGAAGGGCAAAATGAATTCAGTGATTGGCTAATAAAAATTGGCGAAGGAAAAAACGGCGTAATACCTAATTTACCTGATGATACTGTTGAAATACTAACGGAAATGATTTGCAAAGATTCACTCATATCAGCTGTTTTCCTGAAATGGTACAGAAAGTAATATTAACATCCCAAAATAAAGATGCTTAATAATGACATTTTAATATTAATAGATGGCACACAAAGAAATTATTACAGTGCAGATTCTGTTCTGGCTGGTGACAAACAGAGTGAATCAAATTTTATAACTGAATTTATAAATTAATTAACTCCATCTGGAATGCCACCCCATGTTTTGCAACTCAAAAAAGGAGCGAATGTCATGTTATTGAGATATATGAACCCAAAAAATGGACTTTATAATGGGACCATTACTGTTCAACACAGAGTTTATTTTGTTGATATTTGATGACATTTAAATTATTGGCTTCTACTTGCAGGTATGAATCAATGATCCATTGTTGTGTTCGTTTTCCAGTGCTTAAGATGGGATTAAATTCATCCCTAATTGCAGTTTGAGCCACTTTAAATTCAAGCATGGAAATATTATTTCTGACACGTTTAGTGTTTGGATAACTTGAAAGTATTAATTTTTGTTGCCAACCTGGCTCCCCATTGGGAGACAAAATTGGATAAGTCATTGGATCTCAATTGGTACTTAATATACTGATGTTAATGAAAGTTTGCTCTTCATTTCTTGGATATATTCTAATAACCCTTTGAAAACATGATTCCCCCTCATTATTTTGAAAGACAATCGCAACCTCATAAGCTGTTGGATTTAAAAGACCATTTAATACATGCAGAAATTCCGAATGGTACCCATAAAGGTGAACCAGTTTTCATACCAAGAATTGATTTGGCTCCAAGTGAGACTAGCTTGTTTTTTGTATTGCAAAGGAGTCCATTTCCCATTATCATGGGATTTGCAATGACCATTAATAAATCACAAGGACAAACTTTTAACTCTGTTGGCCTCTTTTTACAAGAACCAGTATTTGCCCATGGACAATTCTATGTGGCATTTTCACGATGCAAAAACCCAGAGGAAATGAAAGCTTTCATTAAAAAAAACGAAAGTCAAGGTGATTTATAAGATGATGGACGAGTATTTACAAAAAATATCGTCTATTATGAGGTGCTGTACATTAAAAAAAAAATAACAAAAAAACAGAGTCTGTGAAAAAAAAAACCCAAAAAAATACACAAAAAAAAAAAATAGTGTTTACATCCCAAAGACACAATTTAATGTCTGTTGGGCTCTTTGTAGAGAAACCACTATTTCACATAGACAACTCTATGTTCCATTTTCAAGAACTGCAAGTCTAACGTGTGTTTTTGCAAAAAATATAGAACAGTGGTGATATCTTGAGGATGAAATAGTATGTCTCTTGGGCTCTGTTTAGAGGACCACTATTTCACATACACAACTCTATGTGCCATTTAAAAAAAATAAAAGGCAAACAAAAAACAAGTTTTTCAAAAAAACTGAACAGAAAAGACAGATACAGAACAGTGGTTATGTCTTGGGGACTAACTTTTATGTCTCTTGGGCTCTATTTAGAGAAAAACTATTTCACATAGACAACTCTATGTGCCATTTAAAAAAAATAGAAGGCTAACAAAAAAAACTTGAGGACTAAATTTCATGTCTCTTGGCCTCTTTTTAGAGGACCACTATTTAAAAAAAAGACAGTGGTTACACTTCAAAGCCAACATTATTCCTCTGATGGGCAACTTTTAGTGGAACCGCTAATAACTTCAATAACAAAAATAATAACAGGAAATACTCCTTCACAAAACTTGACAAAGCACCCCACAAACATTTTTTTTTCAATTGCATAGAACATGTTTGTACAACTTTATAGTTATTGGTTTCATTGAATTTATATAGTTAGTACTTTCATTGTATGTACTTCTGTTTTAATATATGTATTTTGACTTTGTTTGTCCTGTTGTTCTGGGTTTCATTGATTCTAATTATCACGTGGATGGTTTGATTGTATGTATTTAGTGATTTTTACCTTTTAATGTATAATTGCAGAGATAGTATTGATCCATGGAGTTATCTGATCAGCAGTATCTGGGGTCAGGAAGGATTTATTTTTTCTTCCCATTTGAGACAATTGGCTAAATTTCACTTGGGTTTTATCTATTTGCCTTCCTCTAGATACAATATAAACATTTATGCATGTGTTAAAACATGTAATGCTTTAAAATATACTGTCCATATTGTTTACAAACAAAGTTACACACTTATAATATTGATGTACATGTTACAATAAAAACATTATACAAAGTTATGAAACAATGGTTTATGAGTTGTTTACAGACATAACTATAGAAGTTGCATGTTATAAGAATAAACACATTAACTATTAAAACAATTATTTGTTGGAGTTTTTCATACATATGGAATATGACATGCAAACTGTAAAAATATTACACAATAAAAATACATCATGTAAGAGGGGGAGAGACTCACATTGGGTGGCAAAAGGCATTTCCAGCCTTACAATTTTATTCCCATCATTTTTTGACGGACACGTTTCTAGTAGATATATCTTATGTATCAGCAGCATATGAAATAGTGATATTCTTAGGTTAAAAATAATAGTTTTTTTGCAAATAGCTGTGAATGGTATCTCATAGGAAGCTGTCTTCTAATTATAGGAAGGAAAAATTACAAGCTAAGAGGTAGGTTTTGTTTAATCCTTTCCATTGTTGCATACTTGGTTTCACTTGTTACCTTGCTTTATTATTATTTTATATTATTATCCTTTATTTGTAAAGCACCAACAAATTATGTAGCGCTATACAGGGCTTAAGTACAAAGCAAAAACATTATTAATACATTGCAAAAGAATGGAGGGTCCTATCATTGAGATTAAGAACAAACTTTCACAGTGTTTGTTTCCAAAGCACCTCACCAGCATGGCTGGATTTACATCTCTGGTGCCCCTAGGCACAGCAGCTTCCTTTCTCTTGTAACTCTCTAGTTCCAGCAGTTCGACCTCTAGGGGAAAGTCCTTTAACTGCAGTATTTCCTTTTTTTTTGTTGCCAAGGAACATTTTGAAGTTGGAAGTGAGGCACGCTTCACAGGGAAGTGCCCCTAGGTGGCTGCCTAGGTTGGCAATGCTCACAAGACTGAAAGCTTGTAAACTTATAATCTAAAGATATGCTTTATATACAATAATATGCACATAAGACATACTAAATTAAAGCTTAAGTAATCATATGTGCTCTAGATAGAGCATTAAAAAGCATATTAAAAATGTGCTTAACTTTTTAGCACTGCTGTTAATATAACTGAGTTATGAGTGCTTGAAGATAGCAAACATATTATTATTATTATTATTATTATTATTATTATTATTATTATTAACAGAATAACAAAATTATATATTTTTTCATTGTTTTTACATTAAATGTATAATTACTTTTCTGAGGTGCATAACAGAGGTATTATTCAAATAAAAAGTGATATTTTGTATTCTTTTTTATTAGTGACAAACATGTATTATAAAGAGACTTGTACACCAGTAAGTACCGTATATACTCGAGTATAAGCCGAGTTTTTCAGCCCTTTTTTTAAGGCAAAAAAGGGCCTACTCGGCTTATACTCGAGTCACTCTCCCCCCGCCCGTGTCTCTCTAAACCCCCTGTGTGTCTTTTATTTTAAGATCTTGGAATGAATATAACTGTTTATTAATTGGGTTGATAAGCTCTCCAATATAGAGTGTACATGCTGATTACCATTGTTAAAGACATTTACCTTCACGTCCTTCTTTAAAATCTATCTTTTTTGTCAAGTGAAGAAAGAGTGAAATGTGTTGTTGTTAAAAGAGTAGATACCTGTAGATTTGACAGGCGTTTATGGTAGTAATAAGTAATGGATAAGATTTAAAGTGTGGTGGGAGTTTTGGTATTGCACAATGTAATATGTATTTAAAGTTAATGTTAGGAATAAAACATTTTTTTCTATCACAGTCAGTAAAAGTGTTTCTATGAAGATACCTGTTTCTCACATATCTAAGTTGGCTAGCTACAGTGGATATAAAAAGTCTACACACCCCTGTTAAAATGTCAGGTTTCTGTGCTGTAAAAAAATTAGACAAAGATAAATAATTTCAGAGCATTTTCCACCTTTAATCTGTGGGGTGATCTGAAGAGGGCTGTGCACAGGAGATGCCCTCGCAATCTGACAGATTTGGAGTGTTTTCGCAAAGAAGAGTGGGCAAATCTTGCCAAGTCAAAATATGTCATACCCAAAAAGACTGAGTGCTGTAATAAAATCAAAAGGTGCTACAACAAAGTATTAGTTTAAGGGTGTGCATACTTATGCAACCATATCATTTTATTTATATATTTTTTCTTCCCTCTACCTAAAAGATTTCAGTTTGTTTTTCAATTGAGTTGTACAGTTTATAGGTCACATTAAAGGTGGAAAAAGTTCTGAAATGATTTATCTTTGTCTCATTTTTTACAGCACAGAAACCTGACATTTTAACAGGGGTGTGTAGACTTTTTATATCCACTGTATATTATATAGTTTAATACTGAGGAAGAAGTATCCTCAGTTTGATCTGGGTTGTTGAAGGTTTTTTTTAAGACTTAAATTAGGTTTCTTTTTTTGCCATATGAAACCTTAAACATATGGTATGGCCATGTGATTTTAACATGTTTTGATTCAAGCTACTTGGAAAATCTGTTTTAAGTATGATTATATTGCTTTTCTAGTGTTTATTATGGCGTGTCTCTCTGTAACAAACCCTGAGCCCGATTCAATTCAGGTTTTGCTCGATCCGGTAGCCCGTAAGTGAAGTCACAAGTTAATTTGCTACTCAATCGGAGTCTTTTTGCGGGCTCCAAGCTGGTTACGAGTTACGACCTAGAAAGAATTGCAATGGTTAAAACCGTAACTAACAGCCTCCCGAAGCCTTTGATCTTTCACTTTCGCAAGATTTACGATGGCTAAAATCCCACATCGCTATTCAATTGCTCCAATTTCCCCAAGCCTGAAAATGTTTTCACACCCGTAAATGGCAAAAGGAGAAAAACTTATGAGTGCTAGAAAGACCCGCAAGGGGGTTAAACACCTGTTCGTAGCACTGTAAATGCAAATAAAAAATCAATACTGCATTGTAAATAACGGGGAAAGTGATGAAAGACATTAGAATTAATTGCACAACAGACGCAAGCGTGCAAATCGGCAGTATATAACATTTATTTTTATGTTTCATTTTGTGGGTATCAATGAGTTAATACATATCAAGCCACCCATATGAACTAGAACAGTATTGGCATTAATTTTCATAATTATTTATTTTTTGCTGGTTTGCGAGTTTGATCATATATATACTGTATATATATCCTCTGATCTGCAATATGCAGATTAATTGTTAATTGATCCAAAGGAAGGCAAACAGAAAAAAACCCAAGTAAAACTTTGCCAATTGTCTCAAAAGGGAAAAAAAATCCTTCTTGAACCTAGATACTGGCGATTGGATTTCTCCCTGGGTCGATACTCCCTCTCTAATTAACCAGAATAACCCTGAATACCATTTTTATTTAAAAATATATCCATTCCCTTTTTAAAGTTATATACTGAATCCACTGTCACCACCTCCCTTGGTAGAGAATTCCACAGATTAACTACCCTTACTGTGAAGAACCCTTTTCTTTCTTTAAGGTGGAATCTTTTTACTTCTAACCTCAAAGGATGTCCTCGTGTCAATTGAAAACCCCTTGGCCCAAAAAGCTCCCTTGACAAATCTTTATACTGACCCTGGATGTATTTATATAAGGTAATCATATCCCCTCTTAGACGCTTTTTCTCTAGAGAAAATAAGTTTAATTTGGATAGTCTTTCTTCATAACTTAGCCCCTCCATCCCCCTTATAAGTTTTGTTGTCCTTCTCTTTACTTTTTCCAGCTCTAGAATGTCCTTTTTATGAAGTGGTGCCAAAAACTGTACTCCATATTCCAAATGAGGGCGCACTAGGGATTTGTATAATGGGTAGAATTATATTTGCTTCTCTTGCTTCTATTCCCTTCTTAATACATGCTATTAGTTTGTTTGCCTTTGCAGCAGCTGCTTGGCATTGAGAACTGTTACGTAGGTGGTTGTCCACAAGCACTCCCAAATCCCTTTCAATATCCCTAGATTTATTTAGTTACGTTTATAAATTGCATGGTTATTTTTCCTTCCCAGATGCATGACCTTACATTTATTCATATTAAATCTCATCTGCCATTTAATTGCCCATTTCTCTAATTTATGCAAATCCCTTTGGAGGGAAAGTACATCATTTTCTGATTTAATTATCTTGCACAACTTGGTGTCATCAGCAAAATTGAAGACAATACTTTCCAGTCCTACGTCTAAGTCATTAATAAATATGTTAAAAAGGAGAGGACCTAATACTGAGCCCTGAGGAACCCCATTTACCACATTAGTCCAATCGGAGTATGTTCCATTTACAACAATCCTTTGCTTCCTATCTTTTAGCCAGCTCTCAATCCATGTGCATATATTTACTGCAATTCCTGTATCCATGAGTTTGCACAATAGTCTCCCATGTGGCACTGTTCTAAAAGCCTTTGCAATATCTAAAAATAATACATCCACTGAGTTGCCTTGATCCAAGTTCCTACTTGAATCAAGGAAACTAATTAGATGTGTTTGACATGACATATCCCTCATAAATCCATGTTGGCTCCTACTTATAATCCAGTTTGAATAGACATATTATTGTATATTATCCCTTATTAACCCTTCTAAAAGCTTTCCCACTACATAAGTGAGGCTTACAGGTCTAAAATTCCCCGGATTTGCTCTTGCTCCCTTAAATATAGGTATCACATCTGCTTTTCTACAGTCGTTTGGTAGAGACCCTGTGTTGAGTGAATCTTGAAAAATTAGATATAATGGTTTGGCTGTTACAGAACCCAGTTCTTACAGTACCTGTGGATGTATTCTATCAGGACCTGAAGCTTTATTAACATTTATTTTTTTCAACTTCTTTTGGATTTCTTAACCAATTATTTGGTGATGAAGGTAATGTAGCCCCATTATGTTGCAGTGTCCCAACCACTGATATCTTCTCCCTTGTGTATACCGAAGAAAAGAACCTATTTAGCTCATTTGCCTTTTTCTGGTCACTACTGGTCAGAAGGCCCGTTTCACATTGTAATACTCCTATAGTTTCCTTCCTGGCCTTCTTTCCATTAATATACTTAAAAAATACTTTATGGTTAGTCTTACTCTCCTTTGCAACTAATTTTTGATTTTCTATTTTAGCCAGTATTATAGACCTTTTGCAAGCCTTATTGATTTCTTTGTAACTCACTTAAAGCAGTCTCTGTCCCCTCTTGTTTATATAATTTAAATGCCTGATTTTTATTCTGTATCTTGATCTTTAAATCATTATTAAGCCATGTTGGATGTAATTTACTCCTTTTACTTTTATTCCCACATGGTACATGCCGATGTGTATGTATATTTAGTACGGATGTAAATGTTGTCCATTTATGTTCAGTAATCTTACCTCCCAGTTCTCTGTCCCAGTCTATACTTTGTATTGCTGCCCTTAGACTGCTAAAACCTGCCCTTTTAAAATTCAGAGTTTTTGTTGGCCCCTTACAGTTTTGTTTTAATTCAATCTCAAATGAGACTGTGTTGTGATCACTGTTTCCCAAATGTTGCCCTATTTCAACATTTGATACTATATCAATACTATTTGGGATGACTAAATCCAATACAGGTTCATTTCTAGTAGGCTCTTGTATAAACTGGGCCAGATAATAATCCCTGAGTGTACTCAAGAACCTGCTTCCTTTACCCATATGGTTGGTTTCACTCATCCAGTTTATTTCAGGGTAGTTAAAATCTCCTATTATTAGAACGTGCCCATGATTAGTTAGCTAGATTTCCAATCTGTAATAATAATTGCATTTCTTCACTTTCAATTACTGTATATTGGGGTGTTTATAGCATACTCCTACCGATATTCTTTTGGAATTTGCTGCTCCACTATTTAACTGTAACCACAAACATTCAATAATTATCGCTAGTTCCAGCATAAATATTTTTTGGGACTATAGGCTTAAATTCAGGCCTAACATACATACAATTCCCTTCTCCCCTTTTACCATTTCCCCTATCTTTCCTAAATAGGTTATAACCATCCAGATTAACAGTCCAGTCATGAGAATCACCCCATCCCATCAGTAATGCCTATTAAATCCCATTTCTCATTTGCTGCTAATAATGATAACTCTCCCATTTTTCCTGGCAAGCTTCTGGCATTAGCAAGCATATACCTTATGTTATGAGTCTGTAGTTCTTGAGTGCCTGCCACTATACTTGAGTTACTTAGCAGTACCTCCCTATTGACTATACTAGCCCTCCACCATCTCCTGCAGGGGGCACAGTTGGGGGTCCCCAGTGGGCCATAATCAGCTGCAGGTGACTCAGGGAGGTCTGCAGGGGCCATAAGGGCCTTTGGGGTGCCACAATGAGCCATAAGGGGCTGCAGGTGACCCACCGGAAGTCTGTGGTGGCAATAAGGGGCCATGGGGGCCACAGAGGCCCCGCGGACCATGTTGGTGGTCAAAGTGTGCCATAAGGGGCTGCAGGGGACACATGAAGGTTCCCGTGGCCATAAGGGGCTGTGGGGGTCACTGGGCAGGCATGGGGCACAGCAGGTCCCCTAGAGCCTGTGAGGTGCCACAGTTGGCCATAAGGGGACACAGGGGCACCACAGAGGTCTGCAGGGACCCGTGGGGCCACAGAG
This sequence comes from Discoglossus pictus, assembly GCA_027410445.1. NCBI lineage: Eukaryota > Metazoa > Chordata > Amphibia > Anura > Alytidae > Discoglossus > Discoglossus pictus. The sequence goes on from CM050167.1 coordinate 224,799,752, forward strand.
GTTCTGCAGGGGCTACAGGGGACCCACAGGGCCACTGAGGATCCAACTGAGCCACAGGGGACCTGCGGGGGCCACAGAGGATCCGCCAGAGCCACAGTGGAACCGCGGGCCACAGAAGAACCGCAGGGACATGGGAGGGCTGTCGGCCATGGAAGGGCCTTGGGGGCCACAGAGGGGCTGCAGAGGCCACAGGGGTCCTGCGGGAGGTCCACGGGGGCCCCTCAGAGGTCAGGGGCCTGTTGCGGCAGTTACTCCGCCTATGGTATATCAGTCTTATGTCACTCAAAAGAGTGACCCAGCACCGAAATACCAGGTCCTGAATAGGAAAAAGAGCAAATTCTAGACATATGTTTTGGTCTATGTGGGCCTTGTCAATGAGATGTAGCTTGACTCCCTAAGGCACAGTGAGAAAGAGTCAACGTCTGTTCAGGGTAGAATTACCTGGTATTTTGGGGCTGGGTCACTCTAGTGAGTGGGGCAAGACTGATATACTATAGGATATTTCTCCCTGTGAAGGACACAAGTGTCTAAAAGAGACTATGTGGCTGAACAGACTATAAAACAAACTGACTTAGGCATTGTTTGTTCTCAGATGAGCGTGTCTGACTCTTTTTGTTCCTTAAAAATAAGCCAAACTAAAAAATAAAGATAAAAAATGATGTATAAAAACTTGTAAAAAAGAATACTGTAGACAGACTAATCATATAATATACTAGCGACTTGCCCGTCAAAAATTACGGCAATAAAAAGTGAAGCCTGGCAATGCTGTTTGCCACACAATGGGAGCCTATTCCCCTCTACTTTACTGGCCTTGCGATGAGCGCCTTTGGCCCTCATCATAGGCCTTGCAATGAGCCCCCTGTCTACTTCCTCCCTCGTGGCTTATTTCCCCCCTCCTCTCCCTCCCTTGTGTCTCCTTCCACCTCCTCTCCCTCCCTTGTATGTCCTGCCCCCCTGTGTTTTTACCTCCCTCTCCCTCCCGTGTCTCTAAACCCCTCACCTGTGTCCCTTTGCCTCCTGTGTCTCTTTCCCGCTTCTCCCTCCCATGCATCTTCCCCCCCGTGTCTGTTCCCCCCTGTCTTGTGTCTCTTTCCCCCTCACCCTGTGTCTGTTCCCCCCTTCCTCCCTCTCCATTTCGCTCCCTTGTGTATCTTCCCCCCTGCACTCTCTCCCCTGTGTCTCTTCCCCCTCCTCTCACTCACCTGTGTCTCTTCGCCCCCTCCTCTCACTCCCCTGTGTCTCTTCCTGGCCCCTCTTTCTGTGCCTCTTCCTCCCTTTCTGTCTCTTCCCCCCTCTCCCTCTGTGTCTCTTCCCCCCTCAACCTCTGTATCTCTCTCCCCTCTGTGTCTCTTCCCCCTCTCCCTCTGTGCCTCTTCCCCCCTCTCCCTCTGTGCCTCCCCCCCTCTCCCTCTGTGCCTGTTCCCCCCTGGCCTGTGTCTCTTTCCCCTTCCTTGTGTCTCTCCCCCCCCATTTCCCTCCCATGTGTATCTTCCCTCTGTTCTCCCTCCCCTGTGTTTCTTCCCCCTTCTCTCACTCCTGTGTATCTTTTCCCCCTCCTCTCACTCCCCTGTGTCTCTTCCCCTCCTCCTCTACCTCCCCTGTGTCTCTTCCCCTCTCCTCTCCTCCCCTGTGTCTCTTTCTCACCTCTCCCTCCCATGTCTCTTTCCACCTCCCCTGTGTCTCTTTCCCCCCCTCCCCTCCTGTGTCTCTTCCCCCATCTCCCCCATGTCTCTTCCCCATGTCTCTCCCCCCCCCCTCCCTCTGTGTCACTCCCCCCCTCTGTGTCTCTCCCCCCCTGTGTCTCTCCCCCCCTCCCTCTGTGTCTCTCCCCCTCCCTCTGTGTCTCTTCCCCCTCCCTCTGTGCCTCTTCCCCCTCTCTCTGTCTCTCCCCCCTCTCCCTCTGTGTCTCTTCCCCCTCACCCTCTGTGTCTCTCCCCCCCCGTGTCTCTTCCCCCCTCTCCCTCTGTGTCTCTCCCCCCTCTGTGTCCCTTCCACCCTCTCCCTCTGTGTCTCTTCCACCCTCTCCCTCTGTGTCTCTTTCCCATTCTCCCTCTGTGCCTCTTCCCCTCCCTCTGTGTCTCTTTCCCCTCGCTCTGTGCCTCTTCCCCCTCTCTCTGTGTCTCTCCCCCCTCTCCCTCTGTGTCTCTTCCCCGTCACCCTCTGTGTCTCTCCACCCCGTGTCTCTTCCCCTCTCTCCCTCTGTGTCTCTCCCCCCTGTGTCTCTTCCACCCTCTCCCTCTGTGTCTCTTTCACCCTCTCCCTCTGTGTCTCTTTCCCATTCTCCCTCTGTGCCTCTTCCCCATTCTCCCTCTGTGCCTCTTCCCCACTCTCCCTCTGTGCATCTTCCCCACTCCCTCTGTGTCTCTTCTCACCCTCCCTCTGTGTCTCTTCCCTCTCCCTCTGTGTCTCTTCCCTTTCCCGCTCTTCTCTCCTTATGTGCCGCGCATGTGAAATGCGCGGGTCACGGCGCGCATTGAGCATACGCGGGTCACGCCGCGCACTGTGCCTGCACGGCTACTGCTGCACAATGCGCAGTTCACGATGCGCATTGCGCATGCACTTGCGCGCGAACCAATCTTACATAACCAAATACAAATAACACCCCAGACACTAATTAATTCTTATCCTCCGATTGCAAATTACGTGTAACTTCCACGTTTTACTGACATCATGATGACGTCTCATTTACTATTGGCTGTGTTTAAGATGTAAATAGCAGAGAAATTGCAGCTAGTGCGTCTGACAGTCCTGTCATGGGGAAGTGATGTTCTCTGATGCTCTACACATGGTGAAAATAGTGGTACTATGAAGGTGTGTAGCATGTGAATGATACAAATGTGACTGTCAATGCACTGCAGTGACCATAGTTTTCTTATGTCCTCTCCATACTGCTTGTATCTGGTCTCTATTGTATCCATTGATGTCAATGAAAAATATTTAAAATAACAGAAAGGGAACCTACATTTGAACAATGCTCTCAGTGTGTTATCTACTGTACTGGACATTTTTGTAATATGGTGTTTCATAGGAATTGTAAAAGACCAACATCTAGTAAAATAATGTTTAAAAAATATTTTGAATATTACTGTGAAAATTATGCTAGTGTCTGGAATCTACATTTATATAAAATTTTCCTACATAAGTATTTTATTATAATAATAATGGAATTCAAACAGAACTAAAATAGTACATTCTGAATAATGCCCTGAGAATTAACACAATTTATCTAATAACTTATTTAAAGATCTTCTCCTAATGGAAAAAGCAGACTTTAAAAAAAGAAGAAAAATATACTTTTGCACATGAAAAAAACTTTATATGTTGGTATAGAACAAACAATGAATGGTGTCTTTAGTGTTTTTTTCATTTAGCTCTATAGCTCTGTCTTATATACTATGCAGTGTACACATTTTCTTTTCTCCAGAATAAGCCTTTTCGAATTGTAGTTTATTTATAGAATTCTGCAATATTGTAATACTAAATCATGAGGCCATTGTTTTTTATTATTAATAATCATGCTCGAAAAGCAATATTCTACTAATGTATTCAACAAATAGCACTTACTAATACTGTGGTTAGATGACATAATTTGGCATTTTACAGAAGCTAGCTTTCTACACAACTACTAATTATAGAAAGCATATTTCTCTTTGTTACTGAAAAGAATAAAATTAAAATTAACTGTCAGTGAATTCACAAAAACACACTCACACACACATCTATATATATAATGTAGGTACAAAATATTATTCCAGCAAGCTGATAGCTTTAACATTGGACATATTTAGGTTTTTGCTACCCTAGTCCAATTCAGACTTATGCGCCCCCACATTCCATTTACTTGAGCGCACACCTCAGTTATTACTCCTATCTCCTAGATCCCAAATCATAGATATATTAGCATTTATGTATATCAGAAAGTATTACCGTAAGTAAACTTACAGACGGACATTTCACTATAAATGGGCATTTTTGTGCCTATGCAAATATTATTCTATGGCACTACACTGGCATTGTCAGGCAACCTGCTGCCCCCTAAAAATGTGCTGGCCTAGGCCTAAACACACCACTGAGATATAGTTATATAATTGTAGATTCCAATTTTAGAGAAACATGAAAACTGTTAATACACCCTTTGGGATAGTGATTTTATAAGGTGTGGCCACATCATTAAGTCACAAGATACATAGCAAAATATAGAACATATATTGATGCTGTTACATTTTCAGGTGACATACAGAGAACCAATATGGAGGACATTGGCACTGATATAGCGTGTAACGGAACCCATCACTGTTTTACCCTGTTTTATGATTATTATGGTTAAAATATGATCCTAATATATGTATGTTGGTTGATGCTCTGCAGAATATTGTCCCAGACATTTACAGCTACTTGGCATGGGAGATAATCTTGTTACAGCGACTCCGCATAAGATAAAGGAAGTCTATTGTATACAGTGTTTTCATTCTCAGATAAGAACAAAGAAGTGTAATTGAATCAATGTCTGATTGTATCAAAGTTGCCAGGGAGGTGTGACCCCCCTATTGTTCTCTTTATGTGTATTGTGTGTGGCCAAATATGGGCATGGGTATTACCTGTGGCCAAAGAGATGTATATATATTTCTGTAAAGGTAAATAAAGTCAGTATTCATTTGACTCCCAAATTGTGTGTCGTCCAATATGGGAGGTCGGGAATGGTGAGCCTGTAGTGCTTCTTGGATATTTTACCGTATACCAGCAGAGATTTTGGACTGCGTGTCTCAGCTCCGTTACATAGCGTCACACAAGCTTAGCGCTCAAGACTAGTTTTACATTTGTGTTAACACAATATCTTGTCTGATTGTGTCAGTGTGGCCCCAAGAGCTGGCAATCACTGTACGTTGTGTGGATTTTGTACTGAGACACACAATTACTACAATAACAGCTTAAATCAAATAATTATTGTTTTAAAATGAAAAATTGCTAATGAAAAAAATAAATAAAAGCCTAGCTCCCATTCAGAGCCTACCTCACTTCTTGGCCCCTCTCTATAAGGTGTGTGGCTAGGCCACTGTCACCTAAACATAACCAAAGTAACAAGTCATTTGGGGCACAACCTTCTGCGTTGGTCCTGTGTGGGTCTCCTTTTATGTCTCTCAGTCTCCTCACTTGCTATCTCCTGCAGACTCTTGAGACTCTCATACAGCCTACACATGCAACTTTCAGTGTTCAAAGCTGCTCAGCAACACACTGTCTCTGGTGATACAAATCTAAACTCCATCCCTACTTGTTATGGTTTTCAGATTGTCTCCAAGATGGCTGCTCCCATAATGCTGATCCTTCCTTCAGGGGCTCTCAGCATCTTGTTTTTATGGCATTCTTGATGGTTTTCAGCTTGTTACAAGATGGCTGCTCCCAAAATGTAGGTCTTTCCTTCAGGTGCACCCAGCATCTTGTTTTTATGACATTCCTGACTTGAAGAACACATCATTTCAAGGTTTTCACAGATCTAATTAGAGAAATAATAAATATTTACTCCTCCATCTTATTATGACCAACCTAGAATATATTTTTTAGTAAACCTCCAAGAAAGAAAAGAGTTTATGTTCAAACAAAAGTACAATATGTCGGTTTGAAACACCTTTTAGTGAAGTTATAGGCTTTTGATATTTTCCCTATGGCGAGAGGTTTCTCACCGGTACATTGAGACCTCTATGGTTTCTATATTATGCTGTGCTATTTACTAAAATGTAAAGAATTTGCTTCCTAGAATAACATCAGGTATTGAGGCGTTTCTCCTCAATTATTAACCTTTATTATTATTAACCTTAATTTGTATCGCGCCAACATATTCCGTAGCGCTGTACAGGGGATAAGGACAAGGAAGAATACAATGTTAACAAACTGCAGTAAAATGGAGTGAAACCTCTCACCTAATTCTATCTAGTATGTACGTCAGCATTTCAAGGTAATAATATACTGCATCCCACTAATAGAGCATTCAATCCTTGCAGATCATCATCTCCTCCCTGATCTCTATGACATCACATCACCCATCACCTCCTCTCACTTTACAGTAATTAGAACTATCTACTAACATCCCAAACTCACAAACATATTATGTTCTCTCTATCATCCTATCCCTTATATGCCAAACTCCCACAGAGACAATCTCACCTCCATTATTTGTATGATCGTTATAACCAACATAAGGAAGATTGAGTTTCTCTCCCTCAGATCTTCTTGCAGACCCTCCATATGACCCATGTCCTTCACACAGCTCTCCTGCCACAGCCGGCTGGAAATGACTTTAACCTCATAACACAGCTACTTTTATAGTGGTCCGGCTTTATGATGTCATCTACTGTGACATATGGTGATATCATCCACTGTGACATATAGTGATATCACCCACAGTGAGCAGTATCAGCATTTAAGGAACACAGGGGAGGGAGGGAGGGGGAAGGGGGGGAGACAGTATCAGCATTTAAGGAGCACAGGGGAGGGAGGGAGGGGGAAGGGGGGGAGACAGTATCAGCATTTAAGGAGAACAGGGGAGGGAAGGGGGGGAAGAGACACAGGGGAAAGAGAGTGGAGGAGAGACACAGGGGAGAGACACAGGGCCTGATTGGTGCCCCTGGTGCCTGTGGGGGGCTACAGTGAGCCTTAAGGGCTGCAGGGGACACACAGAAGGTCAGGGGTCACTGGGCAGGCAGGGGGCACAGAGGGGCCTGTGAGGGCCACAGTGGGCTCCTGGGGCCAAATAGACCACAGAGGACTTGTGGGGGACCCATGGGGGCCACAGAGGATCCATAGTGGCCACAGAAGATCCGTGGGGGCCACAGGAACCCACAGGGGCCACAGAGGATCTATAGGGGCCACAGGGGACCCAGAGTGGACACATAAGAACCGCAGGGGCCATGTGAGGTCTGCAGTAGCCACAGGAGGACCACAGGGGGCCCTCAGAGAGCAGGGGCCTGGGTGCCTTGCACCATCTGCACCGGCAGTAGCTCCGCCTATGGTGTGAAGTACATTGTTTGTGAGCAGTTTGGATATAGTCCGTTCAGATATAGTCTGTTCTATATATCCTGTTTTATACACATATAGATTTATTTTGTTTCAAAATAAAACTTATTTTTCACACCCCCAGAGCAGCTTACATTGTCTCTCAATATAAACACTGTATTTGGGTACCCATTTTAACCCTTTACTAACCTTCAAGCCAGCATCACAAGGCAGAGATCCACAAAGCAGTGTCTGACTTCTCCTTGCTTCCTATTGCCGGGTAAAAACAGAACGACACGTCCCATGATACTTTGGTGTGCAAACTGGCTTTATAGATTGATAGAATGTATTAGCTGTCTGCCACTGGACAAAACAATATTATGAATTTTGTGCTAATTTGAGCAGGGATTTCTAGGGGTACTAACTCACAAAATCAACTGCTTGCAAACTCAAGAGATTTAACAAACATCTAGGTGAGTTTATTATATATATTTTTTTGACCTATAGAACTATTTGTGTTAAGTACTTTAAGCGTACTAGTTGTTTAAGGATGGGGGAAGAGAAAGAAACACATGTCTAAAGTAATTATTTAAGGGTGGGCCACAAGGAGGGATATAGGAATTGTAAGTAGTATTAAAGTGGGATTTGAGGGAGGGAGAAATTGAGGACTATAAGCACCCTAATTATTTAAGTTGGGGGATGGGGGAGGAGAAAAAAAAGATGTGTCTACAACAGGTGTGAGCAATAAAATTTCCAAAAAGGGGCCACATGAGAAACTCGGAATGCTGTGGAGGCCCGACCCATAGGCTGAACTTAATTCTGCTCAATATAAATGTTATAGTTTTATTTTATTTTCTCAGTGCCAGGAGCAGTATCTACAGAATGCTATTCATCACAACACTGTTGCTCACAAATTGCCCCCTTTCCCAATTACCAGTGTTTTTTTGTCCAGGACACAAATCTGTATTCCACTGTAGACCACTGTAGCGGGCCTGACAAGGACAGCCAAAGGGCCAGATGTGACCTGCGGGCCGTATAATGCCCAGGTCTGGTCTCCGCCTGTTTTAAGAATATGCCACAATTAGGAATGTAGGAATTGTATGTGGCACTATAGTGAGAATTTATTGAGAGGGAGAAATGAGAAAAGGATATTATAAAAGGAAAAAATCTATGATATCAAGCAAATAAGCCTAAGTTAACTAGGCATTATGATAGAGTCATTATTTCCCACTGCTTCTTCGGCTGGCTCCTGTTGTTTGGCATTTGGCCTTTGCGGCTCCCATTTGGACAGGAATTGTTAAACTTCCTTTGCATTAAGCTTGACTTGTACTTAACCCCTGTATAGTGCTACGGAATATGTTGGCGCATTACAAATAAAAGATAAAAATAATACCTTTAACCACTTGTTATTTTTAAATGATAACATTTTATGAACTTTGCTTGGTCACTTTAAGCTCTCCCAACAGAAATGTGCCCTATAGTTAGACACCATTCCAATTAAAAAGAAGATGAAGAACTTTATATAAGCTTGTGGTTTCATTTTCCTTTTTAATAATATCATGTGCTGTTTCCACACGCTACACATTTTCATATAGTGTCTCGCTATTTCTATAGACTGGTATTGCTGTGTGTATTTAAATTTGACGATTCCATTCAGCTGTAAATATTGCTGAGGACTTTGTAAGAAATTAACTAATAACTAAATAATTAATGTATAATTTCTACAAGTAATAAGTTCTTTTGGACAAATCAATAAACGAACATATGAATAAGTTTATAATTAAAAGATATATTTTGCATAAATCAATATACGGTTACACAATGGGTTTTAGACAAAACAGATAACAGACAAGAAGTATTAAGACGATATTTACAAATATAATACTGATATGAATTCTACATTATGTAATATAAAGATACAGGATAATACCACTTGTGGTCAGTTTTGGAAATTCAGCCTCCATCAGGTTTCTCTTTGGTCAGGACCAGGATCTGCTCAGCTGGGCTCATCTGGCACTCTTCTCTCTGGACTGCATGAAAGCTCCTTCAACCTGGGCCAACCGGTACCTCTGCTGGTTGCCTGCTGGTTGCCCACTGGTTGCCAACTCTTCCATAGATTCTTGGCTTTTTATATTATATTGTAGCTCATGACCCACCCTCTCTATACATCATACATGGCTATAAGTTGAAATTAGACTGTTGGTGTCTATACAGGTGGTAACATTACACTCATATGCACCCACCTAGAGTCTTGTATTCAGCTGTCTACAAATGTACACTTAAGACTTGCTGTTTTTACTGTAAATAAGACATTTGTGATTCTCTGAGTTATTTTGAGCAGGGCTACTCACACCTGTTGTCCTTTCCCACACACAGACTTGGATTTTAGCTAATTACATACACATATAGCTAGCTTATTTATACACATCTATAATATATATATATATATTTGTGGGAATAATAAAAAGATCTGAGGTATAATGCCTTGATACAAACACACAATTGTAATAACAAATGATTAACACTAGATTTCTTACAGTTGTATATAATAAGTTATAAAATACACATTGAAGTATTGTTAAAAGTTGTCTGTATATAAGCCATATTTTTACAACTTGATAAAGACAGGAAGTGCCTCATGTTATCAATCCTCAGCAAAACATACAGCTAGACTTTCCAGAAAAATATTGTAGCATCGAACACCTTGAAGGGACATGGAATGTCCCCTGTTTTTAATTAAAAAAAATCCACAATAAGGCCCTCATTCAATTGCGATTTGGCCAATTGAATAGGGCTCTAAATAAGCACAGAGCATATTTTTTAAGAAGTTTTTAGTTAGTAAGCATCTATCCAAAAGCAAGGTTTTCACTAACTAAAAACTTATTTTAAAAAAATATGCTATGTGCTTATTTAGAGCCATATTCAATTGGCCAAATCGCAATTGAATGAGGCCCTAAGTGTTTATTTGGATATTAAAGCTGCTAAAATGCTGCTGATACACAGCCTGCCACTGTAGAAACATTATACACAGGGGATGGACATTTGCAGGGACTTTTTGGAAGGTTTCAGTGCATAAATATGGAGCTATTAAACACATCACTTCCTGAGTGCTGAGTGTTTGTTTTGGCTACCAGTGGAAAGAGGGGTGGGAAGGAGGGAACAGAGAGACACTACCGGATATTTTTTTGCACCAATTCTGCATACCTTGGTATAGGTTTCCATAAGTTTTGGGTGGCAGTTATATCTCCAAATTGATTAAGGTAATTAGAGTGCTATAGGAAGCTAGTTAGTCAGGTGTCAGTTTTATGGGCTCACCCAGAGGTACAGTAGTCTCATAGGTTAGTAGCCCTTATCTTTTAATGTCTGGGTATTTTTTGATATATTACCTGTAGGTGGTATCCTGGTCTTTGATTTTGACACTAATATTAGTAATTTCTATATGTATATTGTGATGGTAATTATTAAATAGATACTGAAATCTCACTATTAGACATAATTAAGTGTCTTATTAGACTTTGGCAGGTACCTGGTAGTTGTATATGTTAGGTTAACTCCTTTTTTAATTAGCTTTATTAAAAGTTATATTTTAAGGCTTTGTATATTGTTCATAATAGAGTACCTGGGGTCTTTGGGAATCTCTTTTCTTTCCCTGATTCCCCCTGTAAATTTAAATTACTCTATATATTATGGGTTGTACTCCCTTCTATATTACAACTGATTAGAGATTGGGTTCAGTTATTAAAGGACCACCACACAATGAAATAAAATGTTTGTTTGTAAACTTTGACTAAGAGCATAAGTAAGCAGGATAAAAGTTATATACCTAGTTTTCATTCAGAAAACAAACATGTTGACACCTCTGTAGGTCCCTGCTAAACATGCACATTTCAGCAGTTCCTATGACTATACAACAGGGGCAATCCCCGGGCCCTGATTTAGATATTAGACACCCTTGGGCATCACCACTTGCCCCCTTGTGGAAACTTGCTAATTCCAAACACAAGATGATGCTTGCGACAAATTTGGATGCAGGCAACTTGGGTAACAATATATCAGTTAATCGTCTTTTGCACCAGAACATAATAGAATGGAGTTAATATAATATTTGATTGATAATTATGAGAATGTAAATGGCCAGCATCACATCTGCACACTATGTTAAACAGTATTATTGTTCTTATGATATATAGGCAGATGCTGTGTGTTTGGGAAGGTGTTTACATTTCTGGAAACATACGGTTGCAGTGAGTTTGCTTCTGGGCCAGCAAGCAGAAGGGGTTTGATGTCAATTTCTATCTTATCCAATTATCTTTGCAAAGTCTCTTTGTTCCCTCCTTCCCCACCACTCACTCCCTCCGTCCCCACCACTCACAACCTGTTGAGTCAGCTCTGAAGAAACATACAAAAAATGGATTCTTGTACTCATAAACAGTCTTCAAAACCTCAGACTTTCCCCAAAAAGTTTTATGTCCATGGTTTACAGAGCTGCTAATATTGTTAGTTTTGTACAAACTAGAGAAACAAGAGTCTTTTTCTTGAACTGCAGTTGTCATTTAAAATTTGCCACTCTCCCCTCTCCCATACACATTCTCAGAAGCAGGCTGTCACCCTTTTCATCTGCAAATCCTATTTATATTCTGTGTACCTATCCTAAACATGAAAATTGTATCTAAAAATTATTTTATGCACTTATTTTACTATGTTGTTCGTTTGTGACATTAGTCATAAACATGATGTTTTTCCTAAACTACAGTTCCCCTTTAAAATCTCTGTTTTTAATCCCTGGAAACAGTCACTGCAAGGTCAGTCTCCTGTAGGCCATGTACACAGTGTTTCTATAGTACTAGATAATCACATACTGTCTTTCAGGAGTCTGTTGTGGAAATGCTGCTGAGAGACATTCATTGGTTAGTACATCTAGTTCTAGAACCCACACTGTTCAGCGTGATATTCTCTGCCACCCTGACCAAAGCCTTCCATCACTGTACTGAAGGAGTAGGCCTGAAGTTCTGAACTTACTGGAAATTATTTAATTTTCTTCTTGCTGATCATTGGGCTTTGAATGCTAATTGTTGTTCTTTAGTTGTTCAGTCGTGACTCTATGGACCACACCACACCAGGTACATCTGTCAGCCCTGAGATCCATCAAGTTCACATTCATTGCTTCAATTACCACATCTATCCATCTTTGCCGCTCCCTTCATGTGCCTTAAATTCTACTCAGCATCAGGGTCTTCTCTAGGGAATCATGTCTTCTCATAATGTGGCCAAAATATCTGAGCTTTATCCTCATGATCATAGCTTCCCTTGAACAGTTTGTCTTAGGATCCTGTAGTATGAATTTGTTGGATCTTCTTGCAGTTCTTGAACTTTAAGCAGTTTTCTCCAGCACCACAATTCAAATGTGTCAATTAGTTCCAGACAACACCATAATGGAGCGCATAAAATAATTTGCTATTCAATTGGCGTCTTTTAGCGAGCCGCAAATGATCTACGGGTTACAGGCTTAAAATCACTGTGGTTGTCAAAACTGTAACTTACAACTTATCTAAGCCTTTGCTCTATCAAGCCTGTAAGTGTTATAAACACAAAAATCCAACCCAAGGACTCAATTGTTTTCAAACCAGCAAACAGCAAATGTCGGTCAGAATATTACAGGTTCCAAATGGGACCTGCAAAGGGTTTACAGACTAGTTTGTAACACTGCAAAAGACAGTACAAACACACCAAAGGACTTTAAAATACGGGAAAAGCAATAGAAGGCATTATAATTCATTGTACAATTCCCAATTAACAAATAGGCCTAAAAAAAAAATTCACATATGTTGGAATGGTCATGTATAGGCCAATATGAAACGTGTGGCTGTAAGATGTTGAAAGCAATTAAAGAGATACTACCTGATTAGATTGCAACACAAAAACATGAAACTGCCTGCCATAGTATCCCTTTCTCACTCACAGAGGCTCTAATGACCCTAAAAATACAAAGATCATCTTATATACATCTCACTCATCACATCTACATTCGGAAAATAAATAGTGGCCAAAGGACACCGCCACATGACATTTATCAAGTACCAGGGGAACATTTTTGGTTGTTCAAACCTTCAGTCATGTCCAACTCTCTGTGACCCTATCGACTGCAGCACAGTTAGCTATGTCTCTGTGTGTGCTTATCCACAAGGTCTGAGTGCCAAAGATACTGAAGTAGGTTGCCGGTTCCATATCCAGTGGACTGAGATTTGTTTGACCACTCTTCTATGATCTTCCCACCTAGAGTGACCCTACATGTTATAGCTCACAGCTTCATTGAAGTACACAAGCCCCTTCACCCCCATAAGGTAGCGATCCAGAAGGGAAACAGGGGAACATGCACCACACTAATCTACCTAACCCATCAGGAAGGGCCGCAAACACATATGGAGGCTGTGCAGGGGCACGTGGATCAACAGCCAACTCACCCTCATCAGGGATAACCTCTGCTACGCCCATCCTGGAAGTCCCACGTCATTGCAGGTGGCCATTCCTATCAAGTGAAATCCAATCAAGTGTTTTTCTATTAATCAATTTACATTATCACCTGTCATTTTGATAGGTGACACAAATGTGATGTGTGTGGATGTCCCAAAACCTCAACCACTGAAAACACACTGACACAGTCATAACAGTTTAACAAAGCTTTATTTCACACACAGAGCACAATCAGAAATAGACAAGACTGTGCATTAATATCATGGGCGTGGTGTGGGCTGATCCCGGCAGCGCAAGAGACTTTTTGGAAAAATGGGATACCTAAAGGGGGTTATGTCAAAGTCTAGAATTATCATGATGCATAGCACCTACCAGGGTCACATGTGGTCACTAAACCACTGCAACCAGAATCTGCTGAAAAAAAGGATCTTTAGAAATCAATCTATTTAATTGAAGTGACCAGTAATGAGCATAGCACTTACTTTTGGTTATCATCTGCTCAGTTAAACAAATGCAATAAACCATGGATAATGTCATACAAATCTATTACACACACAGTGTGTTTTCATATATTAAGGAATAATCTCAAATAGATTATCAGAATTGAGGAACATGCCTTCATGGTCGTGAGACTGGGCTATTAAGACCTACAGAGACAAGAACCAGATATTAATCATAACACCATTTGGATTGACTTCAACATCTCATCTTAACGGCAATCCACATTGAACATCAATTGCAGAAATATTCAACAAAACCATATGAGTACACACTCTGTAGCCAGCCAATAGTATTTAAACATTAATACAATATAATATTCATTGAGGAGTGTTGATGAGGAGGACTTAGGGGATGTTCTCGCCTACCTCTTCTTTCTCAGCACTGGGTCCTCACCCTCTGCGCCCGCACGTCTCCTCCTTCTACCACGATGAGGAGGTGTTGGAGTGAGGGGTGTGTCCATCTGGGGTGGCGTGTAGCAGCTGGCATTGGCGGTAAAGTGTGAGATGAGGAGGCGCAGGCTCTGGTTGCGATGGGGGTGGAGCCTGTGAAACTGAAGGCTGGAGAGATATGACCTGGCCCTCCGCCAATTGCACAAGCCGCTCAATGAGTCTTGTCTGGGCTTGTCTGTTCCTATGAGCCTTTCGTTCATACCTCTCCATCCTTCGATTGTGCCTCCTCACCTCACCATACAGCGATCTGATGCTGTCGACATGAGTGGTTGCAATTTCATTTTGCCTTTCCAGCTGAGATGTCAGTCATTGCATTAAGGTGATATTGCTCTCGTCCTCCATCCGGATGTGGTGCATGAGGTTCCTCAAAGTGCCTTCTGAGGAGGTGTGAGGTCTGTCACTGGACATACCGAGACTGCCTATGTGCTGTGGTGATGCCAGAGGTGCCAGTGACGATGGTGATGCCAGAGGTGCCAGTGGCAATTAAATAAAGCTTTGTTATACTGTTACTGTTACAGTGGTGATGGTGATGTCAGAGGTGCCCGTGGCGATGATGTCGGCTATGGGGTCGGTGTGGGCTGTGGCGGTGGTGTTGGTGTCATCCGTGGTGGTGGTGTCGGCCGTAGCGATGATGTAGCTCAGGTTTGTTGGGGACAGTTTTGTAGAGGCCAGGTTAGGAGTGGAGGAGCGGTGGGGTCCAGCCAAGGCATCCATGCCATCTTCTCAGGTGGCAGTGGTGGCCTGCTGATGGTGGTCTCCAGTACCAGGACATCTGTGAAGGTGGTTGCTGGCTACATGACATGGGAAGTAGAGGTGGATGAGATGGCTGGGAACATGCCCATGATGAGTGTGAGTGCCCGGGGATGGGGGGGGGGGGGTCCCACCGTTGTGGTGTGAATGGCCGTTTTGCCTCTGAAATGTTCTCAGCTTCTTCCACCATCACTGTGGAGCCTCTGCCTGTGTCTCTGAGGGCAGCTATGCCTCCTGGGTACTGAAATGAAAGGACAATAGTGTTTGAGTATTGATTCTCTAAACAATTGTTTGCTGTGTGTTTCCATATCCCTGACATCATGGTCACTTGTAACTGGCTGTGGTTATTGTTTTATACAGATAAAAATTGACCTGTATCATGAGCATTGGGGATCATGGCTAATATCAATATAAGTAATTCTGGTGCGGTGTGCCACCTGAAGTTCATTAGGACACGTGCTCAGCTGAATCTGCTGTGCAGTGTGTGAGACTGACCAATCTGTGACCAATTCTCAGCAATGATTGTTAACATGAAGATGAGACATGGTCCAGGTTTGGCTAGCACATGCAGTCCTATGCCGCCGTGTGCACACCCATACATATACTCTCTTTTGGTTGTCAAATAAATCTTGATCTATTTGGCGACTGCTTCTCAGAATCCGTTTTTACTGCAGGTATTGGACAGATATTTATTTGATAACAATTATGATAATAATATGTTTGCTTCCTGGATTTACATGGTTTTTGCTGCCCTATATATGTGTAGTAATAACCAGAGATCTTAAAGTGCTATTGTAATGTCAGTTATCTATGTGTGTTGAGTTCATGTGTGTGCATATGAGGGTGTGATGGTGTATATGATACTCACATTGCAGGGTTGCTTGAAAACCTGAGTTCAGTTGCCCTTGAAGACCCACTACTGCCGCTGGCTCAATCTACTTCTTCAGGGTCCAATCCCATCCGCAGTATATGATGTTGGTCAACCGCCGGTTGCAAGTGCTGCTTTGGCCTCTGCTGCAATCTTCCTCTTAACTTTAACCTGGCAGTCATCATATCTGTGTTTTACAGACTTGACATCCCTGTTTGCAATTCCTAATGCAGCAACAGCTGCAGCAACCTCATTCCAGGCATGTGTCTTCTGGCTAGGCCTCACTTCCCTCTCACAATGTATGATGCCATTGCAGGCACAGATTTCCCTGAGAAGAATTTCTATCTCCTCTGGGCTATTATTGGGGTCCCTGTACTTTGCCACAGCCTTTTGCCCTATCAACTGTGTCTGGGGTTCCTGGCCTATCTGTTCTCTGCCTGGGGCCGGTCCCTCATCCCCCCTACCCCCCCCCCCCAGGTTAGGCCCCTGACACTTAGCCCCTACTCTTTGTGTGCCTACATCTGGGGGTACATTCCCCCCCTCTTGCTCTCTTGCACCTCTACCTCCCCTTCCTGACCTACTTCCTCCTCTTTCTTTCTACATACCTCTACCTATTCTCCTCTCCTACTCCATTTTCCCCTCTCTCTCCTCACTCCCCTCCTCTCTTCACTCTCCTCCTCACCTCCTCCGGGTTTCCCCTCTCTCTCCTCACTCTCCTCTCTCTCCTCACTCTCCCCTTGCCCTCACTCTCCTCCTCTCCTCCTCCGGTGTTCCCCTCTCTCTCCTCCTCTCCTCTCTCTCTACACTCTCCTCCTCCCCTCCTCAAAATTATGAACTTAATATAAGGATAAATCAATATAATATATACGTGCATGAGATAAAAGAAGAATGTATGTATTATGTGTAATATTGTATGGGTATGGGGGGTGTAAAAGTGCTGTGGGCTCTCGCTATGTATAGATATGTACGTATTAATCTATGTGCATGAATTATGTGATATCAGTAATTATGTGTGTTGTAAATTAAGTGTTAATATATCTTAATGGTCAAAGTTACAAAAACTCACAAAACAGCTACTTCTCTCTCTCTCCCCAAAGCTCAGAAACCCACCAACGCCTAGACCTGTGTGTTGACTTTCTCAGCTACAGCACAGTCAAGGACTTACGTTTTTCATGGCCTTTTAAACCCGTTTCTGCTGCGTTAATTAGTGTTCTCCGGTTACTATTGGTTAATCGACCTGTGACAAGATCGCAAATTATGGCCTTGCTTGATTTTGGTGCGCTTAACTGGATCGGATACTTGGAAGTATTACATATGAAACAAGGGTTTACGGTCTTGAGGCTTTGGCCTTGTTCAATTGAATCGCTCTGTAATTGTAGCAAATCTGAAGCCCACAGGCTTACGGCCTGTATAAGGTAATCTGCGGCCTTGCAGTTGAATAGCTCCATAGTCTCTAACTTTACTTTTGAATGTTTTGATAAGCATGATCAGAAAACTCAAATGTCTGTCACACATCAATTATAAATATATGTACACAACACAGGCAAAATAAATATACATTTTTAATGCCTACAGTGTAATTGTATTTCTGGGTGAGTGAGTGGATCATTTTACTATACATAATGTCTAAAGAATAAAAGAGCCATATATATTAAACATACACTTTTAAGAGTCCATGCAAGGATACATCTTCTGCTATGGGACCAAGTTATCCATGCACCCTACATGTGAATACATGATATGCTGCTTTTAGATCTCTGTTGGAAAATATAAGCCACAGAGTTATATCTATTTATACTTGCAAAATCTATCACTACAATTTATTACACAATGTATTTGCATGCTATTGTCAATTTATTTCCTTCTTGGTTCCACAGTAGAAGAAGATGATTTATTGTTAGGCCCTTATTCAATTGCGATTTGGCCAATTGAATATGGCTCTAAATAAGCACATAACATATATTTTTTAAATAAGTTTTTAGTTAGTAAAAACCTTCCTTTTGGATAGATGCTTACTAACTAAAAACTTCTTTAAAAAATATATGTTATGTGCTTATTTAGACCCCTATTCAATTGGCCAAATCGCAATTGAATGAGGGCCTTAGTGTTTTTATGAAATATGTAAACTGCTAAAAATGTAAATTTCATCAATTCCTATGTCTATGCAACAGTGACAAACCCTGGGGCCTGATTTACATATTAGACACCCTTTGGCATCACCACTTGTCCCCTTGTGGAAACTTCCTACACAAGATGATGCTTGTGACAAATTTGGATGCAGACAACTTTGGTAACAATATACTTTAACCGTCTTTTGCACCAGAACGGAATAGAATGAAGTTAATATAACATTTGATTGATAATTATGAGAATGTAAATGGCCAGCTTCACATCTGCACACTATGTTTAACAGTATTATTGTACTTATCATTGTATATGGGAACATTCAGAAACTGGATCATTACACATGATGTGTTTACAGGTGATGTATTTCTGGCTTGGCCAATAAGAAACCGATAAGAAACTAGACTAGTGCAGCTCAGCATCAGAAGTAATAAAGTTAATTAATATAGCAGGCTCACCAGTGTAGTGCCATAAAGTTGTATGTTCATATGTACAGAAATATCTTTGAAATTTCTTCCTGTGTACACTTTTAGATACACTGGGCCTCATTCAATTGCGATTTGGCCAATCGAACAGTACTATAAATAAGCACATAGCAATTTTTTTTAAAGAAGTTTTCAGTTAGTGAAAACCTTGCTTTTGGATAGATGCTTACTAACTAAAAACTTCTTTAAAAAACACATGTTATGTGCTTATTTAGAGCCCTATTCAATTCGCCGAATTGCAATTGAATGAGGGCCACTGTATATATTCCTAGAAAGTCATGCTATTTGTTCACTTTTTTATTGTCAAGTACAAAGCTACAAAAGGGACAAGCATAGTCCTCAAAATAGTCAGGGTCTTGTCACAATTGATCTTCAAGTTGTATTCCTCATAGTTATTAAGCAATTAACTCATGGATATCCTAATAATTCATCTCTCTCAATCTCAGGAACCACTCCAGGTATAAAGTGCCAGGTGAAGCTATTGGTCAGCTTTGAAATAAAATATTTTTTTGTTTCTTTTACAATACATAGACTAAATTAGTAGGGGAGTGGAGTCAATAGAACAGTCAAGCAAGGTATATCTGCCTGCTGTATCAATTATTTAGTTATTTATGGTGAAGGACAAAAATGTCTGTATCAAAATTGTTAAATATTTGTTATTTGTTAAAATAGACTCCCAGACAGTTACATTTGCTTATGGCCTGTGGACCTTTTCTTTAGTTAACTACATCTGATTTGTACATTAGCTTGAAAATAGTTCGGATCTACAAAGTTCCACATTTTTTTCCCTATTACATTTTCTGAAAGACCTATAAAACATAGGCTACTAATACATGGAGAGTTTTTAATATTAAAATGAACCACCAAAGTGTTTATTGGTATATTTAAGCAGCACAAATGCTGTTAGGAAAGAGTCTATCATTGGCTAATATATTGCAATTACATGAGCCCGTAATGTAGCCCATGAATGTTACTAATATTCAATTGGCTACTTTTAGCTTCTCACATTCCATTTGCGAGTTACAGGCTCAAATACACAGTGGTTGTCAAAAACGTAAAGCCGTCCTATTCCTCCTTTGATGTTTTAAGCCCTTAAATGTTTCCAGTGCTAAAGACACAAATTAGTTACAACAATTCAACAAGCCCGTAATTGTCTTCAAACCCATAAATGGCAAATGTATAAAAAAATGATACCAGTACTAGATAGGACCCGCAAGAGGGATAAACACCTGTTCATAACACTGCAAAAGCAAATAAACACACAATACTGTACTTAAAAATCCAATGAAAACAATGAAAGGCATTAGAATTAATTTCACAATAGTCTCAAGCTCGCAAATCTGCAATAAATAAAAAAAAAATAGGTTTTATTTCCATGTTCTATTGATTGCGGAAAGTTAATACATATCATGGAACCTGCATGGACTAGAACAGTTGCTTTATTGATTTTTATTGATTTCTACATATCTGGATTGCCAGTCCAATTGCACACCAGACTTCTAAACACTAATTGATTGCAGTTTAAACTCCATGTTTTACTGACATCATGATGACGGTCTCACTTACTATTGCCTCTGTCTAAAATGTAACTTACAGGCTTGCTTAATTGATCATGATCTTGCCCTGAAATGCTACGTAAGGGTTCATGGTTTGCATGTTAGGGCTGTGAGCATGTAATTATCGTCTTAAAACAAATACATTTATATATGTAACACATTTGAAACCTGCAGCCTAAAGTTCAGTTTTAAGGTAATTTTGGGCTTGCAAATAAATGGGGGCAATTGTATGCATTAGCAACAAGGGGCAGACATTTGCATTTTTTGCCAAGGTTTAAGTCAGTTATAACAGAGCTTTTAATCACTTGTTAATAAAATTATGTTTACAGCTCCCCTGTAGTTCACGAGAAAAAGACACTTACAGCCTTATTAAATTGTGATTCGGCCAATTGAATAGGGCTCTATATAAGCACAGAGCATTTTTTTTTTACAGAAGTTTTTAGTTAGTAAACTTCTATCCAAAAAGCAAGGTCTTCACTAAATAAAAACTTCTGCAAAAAAAATATGCTCTGTGCTTAAATAAAACCCTATTCAATTGGCTGAATCGCAATTTAATAAGGCTGTTGATCATTAAGTATGAACCAAGCTAACATATTATCAGCCTTATTAAATTGCGATTCTGCCAATTGAATAGGACTCTATTTAAGCACACAGCATATTTTTTTTACAACATTTTTTAGTTAGTGAAGACCTTATTTTTGGATAGAAGTTCACTAACTAAAAACTTTTGTAAAAAAAAATATGCTGTGTGCTTATATAGAGCCCTACTAAATTTACCGAATTGCAATTTAATAAGGCTGTATATTAGCATCTCTGCAAGCCATGGGCACAAAGCATTATTTTGTGAAAATCTGAAGTGTACTCAGAACTTAATCATGAAGGTGTATGGGGAGAGAATTGGGGAAAGAGGAAACTGAGAGCCATTTTAAAGATAATTCGATAAGGCTGGAATAGACACAATGCCCATTCCCTCTCATTGGCTCAAATGAATGCTTCTTGCTTCATGAAATGCTACCATACCTCTTGAGAAATGAATAACACCTACTCAGTACTTACACTTCCACCAGAGTTATCAATTCATTTTTTTCTAATTGAAAACTAGCTGTTTGTTTTTGTTCCTGCTTAATTATGCTCTTAGAGTTAGTATTTCCAAACAAAATTTTTTTCTTTGTGCAGTGGTTCTTTAATTCCTGAACTCAATTACTAATGAGACAGCAAACCCTCTCTCCATAAACACCTCTCCAGAAATGTAAACGTCCCTGTCACACATACAGCTTCCATCAGTGTATCCAAATGCCCAAAAGACTGTGTGTGATTAACAGTTACAACTACTAAATAGCAACTTGTTTAAAGGCATATTCAAGTGAGGTGGATTATGAATGCATTTTGTAGAGGAGCGTTATAACCCACCTAGCACAAATTGCATGAAAAAAAGCAAACAGTTTTTTGTGCTGGGGGTGATGTAGACTCCTACCAAATCTTACTGCGCATGCACAAGCCAATTGGCTTTTTAGCTAATCAGCAAAGAGTGGTGTGGTCAGCCGTGACATCACTGCTTCGGATTATCTCTGAGCAGAGCTTGGAGGTCTCGGAGGCCATTACTGGAGGAGGGGGGCGGACCGGACCGCGCGATTGTGTGTATGTCTGTGTGAGTGTGTATGTCTGTGTGTATATCTCTGTGAGGGTGTATGTCTCTGTGTATGTTTGTGTGAGTGTGAGTGTCTGTATGTATGTCTGTGTGTATGTCTCTGTTAGTGTGAGTGTCTGTGTGAGTGTATGTCTGTGTGAGTGTGTCTGTGTGTATGTCTCTGTGAGAGTCTGTGTGTATGTCTGTGTGAGTGTCTGTGTGTGTCTGTGTGTATGTCTGTGTGTATGTGAGTGTGAGTGTCTGTGTATGTCTCTGAGTGCCTCTGTGAGTGTCTATGTGAGTGAATGTCTGAGTGAGTGAGTGAGTGTGTGTCTATGTGAGTGTCTGTGAGTGTGAGTATCTGTGAGTGTCTGTGTGTATGTCTGTGTGTGTGTCTGTGAGTGTCTGTGTGTATGTCTATGTGAGTGTCTGTGTGTATGTCTCTGTGAGTAAATGTGTGAGTATATCTGTGAGTATGTATCTGTGTGAGTGTCTGTGTGTGTGTCTGTGTGTGTGTCTCTGTGAGTATCTCTGAGTGTCTCTGTGAGTGTCTATTTGTGGGAGAGTGTGTATCTGTGTGACAGAGAGTGTGTATCTGTGTGTGAGAGAGAGTGTGTCTGTGTGTGTGTGAGAGAGAGAGTGTGTATCTGTGTGTGTGAGAGAGAGTGTGTATCAGTGTGTGTGCAAGAGAGGGTGTGTCTGTGTGTGTGTGTGTGTGAGAGAGAGGGTGTGTCAGTGTGTGTGAGAGAGAGGGTGTGTCTGTGTGTGTGAGAGAGAGGGTGTGTCTGTGTGTGTCTGAGAGAGAGTGTGTGTTTGTGTGTGTGTATGAGAGAGAGTGTGTCTGTGTGTGCAATTCACTGGGGCGGGAGGAGGTTACAGTGCAATTCACTGGGGTTGGGGGAGGTCACAGAGGCAATTCACTGGGGCTGGGGGAGGTCACAGGGCAATTCACTAGGGTTGGGGGAGGTCACAGGGGCAATTCAACTGGCGCTGGGGGAGGTCAATAGGGGCAATTCACTGGGGCTGGGGAAATGATGGGGCAATTCACAGTGGATGGGGAAATGATGGGGCAATTCAGAGGGGCTGGGGAAGGTCAAAGGGGCAATTCACTGGGGCTGGGGGAGGTCACAGGGCAATTCACCATGTTGGGGAGGTCACAGAGCAGTTCACTGGGGCTGGTCACAGGGGCAATTCACTGGGGATGGGGAAGTCAACGGGGCAAATCCCTGGGACTGTGGGAAGTTTCACCTGGGATGTTATGTAGATAAAAAAAATTAACAGACTAAAAAGATACAATGTATTATGTATGCTAATATTTGCTGGGATTGAAAGGGGGTGTCAACATTCATAGAAAACAGTTTGCAAATGCAAGAAATTCTGCAAACTTTAGGGTAACTGTTTAACAGCCTTATTAAATTGCGATTCGGTAAATTTAAAAGGTCTCTATTCAAGCACACAGCATATTTTTTTTAAAGAAGTTTTTAGTTAGTGAACTTCTATCAAAAACCAAGGTCTTTACTAACTAAAAACTTCTGTAAAAAAAATATGCTCTGTGCTTATTTAGAATGAGGCCCTATGAGTGCACTCTAAGTGCAACCTCCACTGGTTTACAGCATTATTAAATTGCGATTCGGGAAATTGGGCTCATAGGGCTCTATATAAGCACAGAGCATCCTTTTTTTACAGAGGTTTTTAGATAGTGAACTCCTATCCAATTCCGAATCACAATTTAATAAGGCTGTTAATTACTGTATCAATATAAACATTGCTACAATATATTAATCCAATAATATATTGTTTACTATTACATATTTTAAAATAGGTTTGGAGACATGACACTTATATGTCTATAGTGGTAACTCCTCCTGGCTACATGACACGGAGTAATATAAAGATATAATATAAAGCATTTGCCGAGGTGGAGGCTCTACGGCGCCTCACACGCGGTTACAAACACCCACACAATCGGCACTTTACCAAAATACATCTAACACGCAATCACTATATACGTACTTACACAAAAAAATGAAAACCGCAGGATTTAGAACAGAAAATTTACGGACTTAGCATACAAAAATACGAGACGCAGGACTTAGAAAAAAAAACATTAAAATCTAGCAAAAATACGACCTTAACTGCGCGTACCTGAAAACAGTAAAAACACAATAAATACACACAAAAAATACATAAAAAGCTCACCCATAGCAAGGGGTGGCACCCAGGACCTCTGCAAGTGAAGTTACACCTCCATTTAACTCCAAATTCGCGAGTTTAGACACACGAAAATCCCCTAAGCGAGAGAAAAAATGGCCGCAGCAAAAAACGAAAACGAGGCTACAGGACCCTAAAGACGCAAAACACCACCAAGCACATACAGCTTTTCAAAAAAGCCATGTGAGGTACAAGATACACTCTTACCAAGGACGCTAAATCATCCACAGCCGCGTATCCACATTCGCCGCCATTTTACAACACTAACTTACACAATGCGGAAGTACCCAGCTACCCTAACGGCTTCCCCTCGCGCACGCGGCCTATTTACACTACACACTGCATACATTGCTTACACTTACACCTCAGCTCCACAACAGTGCAAACCAACATTGGCCCTCAATCAATTGCGATTTGGCCAATTGAATATTGCTCTAAATAAGCACATAACATATTTTTTTTAAATAAGTTTTTAGTTAGTGAAAACCTTGCTTTTGGATAGATGTTTACTAAGAAAAAACTTCTTTAAAAAAATATGTTATGTGCTTATTCAATTGCAATTGAATGAGGGCCATTATATGCTGCAGGAACATCAAAACAGATTGTCAGCTCTTCAGCACAATGCTTCCTGCATATATTACTTCCAAATAGGTAAAGTATATTAATTTATTAATTATTTCATTAGCATACAAAAACAAATCTACACAAAAACAAAAAAAAACACTCTCACAATAAACACAAAACCAATTCACTGCGTGACTCACAACGAGCGCCAACGCTGCTCATAGCACACAAAGCCTTGCAATAAGCGCAAAAAGCAGATCAACGCCGACCAAACAATAATATCAAAAGCGCCTATCAGAAAAAAAAATACAACCAACAGCCAATGCTTCTTTTTATTATTCTGTGTCATGTATCGAGGAGTTAACACTATAGACATACAAGTGTCTTTTCTCTCTAGCTTTTCCAAATTTGTCTATAGTGGTCGGTATAAAATACATTTTCATATTATATACATAGTTGAATTGATATAGGTTTATATTACCACCTGTAGACTGTCTTCTGTAGTTGTCATAGGTTTGGAGACATCCCAGACAGAATATCTGTGTACAATATACCATTTCATGTATCAATTCATCACAGTACAAATTTGTATGCTTATATCACTGGCTGATACAAATAAGGAGTTACATATTTACTTGTGAGGGTTTTTGCTTATTGGATTCACAATCTATTTAGTGGATAGTAAGAATAAGCTAAACATTTCTGTCTAAGATAACAGCAAAACTTAGTATCTCTAGACCCAGCTGGGTCTTCAATTATGTGGTCATTATTTTGGACCTTGAACTGTTCAAATCAGCTGTGAAAAATAAGAATAGAATGAATACATTTGACTACACTAATTACTGTATATCATTCTAAAATATTTGTCATCCCAGTAGATCAAATTATTATACTGGACTATTATTGAAACAATTATTTTTATCGATATACCGACTGAAATAATAGATTCTAATTTACTTTGTTGGTTAATCCCCATTCATATACTCAAGTGTTGCCCTTTGTAAACTTTGAGCCACATTTAATTGCAAGCCCGCAACTCGATCGTAGTAGGCCGAATGTCTGCGGGTGTGTTGCGGGCTTCTGGGTCATCTCTGATTACGATGCTATTCAGTTGCTCAAGCCTGCAAGTTACTATCCCAAAGCCAAAACCATAAAACATGCACTGGTTCGTAGCAGTTCAGGGCGGGAACATGATCAATTAAGCAAGCCTGGAACCTTCCATTTCGAATCAGCCAATAGAAAATGAGACCGTCATTATTACAACAGTAAAATATGGAGGTTACATGTCAATCAATTAGGTTCAGGGGTCCGATATGCGATCAGACTCGCAAAGACACAAAATAAAGAATTATGAAAATGAATGCCAATACTGTTCTAGTCCATATGGGTGGCCTGATATGTATTAACTCATTGATACCTGAGATCGATTTAACCTAGAAATGAAACATAAAAATACATTTAATTTCCTACCGATTTGTGAGCTTGAGATTGTAGTGCAATTAACTCTAATGTCTATCCTCGCTTTCCCCGTTATTTACAGTGCAGTATTGATTTTTTTATTTGCATTTACAAATAGGTGTTTAACCTCCTTGTGGGTCCTCTCTAGCACTCTTAGGATTTTCTCCTTTTTTTGCCATTTACGGGTGTGGAAACATTTGTGAGCTTGGGGAAATCAAGCAACTGAATAGCGATTTGCATTGTAACTTTTGCGAAAGTGAAGGATCAAAGGCTTCTGGAGGCTATAAGTTAGTGGTTTAACCATCGCAGTATTTTCAAGGCTGTAACTCGTAACCTGTTTGGAGACCACAAAAAGACGGCAATTGAATAGCAAAATAACTTGCTACCGGATCGCCCGAAACCTCAATTGAATGGGGGCCTTTGTTTTTACAAATGGTCGGCTCATTTTAATTGTTATTTTTAATGTGAATAAATACAAGTTACATTTTAGAGTATTATTTTTCTATGTACATACATAATACAAAATCTGTATGCACAAAATAGCACATTATCAGAAACTACCCAAGCCAATGAGAACACTTATATCCTTCTAGATCTTGTATGCTTCAGTTCTACTTAATTTATTAAAACCTAAAACTATAATGATGGGTTAAAATGTAAAGCTCCAAAATTTGTGCACATTTGGGCATATCCATCACACATAAAAATGACTCATCCAGGAAAGCTCAACCTTAGTATTTCTAGAGTTTATTCTATTTTCTTCAGATTTAAGTTGCTTTTCGATTCACACACAGGAAGACTGTCTTACAATTCTCATGTATTATTTGTACATGTAGTAATCACTGTGGGAAGGTAAAATGTACCTTTGAAAAGAGTTTTTAAGCAAAACTGAAATATTTGTAGACGTACAAAGGAAGTATTTATTTCAGTGTGATTCAGGATAGAGAATTTGCCTGGGGTAAAGTCATCTCTTGACTGACAAGAATAGTTGTAAGAAATATCTATTCTCTTCTTCCCTAATATGTACTGCAGTTATTGTCGGCTGGAGTGTCAGAAAACCTGGACAAGTGTATGACAGGAAATAAGTGTATTTATGATAAGAGGTAATCTGTTTGTTGAGGGCTGAGGGGACTTATAAAAAGTATTATATTTGTTAAATATTGCCTCTTTATTTGATAATGTTACATATCAGTAAAGTAACAAACACGATTTGGCACTATGTAAGAATGAGCATATATATCATTTTTTAATATTAGTAGATTATGTTTATGTTGTAGGGTTTCATCTTTTCTGTTTTCAGCATTTCCAACTGGATTAAAATGTGCATGTTGTGCGCTCCTTTTTTCAATCTATTTTGCCATGGAGGGAAATTGATGGAGGGGATAATTAGCGATTGAGCTCAGTTATTAAAGGACTGCTTGCACAATGACAAAAATGTTTGTTAGGCAACTTTGACTCTAAGAGCATAAGTAAGCAGGATATAAATCATATAGCTAGTTTTAGTTGATTCCTCTGTTAGTCCGTTGGGAAATCCATGATACACAGGTAGACATTGTGTGTGAGAGGGTGTTTTGGGAAACATATGGTGGCATTTCGTGAAGCAAGGAGTCTGCCTCTGTGGCAGTGAGGGGAAGGGGTTTGGTGTAATTTTCTTTGTTCCCTCTATCCTCACCCCTCCACCCACTAGTAGCCAAAACACTCGCCATCATGAGTCAGCTCTGAGAAAATGATGCAACAAACATGAATTCTTCTTCATAAACAGAGTTTTCAGAAATGTGGATGTTCCAAAAAATGGTTTATGTCCATATCCTTAAACAGCTGCTACTATTTTTAGTTTGGTACATGCTTAACAAACAAGGGTCTTTTATCTTGAATTGCAGTGGTCCTGAAAAAATTGCCACTTTACCCTCTCCCTTACACATTCTTAGAAGCAGGCTATCACACTTCAAACAGAAAATCCAATTTTATCTGCTGTGTATCCATCTGTGAAGATTAAGATTGTATCAAAAATTATTTTATGCGCTTGGTTTACTAAGCTGCTAATGTTGTCCGTTTGTGGCATACTTCATAAACATGATGTTTTTCCTAAACTACAGTTGCCCTTTAAAATCTCTGTTTTACTCCCTTGAATCTTTCAAACAGTCCCTGCAAAGGTCAGCCTCCTGTAGGTCATGTACACAGTGTTTCTATAGTACTAGATAACCACATACTGTTTTTCAATAGCCTGTTGTTGAAATGCTGCTGAGAGACAGTTTTTCATTAGTTAGTATATTTAGTGCTATTGTGGACCTCCCAAAAGTGTTTGACTCTATCAGTTACCAGGGACTCTGGAAGATCATGTCAAAATTTGTCAGTCCTGACAGATTAATTCTAATGGTACGACTACTTCATGACTGCATGATGGCCTGTGTCCTGGATGACAGTGTCAAGCAAGGGTATATTGTAGAACCCACACTGTTCATGATCATATACTCTGCCACTCTGACCAAAGCCTTCCAGCACTATGCGGAAGGACTAGGCCTGACATACAGAACTGATGGGAAAGTCTTTAATTTGAGGCTGCTGCATGCTCTCACCAAGGTGAAAGAAACTGTGCTGTGTGATTTTCTCTTTGCTGACCATTGTGTTCTGAATGCTAGTTCAGACCCAAAAATGCAAGTCAGTATAGACAAGTTTTAATTTTCATGCAGCAACTTCAGTCTCTGCATCAACATTAAGAAGACTGAGAATCAGATGGCAAGACAAAGTGTCCGATAAAGAAGTCCTTTTCAGAGCCAGTCTGTCATAAATGAATTAACTTCTTATGACAGCCGAGACCAGACATATGGGATATGTTGTCAGAATGTCAGATGAGAGTATCCCTAAACAGTTCTTCTATGGAGAATTCACTCTGGGAAAGTGCTCACATGGAGGACAAAAGAAGCAGAGAAAGGACATGCTGAAGGCCTCCTTGAATTCCCCTAAGATCAACAGTGCCACCTTGGAAACCCTCCATTGAACCATCCAGCATGCATGGCCTCATTCACAAAGGCTGCCAAACCTCTGAGGTGAGACATACTGGTGATGCTTAAAGAAAGTATGAGCTGCACAGGTCCAGTGCTGCCTGCTCTTCACCGACAGTGTAATCATATGTCTGCCCAACATGTGAAAATATATTCCACGTCTGAATAGGACTACTCATTTTGCGATGCACAGAGCATGGTCAACTACTCAATGTCAAGGTCCTCATTGAGAACAATGGACGAACACACTCACACACATATCCAGTACTGTAGAGATACTGTGTGCATGAGTTACAGTGGACGGATCTTTGTAGGGACTATTTTTTTGCATGAAAAAATCCCAAAATAAACATTAATATACTTACCCCAAAGGTTTTAGGCAGTTGATTTTGAGAAGGAACGCCAATGAAAATCCAAGCTAAATTTGCATAAAATTCATAATTAGTTGTGGACAATTAGAAGCAGGTACATTTCCATTTCAAATGGAACTCGGCAAGGATGCCCGCTTTCCCCAGTTTTATTCGCTTTATTAATTGAACCATTGGTTCAATCGTTTAGAAGCTCAGAAAATATCAAGGGTATTAAGATAGGTCTCTCTTTGCAGACAATATGGTAATAGCAGTGGAGAATCCATTTAGTTCTATGGATTTCCTTCCCAAAATCATTGAAGAATTTAGTGCAATATCTATTTATAAAATGAATGTCATGAAATCTGAAGCACTACCTATTAATCTATCCTTGGCTGAAATAGACGATTTGAAGGGTAAATACCAATATAAATGGCAGAATAAGATTCAGCATTTGGGTATTGATCTTTATGTCAATTTAAAACAATTTATTGTGCAAAACTTTAAACAACTTTATTATAAAATAAAAAAAACTCTACAAGATTGGGGAAATAATATTAGGTCTTGGTCTGGACGCTTAGAGGCGGTAAAAATGGCCATTCTCCCAAAAATTACTTATTTGTTACGCAGTTTTCCCCTGTGGGTTCCAGCATACATTATCAATAAATTCCAAATCTTAATCGATAAATACATACATAATTATAAAAGAATTAGGAAAAAGAAAGTCTATATGATATGCGATTTTGAAAAGGGAGGAGTCGGATACCTGTTGATTAAAAACTACCAACAAGCCATACAAATGTCTCAACTAGTACTATGGACTCAGCCACCTGACCTGTCGAATTGGTCTCAAATTGAGAACTTCGACTTAGAATCGGGGGATCTAAACCTTTTACTGTTTTCCACAGAGGGGGAGTTTAAGGATAGTAAAGTACAAGGAAGTCTTACATTAAAAAATCATAGGTGGCGGTGTAAATTTAACGCTTGCTTCTCTCTAATGTCCCTACCCAGCCCGATTACGCCTTTGGCCTCATTGGCCAAATGATTTGATTCTAGCCTACTTAGGATGTTAGTAAGAAAAGGAGCCCTTGGTTTGAAAGATATATATGGATATAAAAAATTAATGGAGTTCCAAGAACTTATTAACAGTTATTCAATCTCCTTAGATAATTGGCTAGAATATATTAAATTACGGAAATTATTGGTTTCATCCCCTTTCTATATGGAGAAGACGAGGAGGCTGACGGATTTTGAAATTTTAATCTCTTCTAAAGA
This sequence comes from Discoglossus pictus, assembly GCA_027410445.1. Lineage (NCBI taxonomy): Eukaryota > Metazoa > Chordata > Amphibia > Anura > Alytidae > Discoglossus > Discoglossus pictus. The sequence continues at coordinate 224,830,427 of CM050167.1, forward strand.
TAAAAAACACCTTGGGCCTCATTCAATTCTAATTTAGCCAATTGAATAGGCTCCATATAAGCACAGAGCATTTTTTTTTACAGAAGTTTTTAGTTAGTAAACTTCTATCCAAAATCAAGGTCTTCACTAACTAAAAACATTTGTAAAAAAAATATGCTCTGTGCTTATATAGAGCCCTATTCAAGAGGCCCCTTGTGTCTAAATGCTATAAAATCATTAAGAAACAATACCAACTTGAGAAACCCTTTAATTGGAGGTTATGGGAAAATGATATAGGAAATTCTCGGCCAATCGAAAAATGGCACTCATCCTTTTCTCTAATGGCTAGATATATTAAAAATGTAATATAAAGGGAAATTCAGTTTAAAATATCAACAGATGGTACATAACTCCAATTAAATTGGGACAGTTAGATAACAAAAGAACTGCTGGAGAGGTTGTGGGCAGAATGGTTCGCATTTTCATATGTGGTGGAGTTGTCCGCTAATACAGAATTTCTAGTCAAAGAGTTTTAAACATTTATCAAAGATCTACAAAAAGGTAATAACTCCGGCACCAGAATTGGTGATCTTACACTTTTTTCCAGATGATTTTTCAACATGACTTAAAAGTATGGTTTTGCTCTTCCTTATGGAATCAAAAAAACTTGTAGTTTCTAGATGGAAAAATAAAGTATGCCCATCTTGGATGGAACTTCTAGAAAGATTGGAATATGTTCACCTTTTGGAATGTGGTTTAAGTAATATTAATATAGGCCCAAAGATAGGAGCTAAATGGGCCCTATGGGGAAAAAATGATCTTCACAAGCGAAGGTTTGAGCTCAGCAAGATGTCTCTCCTCTCTTCTCTCTCTGGAGTGCTTTCCTAATGCTGGAGGTATATGATTTGTTTATGTGATGTTTGTTTTGTATTGTTTTTCATGTTTTATAGACTTTTGCTGACCTGTGTGTCAAAATTGGTATATTTGGAATATATGTTTTTTCTTTTCTTTTTTGTGTAATGTAACAAAATTATAAAAATATAAAAAAATAAATAATTAAAAGCAGGTACAACAATGTATCTGTTTCCCTCTCACTGGCTGAGACAAAGCTCAAATGTTCTTTGAATTACAAATATACAGAATTCCTCTATAAATATATTTGCTATGGGACATTTGATATGAGACATGCCCAATCAGACAAACATAAAACACATGATATCCAACAAACTTCCAAATACTTTTAAGCACTTCTAATAAAATAATGTTTAGATATACAAATACATATTTAATAGTTTATTTTAAAGAATGAGTGAGTGGATCACTTTACTATATAGAGAGAGCCCTGTTCAATTGGCCAGATCGCAATTACTTGAGCCCGTAATGCCGCACGTAAATGTTACTGATATTCAACTGGGTACATTTAGCTACTCGCAATCCATTTGCAAGTTACAGGCTCAAAATCCCTGCAGGTGGCAAAAACATAACTACTTCCTTTATCCTCCTTTGATGTTTCAAGCCCATAAATGTTACCAGTGCTAAAGACACAAGATCCATATTTAATTACAACAATTCAATAAGCCCATAATTGCTTTCAAACCAGTAAATTGCAAATGTATAAAAAAAATTTAGCGCCCTCATTCAATTGCAATTTGGCCAATTGAATAGGGCTCTAAATAAGCACATAACATATTTTTTTAAAGAAGTTTTTAGTCAGTAAACATCTATCCAAAAGGAAGGATTTCACTAACTAAAAACTTCTTTAAAAAAATATGCTATGTGCTTATTTAGAGCCCTATTCAATTGGCCAAATCGCAATTGATTGAGGCCCTAGGAGTGCTAGATAGGACTCGCAAGTGGGTTAAACACTTGTTTGTAACACTGTAAAAGCAAATATAGACACAATACTGTACTTAAAACTACTGGGAAACCAATAAAAGGCATAATAATTAATTGCACAGCTTCTCTTGTATTTTCATTGCGCACAAATCTCTAGTACGCCCTAATTTGGAATATGGAGTACAATTTTGGGCACCACTTGATAAAAAGGATATTTTAGAGCTGGAAAAGGAGGGCAACAAAACTATTAAGGGGAATGGAGGGGCTAAGTTATGAAGAAAGACTAACCAAATTAAACGTATTTTCTCTAGAAAAAAGGCGTCTAAGAGGAGATATGATTACCCTATATAAATACATCCAGGGTCTGTATAAAAATTTGTCAAGGGAGCTTTTTGTGCCAAGAGGTTTTCAACTGACAAGAGGACATCCCTTGAGGTTAGAAGTAAAAAGATTCCACCTTAAAGCAAAGGGTTCTTCACAGTAAGGGTGGTTAATCTGTGGAATTCTCTACCAGAGGAGGTGGTGACAGCGGATTCGATAGATAACTTTAAAAGGGGTCTGGATTTATTTCTAATTAAAAAGGGAATTCAGGCTTATCATGGATAATTAGAGAGGCAGTATTGATCCAGGGAGAAATCCGATCGCCAGTATCTGGGGTCATGAAGGATTTTTTTTTTCCCTTTGAGACGATTGGCTAAATTTCACTTGGGTTTTTTTTTTTTTTTGCCTTCCTCTGGATTAATTAATAATTAAAAATAAAAAAATAAAAAAAATAAAAATAATTTATTATGAATTCATTAACACTAATTAATTAATATTTAATCTGCATATTGCAGATCTGAGGATACCTTAAAAGGTTGAACTTGATGGACTGAAAGTCTTTTTTCAACCTTAATTACTATGGTCCTCATTCAATTGCAATTTTGCCAATTGAAGAGGGCTCTGTATAAGCACATAACATTTTTTGACAGAAGTTTTTACTTAGTGAAGACCTTGATTTTGGATAGAAGTTCAGTAACTAAAAAGTTCTGTATAAAAAATATGTTATGTGCTTATATAGAGCCCTATTCAATTGGCCAACTCACAATTGAATGAGGCTCTATGTAACTATGTAACTATGTAACATATTCAAGCTCGCAAATCTGCAATAAAAAAATATTTCTTTTAAGTTTTATTTTGATGTTATAACAATCCTGAGATTCAGTGGGTTAATACATATCATGGAAACCACGTTGACTAGAACAGTTGCTTTATTGATTTTTATTGATTTCTACATTTCTGGTTTGCTAATCCCATTGCAAATCGTGCTTCTAAACACCAAGGCCCTCATTCAATTGCAATTTGGCCAATTGCATAGAGCTCTAAATAAGCACATAACATTTTTTTTTTAAAATAAGTTTTTAGTTAGTAAACATCTATCCAAAAGCAAGTTTTTCACTAACTAAAAACGTATTTAAAAAAATATGCTATGTGCTTATTTAGAGCCCCATTCAATTGGCCAAATCGCAATTGAATGAGGCCCCAATTAATTGTAGTTTAAACTCGATGTTTTACTGATGTCATGATGACGGTCTCATTTACTATTGGCTCTGTCTAAAAAGTAACTTACAGGCTTTCTTAAATATTTACACAAGTTGGGATGAAATAATTATAAAATGGAACTTTTATTAGTTGAGGGTAACAACGGCGAATGTCTTTAAAAATTGATAAAAAATCCCGGATTTAGAGAAAAAATTGGATAAAAATAGGCTAGCTAATGTGAGGACAACCTCCCACCTGATGATACTTTTGAACTCTTAATAGAGGGGTGAATGTATTCTCACCTAATAGTACTTATGAAGGATTATAAACATAAGGCTTATACAGCTCAATGAATCCTGTCTTTGTTTGTGCAAATTAATATTTTTATTTCATATAAAAGTGACTTAAAATAAGGTCCCAATAGATGCATATATAAGAGATGTTAATCAATCTTAACATACAAATTCCTCTATCCTGTGCCTTTAAGAGACTCAGAGGTACATAATGTCCAGGAAAATCTAAGCCTCTTTTTAAAGCTGTCTATTTTGGGTCATATCCCATTATGAAAACAAGCATAGTGTTTGAAATGAAGGCTGAGGAATAGATAATATCTAGGTATCTATATGCCTCTTTTTGAGCTGTCTATTGGAAATAGGATTTTCTCATATAGAAGACACAGCATTCACACATTTGGAAACGGACAGGGAGGGTAAGCACACATCCTCAAAATTCAGACAAACAGTACTGTTAGTAAATGAGACGCCGGCGTGCCCTTAGCTTCAAGGCATGCCGCGTCATCAAAGACTGACGCGTTTCGCGTCATCAGACGTCTTTGTCAAGGTAAAACTAACTAGCCCGTCAGGCCCTCTTTTAAACCCTGCTGTAACTATGGCAACCGATTAGCATAGTTCGGACATGCGTTTTAGAGTCAGGAAGCGCCAATAGCGCTGTGCTTATGTAAGATAAGGGTATATTGCAAGTAGACCTATATGTATTCTTGCAAATGTAGTTTAGAAATTAGGAATTTGTATGTTAAGATTGATTAACATCTCTTATATATGCATCTATTGGGACCTTATTATAAGTCACTTTTATATTAAATAAAAATATTAATTTGCACAAAGACAGAATTCATTGAGCTGTATAAGCCTTATGTTTATAATCCTTCATAAGTACTGTTAGGTGAGAGTACATTCAAAAGTATCATCAGGTGGGAGTTAGTCCTCACATTAGCTAGCCTATTTTTATCCCATTTTTTCTCTAAATCCGGGATTTTTTTATCAATTTTTAAAGACATTCGCCGTTGTTACCCTCAACTAATAAAAGTTCCATTTTATAATTATTTTATCCCAACTTATGTATATATTTGGTAATTATTGGGTAGAAAATACCTTAGGAAATCAGCATTCCTCTAATGTATTGACTTGCTTAAATATTGTCAAATCATATGGAGGCTGTAATTGCGGGCTTGAGCCAATTGAATACATCTATATATTTAGAAAAATTTTAAGCCGCAGCCAAAATGTTTGTTTCCCTGTAATTACAGGCTTGCAATTGAATAGGGTACATAATGTCTAAATCATAAAAGAGAAATACATGTTAAACATACACTTTTAAGATTCCATGCAAGGATGGATTTGCTGCTATGGGACCCAAGATATACATGTGAATGCATGTAGGAACTGATTTCAGATCTCTGTTGGAAAATATAAATTACTGAATTATATCTACTATGTATACTTGCAAAATCTATCACTACATTTATTACACAATGAATTTGCATGTTATTGTCAAAGTATTTCCTTCATGTTTCCACAGTAGAAGAACAAGATGATGTATTGTCAGTGCTTTTATGAAATATGTAAACTGCTAAATATGTAAATTTCAGCAATTCCTATGTCTATGCAAAAGTGGCAATACCCGGGGCCTGATTTACATATTAGACACCCTTGGGCATCACCACTTGCCCTTTGTGGAAGCTTCCTAATTCCAAACACAAGATGATGTTTGTTGCAAATTCAGGTGCAGACAACTTGAGTGAACATTTAACAGATAAGCCTCCTCTGTACCAGAACAGAATAGAATGGAGTTAATATAATATTTGATTGATCATTATCAGGATATAAATGGCCAGCATTATGTCTGCACACTATGTTAAACAGTATTATTGTACTTATCATTGTATATGGGAACATTCAGAAACTGGATGGTTACACATGATGTGTTTACAGGTGATGTATTTCTGGTTTGGCCAATAACCCGGCCTAGTGCATCTCAGCATCAGAAGTAATAAAGTTAATTAATATAGCAGTCTGACCAGTGTAGTGCCATTAAGTTGTATGTTCATATGTACATAAATATCTTTGAAATTTCTGCCTGTGAATACTTTTAGATATACTTTTTGTATACAGAGAAATCCATGATTTTTGTTTACTTTTTATTGTCAAGTACACAGCTTCAAAAAGGACAAGCATAGGCATCAAAATAGCCAGGGTGTTCTCACAATTGATCGTCAAGATGTATTCCACGTAGTTATTAAGCAATTAACTCACTGATATCCTAAAAATTCTTCTCTCTCAATCCCTGGAACATCTCCAGGTATAAAGTGCCAGGTGAAGCTAATGGTTAGCTTTGGAACCAAATACGTTATTTTTCACAATACATAAACAAGTATGTGAATATATTAAAATGCATAAACAATACATATACATATATATATATATATATATATATATATATATATATATATATAATAGCTATTATGTATATATTACTATACACTTCAGGACATTTTAGAAAGTAATAATGTAGTTGGAAAATGTACACTGTAATCTTTTAAATATATGCCATTTATATAACCTTATTTAAACCTTTGAAAGCAGCCATCTGAAATGTAGTCTGTGACAGGTACTTTCTCTCTTATTGACCTACTGTGGCTTTCTGCACATAGGGCTAGGTTAGTGATATCATCACTTTTGACATAGCACACACTGCAAATGACACTTCAGAATTGCATTATGTTCAGTGTCAACCAAGGTCTGTTCTTCAAAGCACTATGTTTTGAAAGAATTCCGAGCAAATCAGAGAGACAATAATAATTATTTTTACATTAAATAGAACAGTTTTCTGTTCTTGGACCGAGAGTATTAAAATGACAAGTTCCACAAAACAGGATCTCCTATCCATAGAAAGCCAGAAGAGGCCTTATTAGTACTACCTATATCACATATATCAAAAGACAAACAATTCCTAATAAATCAAATATTTTTGTTGCTACTAAAATTATCATAACTAAAAATTGGAAATCAGATAAACCCACAGTTGAAGAGATTTAAAAAAATGTAATATATACACACAATGTAAATGATGGCTGCAATTATAGGCGAAAACTTAAAAAAATAAATATCCTGTTGGATCATTTGGACACTGAAAATAGACAAAAATAAATACATTTATAACTTAAGAACCTAAATAACTTTGAAGAAAGAGGAAAAAGAAGAAGAGAGGTGAGAAAAGGAAAGGAGAGAAAAAAGCAATGGAGAAAGAAAAGGCAAAAGAAGGAAAAAGAATATAGCAAAACAGAAAAAATAAAAATAATAATAATAATGATAATAAAACATTTTTTATTCAAGGTCATAAAATAATTTCTTAAATTATTTCACTATCCCTTTTCAACCCCCCTCCCCCGCATCACATTTTTAAAATAAATATTCTTAGTTTCTTTTCCCTATTACAATATTAAAGATATTGAAGAAAGAGAATAAATATAAAAATATTTTTTTTTTACTTTATCACTATGAATGTTTTGAAAATGTATGTAAGTTATCTATCGAATCCGCTGTCACCACCTCCTCTGGTAGAGAATTCCACAGATTAACCACCCTTACTATGAAGAACCCTTTTCTTTCTTTAAGTTGGAATCTTTCTTCACTGTCCTCTTGTCAGTTGAAAACCCCTTGGGACAAAAAGTTCCCTTCACAAATCTTTATACTGACCCTGGATGTATTTATATAAGGTAATCATATCTCCTCTTAGACTCCTTTTTTCTAGAAAAAATAAGTTTAATTTGGTTAGTCTTTCTTTATAACTTAGCCCCTCCATTGCCCTTATTAGTTTTGTAGCCCTTCTCTGTACTTTTTTCCAGTTCTAAAATTTCCTTTTTGTGCCCAAAATTGTATTAAATATTCCAAATGAGGGTGGTCTCCCAAATCCCTTTTAATTTCTGATACCCTTGTATTTGTCCTTGTCTTTGCTGACCGACTTATGGGAAGGCCGTATTCATCCTATATATTTGGAAATAGAAATTCCTGCCGCTTATTTTTACATGATATTGACAAGTTGTTTGTAATTTATAATTGAGAATGTGCAGTAAAACCATATTTTTTCAATATCTATTCCGTATCTAGATAACCGATTATTATGATAGTCAGCACTTATGGATAATACATGACATGATAATTCTGATGCATAAAAAGGTGACACTGAACATGCAAATAATTGTCACCAGAAACATTTACAATATTTCCAAGGGGAAATATATTATGTGAAGGAATAATTGCTTCTTTTACATACCATTTGAACACAAATGAGTCAGCCTGTCAAAGTTATCTCAAGAAGCTGTTCTGCTTCCTATATTTACATGACCCTTTAGGAGGTCAAGGCAATAATTACCGAGTCATAACTGTGGTCTAAAAATAGGCAACAATCTAAGATGAGTCACAACTTACAAATTGCTACAAGCTTTATATTGTATTGATATGTGTGACAATAGTACCAAATCACTTTGCATTCCACAGTTAGATTAATTAACGTGGACATCAAATATTGTCGTTTTGTGTTGTGCAGAATTTCCTGTAATGTCACTTTCATCTGCCAGGTTCCTTAAAAGTTGAAGTTTGGGTTCCAAATATGGTGTGATTTAAATCTATAGGCAATAACTAGTACTTTATGAGTAAATGCTATTTAAAAACACACTTTCATACAGTAAACTTATAGTGAAGTTTGTAATTTTGATATGTCTATCAAATTTTATGATTAGTCCACCTTGTGTTTGTTCAGTCCTTCAGTCAACTGCGACTCTTGACGGCCATATGGACCCAGCATGCCAGGGTCATCTGTCTGTTTCTGGTTGTGCTTATCCATGTATTTTTTTGGGCAAAGATACTAGAGTGGGTTACCAGTTCCGTCTCCACAACCGAGGTTTGTCTGAACTCTCTGCTATGACCTGCCCATCTTGGATACAGCCCCTTCACCATGACAAGGTGCGATCCAGAATAGGTTGGTTGGTCCACCTACCCATTGCTTACATCTTGTTCTAGAGTGTATATATATCATATTATCAGCCATATTAAATTGCGATTCGGCCAATTGAATAGGGCTCTATATAAACACAAAGCATAATTTTTTTACAGACGTTTTTAGTTAGTTAACTTAAATCCAAAAGCAAGGTCTTCACTAACTTAAAACTTCTGTGATTCAATTGGCCGAATCACAATTTAATAAGGCTGTATATATGTATATATGCAATATACATTATAAATATCTATTAACAAATTTTATATATATATATATATATATATATATATATATATATATACTAACGACTTGCCGGGACCTGCAATGAGCGCCTTCGGTGCTCAATGCAAGCCTCTCTCCTCATGTACTTTCGGTCGTCTGAGCACCTTGGCGCTCATTGCCAGTCCCACGTCCAATTAGTGATACTGTGAAGTATGAACATTCCCCTGAGGGCCTGATAACAATATGACAGGTATACTGGAGTGGGTTGCCAGTTCCTTCTCCAGTGGACTGTGATTTGTCTGACCTCTCTGCTATGACCTGCCCACCTAGAGTGACCCTACATGGTATAGCTCACAGCTTCATTGCAGTACACAAGCCCCTTCACCACCACCACTTAGCAATGCTGAAAGGGGCCAGGGGAACATACACCACACTAATCTACTATAACCAATCAGGAGGGGCTGCAAAAACACATAGAGGCTGTGCAGAGGCACGGGATCAACAGCCAACTCATCTCCATCAGGGGTAATCTCCGCTACGCCAATCCTAGTAAGACCCACGCCATTGTGCAAATAATTGTAATGCCTTTCCATGCTTTCCCCATATTTTAATGTCCGCTGGTTTATTTCTATTGTATTTTACAGTGTTTAAAACTTTGTCTGTAAACCCTTTGCGGGTCCTATTTGGAGGCCATAATGTTTTTGCCTCCATCTGCGGTTTACCGGCTTGAACGCCATGGCATCTTTGGAAATTCGTTGCAATTTAGTAGCGAAATTGGAACGTAGCAGTTACGGCTTGAGAGAATAAAGGATTTGCAGGCACAAGGTTCAGATTTACACATCCCATAGGCTTTTTTTGCACTTAAGCCAAAAGTCGCGAGAAACTTGCTTTATGGGACCAATTTAAATGCCGAAAGTCTTGAGGTCTACGTTACGGGCTACAGTTTTACACATTCAGGGAATTTAATAGTACTCATTATTATCTATAGTTGATTATCTACCTGTATAGTTTTAATTATACCAGATTTGAAACCTCCGCTGTGTTACATTAATTTGATTTGCATTCCAGATCATTCCCAAAAAGGACAATATAATCAATATAATTATTTTAAATACAGTATGTGGAGTATATACTCACAGCTGTAATAAGATGAATATTGTCACTGAGGTTTTCCACAAATATATATATTCTTTTATATAACATCACAGAGCTCTAAGGTGACTTGGAATTGTGCATTACTAATTATTATTATTAAGAATAATAATAATAATAATAATAATAATAACCTTCATTTATAAAACACTATTTTATGCAGAAAAATACATTGAATACAGTACATGAGTGTCATGACCCCAGATGAACTGGATGTTTTCAGCTTTGTCCTACCTCAGAACTATGAGAGAGGAATATGTTCTTAAAGGCCACAACCATAAGGACATGCCAGGGGCAATTAAGTGATTCGGTCTATCACCAATTAACCTAGCTCCTGCAGCCTTAAACAATAGATCGACCTTTAGCTAAGTGGAGAGGGATGGGAAGTGGTACTATATTCCTCTGGGCTTGTTCACAAGGGTGCTGAATGGAGACCCTTGTCATACACAATAAAGGCATCACCCAGACAAGTGGCTCCACTACACCGGGGGCGGGGGCAGATACTGGTAGTGTTCCTTACCCCTGTGAAACTTTAGGACAGGAATAAGGGTTGGGGGTCCTTATGAAAACCTTTAATGGGTTTTAGGGAAGTTGGGAGATTAGTTTTAAAGACAAGGATAGGGTAGTGGTTAGTCTGTGGGCATTGCTATCTCTAGACCATATAGGCTATTAGGGACTAGGGTGGCTAGTTATGTGGGGATATATTTTTCAGTTTTATTATAATTACCGGTATTCTCACCACCCCACCTGGCCATGGGGATAAAAGAAGGGGTCCCAAGTGGCATATCGGATTTCTAAACACTTGATTGAAGTTTAAACTCCATGTTTTACTGATGACAGTCTCATTTACTATTGGCTCTGTCTAAATTGTAACTTACGGGCTTGCTTAATTGATCACAATCGTGCCCTGAAATGCTACGTACGAGTTCATGGTTTACAGTTTTAGCCTTCGGCCCTGTAATGAAATACCTCTGTAATTGTTGCAGACATTCGGCATGCATGAAGGTAATTATTGGAGGCCATATTGTTTAGATTGTAAACTCTATGTTGAAGGGACCGCAACTCTATCACATGAAAATATCTGATTAGTTATTGCATTATATTTGTATTTTCTGTGCTCAAAACTTGCTCCATCGTGTTACTTTAACCATTTTATACACAAAATCATAAAAGATAATAAACAAAATGAAAAAAAATATTTGTGCAGTCAATACAAAACTTATTTAATATTTCTGGATTTTATTAGGTATGTAATCATTAGTAGGTATTTATTTACTTTTATGTACTTTGTTTTATTAAGACAAATAAAAAGGCCTGTTTTTTTGTTGCCTCAAATCATGCAAATAGTCCCGGCATTTGCCTGCCCATTGCAGACACAGACTTTTTAGAGTTTAATGTCCAGTGTAGTGTCCTAGCCTATCAGGCACCATATCTATTGTGATTATTCATTTGGAATATTGAACATTCACAGCTATTCCACTATTCATAGTTTTATGATATAGGCTAACTGCTAAATCTCATCTTCTATCTTAAATTATATATCTACTCTGTGTTTGTGTTCTCCTTTCTCTCCCCTTCCTCTCTCATTTTCCTCTCTGTCCCTTTTTCACTCCCCCTTTTTTGGTCTGTCATCCACCTCACTTTCAGTCACTCCTCAACCCAATCCTTATGGCTTTCCTTCACCTATCATACTCAGGTTGTTTTCCCAATGTACTGTGAAGCTTTCAAGTTGTAGGTTTTTGGTGTGTATTATATCTTGCTGTTTTTTAACCAGTTGCATTTTTAATGATTTATCATCCATATGCACATATATGGTATTTCAATGCCTATCTAGATTTGCTTTAATTTCCATTAAATGTCTTTTTTCTTAAATATTTTTTACGATGAGCCTTTAAAAATGTAGTAAATACATTTTGTACAGATGTTAGTATATGTTTTAATAATTATCTGTTAGTAAGCCTAGATTAATTATTATTGTTATTTTAAATTGCTACTGCCATGAACTGCTATAGGGTAAGAGACGTATTCATCCTTTCTCCTAAAGGAGATGATAAATATTTGTTATACTTATCTGTTGCATAAAAAAAATAATTTTGGGACACTGGCCCTTTAAGAACTGCATAGTACAAGGCAACCTTGACTTGTCCGGGGAACTCCCTACTTAGTTATAGCTCACAGTGGTAAAATAAATAAAATGTTTAGTCTAAAGGACAGAAGGGGGTGAGATGATATGATAGAAAGAGGGCTAGATTTACATACATGGCACCATTAGGCACAAACTCTTTAGCTATCCCCCAACAATCACATATTATAAGTGTCAAACTGCGAATCATCGTCACGCTTTGCAACGGATCGCAGTTTGCCAACGATCAGATTGCAAAGCCGATAGGATCGCACGCATGCGGAAAGTGCGGCATCAGTTGCGCATGCGCAATATGCGCCCTTAGCCACACATGCGCAAAGGGTGGCCTTAGCCGCGCATGCGCAAAGAGCAACGTTAGACGTGCATGCACAAAGCGCTGCGTTAGACGCGCATTGCGCATGCACTGCCACTAAGGGGAGGGGGAAGAGACACGGGGGGGGGGGGGCTAAAGACACAGCGGGAGAGGGGGAAGATACACAGAGGGAGAGGGGGTAAAGAGACATAGAGGGAGAGGCGGGGGAAGGGACACAGTGGGGGGGGAGAAACACAGAGGGAGAGGGAGGAAAGAGACACAGGGAGGGAGAAAAAAACGCATGGGAGGGAGAGGGGGAAAGAAACACAGGGGGGGGAAGAGACACGGGGATAGGGGGCGAAAGAGACATGGGGAGAGGGGGGAAAGAGACACGGGGGAGGGGGGGGAAGAGACACAGGGGGGGAAAGAGACACAGGGGAGGTGGAAAGAGACACAGTGGAGGGAGAGGTGGGAAAGAGACACAGGAGGGAAAGAGACACAGGGGAGGGAGAGGAAGGGGAAAGAGACACAGGGGAGGGAGAGGAGGGGGGACAAAAAACAGGAGAGTGAGATGAGGGGGAAGAGACACAGGAGAGGGAGAAGCGGGGGCAGATACACAAGGGAGGGAAATAAGGGGAAGAGACAAGAGGGCGGGGGGAACAGACACAGGGGGAGGGGGGAAAGGGGGAAAGAGACACAGGGGAGGGGGGGAACAGACACAGGGGAGGAAGAGGGGGGAAAAGACACAGGGGAGGGAGAAACAGACACAGGGGAGGGGAAAAGAGACGCATGGGAGGGAGAGGGGGGAAAAATACACGGGGGAAAGAGACACGGGGAGAGGGGATGAAAGAGACACAGGGAAGAGGGGGGAAAGATACACGGGGGAGAGGGGTAAAGAGACCTAGGGGGGGAAAAACACAGGGGAGGTGGAAAGAGACACAGGGGAGAGAGAGGTGGGGAAGAGACACAGGAGGGAAAGAGACACAGGGAAGGGAGAGGAGGGGGGAAGAGGCACAGGGGAGTGAGAGGAGGGGGAAGAGACACAGGGGAGGGAGAGGAGGGGGAAGATACACAGGGGAACAGGGGGGAAAGAGACACAGGGTAGGGGGGGAACATACACAGGGGAGGGAGAGGGGGGAAAGAGACACAGGGGAGGGGGAAAGAGACACAGAGGAGTGGGAAAGAGACACATGGGAGGGAGAGCAGGGAAAGAGACACAGGGGAGGGGGGTTAGATACATGGGAGGGAGAGGGGGATAAAAACACAGGGGGAGGAGACACAAGGGAGGGAGAGGACGGGGGAAAGGAGACACAAAGGAGGGAGAGGAGGGGGTAAATGAGACACAAGGGAGGAAGTAGACAGGGGGAGAGACTTGCAATGAGCTCCAAAGGTAAAGTAGATGGTGGGAGAAGTAGTGTGTCAGAGAGCAGTCACGTGACTGCCTGAATATCGGGCAGCCATGTTTCCATCCCATGATGTTCTCTGTGCATGCTTTCCATCCCATTATATCCTGTGTGCATGCTCACATGCGCTTTGTTGAACTGATCTTGTCACTGACATTATCACAAACATCATTGTGTGGATTAGGAACAGCAATGACAGAATGTGGTAAAATAGCTGATGGTACTGAGCCACTAACATTGTTAGTCATTGCCCATGACATTCCATTAGCAGGCCACTTGGGAACCTGTTGCATTTGTAAACACCTGACTCAAGCCTTGTACTGGCTGGGCATATCTAAGGATATCACCTGCTACTGTTGCATCTGTGATACATGTGGTTGAGTTGCCAGGCACTCCTGCAGCCCATGATTGACATTCCATTCCAGCCTGTGGACATATATCTGATTGAACCACTAGCCAAACCTAATTTATCTGGGAAGCACTAAATCCTCACAGTGGTGGACTATGCCATCAAGTATCCAGAGGCTGTGTTCCCTGGTGGTCCACCGGCTAGGATGAAATGCTTTCACCACTGCAACTCGGTTTTGATTCCAGTCAGGGAACTAAGAGGTCACACCACCCTGATGACATGCATGGTTGGACCTGGTCAGTACCTGGATGGGAGACCACCTAGGAATATTAGGAACTGTATGCTGTGGCCCCCTGGAGAAGGAACTGGCAACCCACTTCAATATCTCTGCCATGAATACCAAGTGGATCAGCGTGGTGTGTTGTAATCCATGAGGTCACAGAGAGTCGGGCACGACTGAGCAACACAAACATCCAGAGGCTGTGGAGATGTCATGATCCTCATGACTACCAGCGCCTTTGAACTCCTATGGCCTACCTGCATAGGGATTGGGCTCATTAGATGTTTTATAGTTATTTCAAATTTTTATGTTATGTTGATTCACTTATGAGTAGTGATGTCGCGAACATCAAATTCTCGGCGTGCGAACCGCGGCCGTGAATTCCATCAAATGTTCGCGAACAGACGAACATCGGCGAACCGCCATAGACTTCAATCGGCAGGCGAATTTCAAAACCCACAGGGACTCTTTCTGGCCACAATAGTGATGGGAAAGTTGTTTCAATGGGACTAACACCTAGACTGTGGCATGCCGGAGGGGGATCCATGGCAAAACTCCCACGGAAAATTACATAGTTGATGCAGAGTCTGGTTTTAAGCCATAAAGGGCATAAATCACCTAACATTCCTAAATTGTTTGAAATAACATGCTTTAAAACATCAGGTATGATGTTGTATCGATCAGGTAGTGTAAGGGTTACACCCGCTTCACAGTAATAGACCAATCTCCCCGTTTAATGCACCGCAAACAACCGCAAACAGTCCCTTTGCACAACCGCAAACTCCCCATTTGCACAAGGTTGGATACCAAGCTAGCCATGTCCCGTTCCTTGTCCTCACTGATGTCATTGAAGGTCTCTTCCTCCACCCAGCCACCAAGGGTCCCCGAAAGGGGACAACAAGCCCCCTGGGACGCCTGCTGTGTTTGGTCTTCCACCTCCTCAAAGCCACCTTCCTCCTCTGACTCCTCTTCTTCAGACTCCCAGAGTCTGGGGGCTTCCACTGCCCAGCATGGAAGATTATACACAGGTCAGAGTCGGGGGGCTTCCACTGCCCAGCATGGTATATTATACACAGGTCAGAGTCTGGGGGCTTCCACTGCCCAGCATGGAATATTATACACAGGTCAGAGTCTGGGGGCTTCCACTGCCCAGCATGGAATATTATACACAGGTCAGAGTCTGGGGGCTTCCACTGCACAGCATGGAAGATTATACACAGGTCATAGTCTGGGGGCTTCCACTGCCCAGTATGGAATATTATACACAGGTCAGAGTCTGGGGGCTTCCACTGCCCAGCATGAAATATTATTCACAGGTCAAAGTCTGGGGGCTTCCACTGCACAGCATGGAAGATTATACGCGTTGCCTCTGTCTGCGTTATTATAAGGTGTGTACTGTTAAGTAGTACTATTCCTATCGGTTTAATCCCTGTTACGTCCACTATTAGGGGACGTGTATATGGCATGGATTTTTGGAACAGGGAGATGGAAAAAGATGCTTGGTCGGACCTCCTACTTCGAATTTGTGGCACTGCACGTGCAATCTAAGGTGCCACCAGATAGGAGAGGTGTATTAAGTTGTACTACTCATTCCTATCAGTTTAATACCTGTTACGTTACCTATCAGGGGACGTGTATATGGCATGGATTTTTGGAACAGGGAGATGGAAAAAGATGCTTGGTCGGACCTCCTACTTCGAATTTGGGGCACTGCACGTGCAATCTAAGGTGCCACTAGATAGGAGTGGTGTATTAAGTTGTACTACTCATTCCTATCAGTTTAATACCTGTTACGTTACCTATCAGGGGACGTGTATATGGCATGGATTTTTGGAACAGGGAGATGGAAAAAGATGCTTGCTCGGACCTCCTACTTCGAATTTGGGGCACTGCACGTGCAATCTAAGGTGCCACCAGATAGGAGAGGTATATTAAGTTGTACTACTCATTCCTATCAGTTTAATACCTGTTACGTTACCTATCAGGGGATGTGTATATGGCATGGATTTTTGGAACAGGGAGATGGAAAAAGATGCTTGGTCGGACCTCCTACTTCGAATTTGGGGCACTGCACGTGCAATCTAAGGTGCCACCAGATAGGAGTGGTCTATTAAGTTGTACTACTCATTCCTATAGGTTTAATACCTGTTACGTTACCTATCAGGGGACGTGTATATGGCATGGATTTTTGGAACAGAGAGATGGAAAAAGATGCTTGGTCGGACCTCCTACTTCGAATTTGTGGCACTGCACGTGCAATCTAAGGTGCCACCAGATAGGAGAGGTGTATTAAGTTGTACTACTCATTCCTATCAGTTTAATACCTGTTACGTTACCTATCAGGGGATGTGTATATGGCATGGATTTTTGGAACAGGGAGATGGAAAAAGATGCTTGGTCGGACCTCCTACTTCGAATTTGGGGCACTGCACGTGCAATCTAAGGTGCCACCAGATAGGAGTGGTCTATTAAGTTGTACTACTCATTCCTATAGGTTTAATACCTGTTACGTTGTATATGGCATGGATTTTTGGAACAGGGAGATGGAAAAAGATGCTTGGTCGGACCTCCTACTTCGAATTTGGGGCACTGCACGTGCAATCTAAGCTGCCACCAGATAGGAGTGGTCTATTAAGTTGTACTACTCATTCCTATAGGTTTAATACCTGTTACGTCACCTATCAGGGGACGTGTATATGGCATGGATTTTTGGAACAGCGAGATGGAAAAAGATGCTTGGTCGGACCTCCTACTTTGAATTTGGGGCACTGCACGTGCAATCTAAGTGCCACCAGATAGGAGTGGTGTATTAAGTTGTACTACTCATTCCTATCAGTTTAATACCTGTTACGTCACCTATCTTTCCTCCCAATAGCACATTCTATATGTCATCAACCGGCCTGTGTGTATGTAGAGAACCACACTTTAAGGCCCTTAACCTGGGACAAGGTGGCTTGGCTATCAGAATTGCCGCAGATCCTTAAAAACTCGCCAAACCCCCTAATCAGACACTCACTATCATACTGGAAATGGGCCAAGAAACACACGGGTTTGTTCCCTGAATCCACCCAAATGACCCCAATTCTTGACCACCCTCAGGCCCCGAAACACATGAGCACAACATCACAACACTGGTGGAGGTCAAGGAAACCAGATAGACTTGGAGACTGGTTAGTAAAGGGCCAGATGCTAACCTATGAGGAACTGAGGGACAAGCATGAGCTACCGCTGTCAGAACATTACAATTACTGTAGGCTGAGGCATTTCACACACTCCCTGACCCAGAAACAGGGGACACCGGTCTTAAATTGGTTCTCCAAAATTTGTAAAGATAAACCTCTATCAAGGGGGATCATTGGGTCGCTTTACAAATATAAAACATTTGTTACTGGTTGAAGCAACACTGGGGGAAGGACCGGAGTGGGGGAGCCCTGGAGACCCTTCAGAAGCAACCGGCTGCAAAATCATCCCAAAAAGGAGAGGTCGCTTACTGAAGCCTGCCCTAGGGTAATCCAAGGGTGATTGCCCAGGTTAGATATTGTAAATAATAAGCTAATACTGCTGGAGGGATGATAGCTAATAGGACTTTGGTGTATCCTGCAGATATACTCTTTACTATTGTCTGTTTTACCATGTTTTAGGTATCTCTTAAATTGCAATCACAGTAAAAAATAAGAAAAAGTATTAACCTAAAAAGTAAAAATAAGAAGGAATAGCCAGCTAACTTTCACAAAATGTCTCTATTGTAAATATGTATTTTTGCACAACTGTTATGCAAGACTGTTCAAAAATGCTTTATTTTTCATTACATGCTGTACGCCTTCTAAAATAAAATAATTTAAATGCAAAAATTAGGTATTGTTGCAGCGACCAGAAAAATTGATGTTAGTTTGCCAGGCAGAAAGTTCCCTAAAACATTGCGTCTTGAACCCTAGTTGGTGGCGGATAAGTCACGCAAGTCATCCGGCATTCAGGGATAAAATACAGCAGCGTGTGGACCATTATTAGCTCAAGGCAACTCATCTATCAGGCCTTTTTTAATCAAATGTATCGCCCACTGTCAGTCCCTTCGGGATCCATCCCTCATTCATCTTAATAAAGGTGAGGTAATCTAGACTTTTTTGACCTAGGCGACTTCTCTTATCAGTGACAAAACCTCCTGCTGCACTGAAGGTCCTTTCTGACAGGACACTTGAAGCGGGGCAGGACAGAAGTTCTATGGCAAATTGGGATAGCTCAGGCTACAGGGCAGGCGTGCACACCCAGTAGTCAAGGGGTTCATCGCTCCTCATAGTGTCGATATCTGTAGTTATGGCGAGTCGTTCTCTGAGGGTGGACCTCGAAGAGCTGTGGCGATGCATAGGACTTAAAAAGCTCTGCATGTCCTCCATCAACAACAACTCTGTAAAGCGTCCTCTCCTTGCCGTCGTGGTCGTGGGAGGAGGAGGATTATGTTCACCTCTTCCGCTGTTAGATTGCCTTTGTGCTGTGACATCATCCTTAAACGCTGTGTAAAGCATACGTTTTAATTTATTTTGGTAGTGCTACATCCTTTCCGACTTGTGGTAATTCGGTAACATTTCAGGCACTTTCTGCTTATACCGGGGATCTAGTAGCGTGGACACCCAGTACAGGTCGTTCTCCTTCATCCTTTATATACGAGGGTCCCTCAACAGGCACGACAGCATGAAAGACCCCATTTGCACAAGGTTGGATGCCGAGCTAGTCATGTCCCGTTCCTGCGGGGTGGCCTGCCTCTGCCTTTCATTTTTTTTACGATTAGTGGTACTATGCGTGCAAGCTACTGTGACACCAGATATGAGTGTCACTGTGCACTGGCAAAAGTTGGCAGAGTAGATGCAATAGGCCTCACACACACGCCTGTAGGCAGGCTACTGATATTCAATCGATTACAGTCAAAAAAGGGTTGTTTTATTTCACTGCACACTACGGTGGCACTAGATATGAGTGTCACTGCACACTGGCAAAAGTTGGCAGACTAGATGCAATAGGCCTCAAACACACGCCTGTAGGCAGGCTACTGATATTCAATCGATTACAGTAAAAAAAGGGTTGTTTTATTTCACTGCACACTACGGTGACACCAGATATGAGTATCACTGTGCACTGGCAAAAGTTGGCAGACTAGATGCAAAAGGCCTCACACACACGCTAGCAGGCAGGCATATGCAATTAGATTACACAGTAAAAAATAATAAAATAAAAAGGGCTTTTTGGGTTGCAAAAAAGGATGGCTCTGTTCGGCTTTGCATAGACTACCAGAAGGTGAGTGAGATTAGAGTTTATAATGCATACCCCATGCCCCACGTGGATGAGTTACTCAATAGATTGGGATGTGCCACTTTCCTCACTACTCTTGATTTGTTTAAAGGTTATCGGAAGACCATCCTGAAAATGCTTGGGTGAAATTCATCCCCCCATTTGGGCTCTAACAATATGTTGTAATGCATTTAGGACTGAAGAATGTGTCTGCTTGTCACCCTGACGTGTGCAGACTATGGCAGATTGTTATCACATGCAAGGAGTAACCAGTGTCAGAAATTCCTGATCTCATGTAATGTTGCTGTAGCCTCCCTGATAAGTTTTCTCCTTGTCCTGTCATCATCTTTGGAGGTTCATTTTCATCTTGACAATGTCTCTGTGATTTTCCTCACTTGTTGATCATAGTCTTCACAGAGCTCCATGATACATCCAATGCTTTTATTGTTCTTTCATATCCGTCTCTTGATCAGTACCTTCAACAATAAGATCCTGTATATGTTTTGTCTGGTCCTTGAGTACCATTGCTATCCACAAGGCTGCAGCAATGAAAGTGCCAAGGAAATACTACAGGAACAGCTGATTTTGACATTGGGTTTATCAGAATCTCTTTAATTGACAGCAGTCAAAAAAGGGTTACCTTTGGACTTGATTTTGAAGTGATTTCTTAACTCTGAACACCGCTACAGCCCCCATTATAAAAGGATGTGCACATTTATGCAAAAAGCTGTTGTGGGTTTTTCAATTTCAAATATTTTTCATAATAAATATCTCTATTTTTACTTGTTGATTTCAAGGTCACAATAAAAATGAAAAATGCCTGACATGATTTATCTTGATTTTGTCTTTGCATCACAAAAACCTACAATTTGAATAAGGGTGCGTAGACGGTTTATATCCAGTTTGGCAGGTATATACTGTGAGAAAGGCTCAAGTTTCATAGGTAAAATAGTAAACCCTGCATTTACTGTATAACTAAGGCAAGTTAAAACTGTTTGATAAAAGTATTTACATCCTTCACTACAATTATTTCCAAACTGCTAACCAGTTATTTCTATCTTTATTTGATCCTTAATAAATTCATTCTTTCAAGTTTGTCAACATACCTAACTGCTTTCTCAATCTACAAAATCCATCAGCATGTGCAAGAGATATTGAAGAGGAATTACATTTTATATGTGTAATAAATCTCCTAAACAATGCTCCCTCTAAGCTGTGGACTTGTCCTCAGACGCAGGTTGTGGAATCAGAGCAAGTACAAAATTGAGCTGAACACAAAAAAATAAAACTCCACACTGCTCATGGTGGCTTGACACAGTTTAGAGGGAATAATGTCAGTCTAATGTCTCTTCTATCCTGATATTTTCCATTCCTGTGTTTCCCCGTTCTGTATTCACCATCCATCATCTATCTCTCCACTGCTCTTCTTTTTTCCCCTCTTCTTTTCTCCATAGAAACCACTCAGTTATTCATCTACCAATACATTTGGTTATTCATTTCCTGTGCATAAACAAATTAGGATATGTATGTATATATATATATATATATATATATATATATATATATATATATATATATATATTTAAGACAGAGACACACTGGGTTAAAATATACATGGCGTATCATAATATAGTAATTAGTGCTCGACCATGAAGTGTTAACGTATAATTGGAAGTGTTGTTAAGAGTGTTTAATTCAGGGTGAAAGCTGCTAACGCAATTAGAGCTAAACTATAATAACGTGACTTAATACTTATGTCCTTTCCCATTCAGTATTTTTTATGTGGATTTTTGGATAATTTTTTCCTGTGAGTTATGTTATGTTATAAGAGCTCAGTTAAGCTCTAATAGTTAAGGATCTCTTGAATGCTCGATTATAAACTCATTTTTCAAGAACTTATAACTTTGTGTTTACAAATCTGAATTTAATTTGATTTGAATTTTGGGGTGAAGACTTGGGCCCCTATTCAATTGAACAATTGTAAGTTACTGGAGCCCGTAACGGAGCCCGTAAAGTAATTTGCTATTCAATAGGCATCTTTTCGCTATCCGCAAACAATTTGCTGAAAATCCCTAGGTTGTCAAAATCGTAACCGCCGACCCATCTAATCCTTTGATCTCTCAAATCCGTAAATATTACAATCGCAAATCACTATTCAATTGCTACAATTTCTCAATCTTGCAAATGTTTTCACACCTGTAAATGGCAAATGTAGAAAGTTCTACAGATACCAGATAGGACTCGTGTAACGGAGTTGGAACACAAATCCAATATCTCCGCTGGTATACGGTAAAATACCCAAGAGGCACTACAGTCTCACCATTGGCCATTGGACAACACTCAATAGGGAGTTCAAGACTACTGACTTTATTGTGTTATGTGCAGAAATATATATACACATCTCTTTGGCCACAGGTAATACACATGCCCATATTTGGCCACACAATACACATAGAGGGACAATAGGTGGGTCACACCTCCCTGAGGCTACCTGGCAACTTTGATACAATCAGACATTGATTAGATCATCCTTCTTTGTTCTTATGTCTGAGAATGAAAACACTTTATACAATAGACTTCCTTATCTTATGAGGAGTCTCTGTAATAGGATTATCTATTATGCCAAGGTCTGCAATAGTCTGGGCTAATATTCTGCAGAGCATAAACCAACATACATATAGTATAACAGTAGGATCATATTTAACCATAAGAAATAAACAACCATAAACAGGGTAAAACAGTGATGGGTTCCGTTACAACTCGCAAGAGGGTTAAACACCTGATCGTAGCACTGTAAATGCATATAAAAAAATCAATACTGCACTTTAAAAGATGAGGAAAGCAATGAAAGATATTATAATTAATTGCACAACAGTCTCAAGCTCGGAAATTTGCAATCAAATTTTTTTTTAGATATTCACGTTCCGTGTCATATCAATTTCGGGAATCAATGAGTTAATACATATCAGGCCACCCACATGGACTAGAACAGTATCACCATTCGTTTTAATTATAGTATATTGCCAGATGGCAAATCTGATCGCATATCGGACCTCTAAACGCTAATTGATTGACGTTTAACCTTCATGTTTTACTGTCGTCATGATGATGGTCTCATTTACTATTGTCTTTTTTTTTAATCAGTAGTTACAGTCTTTCTTAATTGATCATGATCACTCTCTTAAATGCTACTTATGGGTGCATGGTTTACGGTTTAGGCTTTCGGCCCTTAAATTGCAGGCTTGTTCAATTGAATGGCTCAGTAACTGTAGCAAATTGAATAGGGGCCATGGTGTTTTTCCTTTAGGAATTTTTGGCCACTTGAGTAAAAACAAATTATTGAATAGATTTGTTTGAAATTTGCAATGTAATAGTGATGTAAGAAACCTCCATGCCTTTTTTTTTAATTTTAGATAGCTTAAAGGGATATATATGTTTCCTGGGTTTCAAATGTTTGGTAAGGAACAGACAGAGATTATCAGAAAAAAAAATATGTTATATAGATCAGTTTACTTACAAAGTTATTTGCTCAAAAGTAAAATCCAGCTGTTCACACCCACAGAAAGCTTACATAAGCCAGGTACCTTCAGGAAATACAGAAAGGTACCCAGTTTGACCTTTCTGGTAGAGAGCACAGGAAGTAACGTGGAGAGGAGAGAGAAGAGAGCGAAAGAGAGTGAGAGTGGGACACTACTGAGTGTGGGTGGAGTGAGTGTAGGTGAAGTGAGTGAGTGTGGAGTGAGTGAGTGTGGGTGGAGTGAGTGAGTGTGGTTGAAGTGAGCGTAGATCGAGTGAGTGAGTATGGGTGGAGTAAGTGAGTCACTAAAACTTGGCTCACTCCATCAGACACTGCCTCCCTGTGGCACTATCATAGTGAGTGAGTATGGGTGGAGTAAGTGAGTCACTAAAACTTGGATCACTCCATCAGACACTGCCTCCCCTGTGGCACTATCATACGGTAGCTTACACATCGGCCTCTAGACCCGGAAATAAGCAAGGCGGAGGCAGAAGCTTATTATTTCTTTCCTGCTACTCATTCGATTGCTTTTCTCCAGTTCCCTCCCTGCATTTCTCTTCTTTCAAAGTTCACACTATCTGCCTCTTCTCACCCATCTCTCTGCGAGTTGCTGTCAACTATCGCCCGCCTGGACCATTTTCTCAATTTCTGGATCATTTTGCCAAGGGGCTCCCTCATTTTTTCTCCACCAACAAACCTTCACTCGTTCCTGGTGATTTGAACATTGCCACTGACACACATTTTTACAATACCTCTTCCCTTGGCCTTTCTTAGTGGACCGAATGCCAAATGCACTGTGATGGACACTCTCTTGACTTCATTTTTAGCAATCACTGCACTATCTCCAACCTTATCCTCTCCTGACTCCCTCTTTCTGACCACCATATTCTGACCTACAGCCTCACAACTCCTTCCAATCTCTGCCCTTCTTTACCACCGGCTACCAGAACCTACAGAAACTACAATTTACTACAACCCCTTCTCAGTCACCTCACTACTCTCACTTGCCCTGATATTGGCCACCACACAATACAACTTGACTCTAACTACCACCCTGGACACTCTAGCCTTCATAACCACAGGCAGATGCCCTCACTCTCACCTACAACCCTGTCACACACGCTACACACACGCTACATCCAGAGGTGCTCCCACACTGCTGAAGGATTATGGTGGAAATCTCGCACTTCAGCCTTTGCTAGCGACTTTAATGGTAAAATTGAAAATATTCATAATTAATTCTTGTCTCAACGTGGCCATATGACACCTACTTCTCACTTTTCCCTCACTGTTGACAATGCCGTCATCACTCCCACCTCCCAGGCCCATTATCTTGGGGTTCTACTTGACTCTCCCCTCTCTTTCATTCCTCATATTCAATCAATCACAAAATCTTGTTTCCAAATTGTTTTGGTGCATTACAAATAAAGGATAATAATAATAATAATAATAATAATAACATTCTTCTTTTATTTCAGCTGGCCAGAGTTTTGAGTCCACTATGAAGTAGGGGATGTTGACTTAGTCGGAGTTCGATGTTGCTGTTCCCCACCCACCAGGATTGGTAAATATCCCTTTTATTTATATTTTGATTTCAAGCTCAATTCAACTCTATGAAGGCATATTCTTCATCTGCAAGCAGTACTATCAAGTAAGATAAATGAAATATATGCACAGATAGCAACATCAATGACACCCCCCCCTCCAAAATGGCCTCACACACCATTGATTAAAATATATATAATGTTTTAGGACACATGGTTGTTGCTAAGCTTAGTTTATAGCAATGCAGATGACGGGGGACTTGTAGTCCGACAATGGCATATTGATCATATCCAGCATTAATACATGCATTAGTTAAGCATGTCATCGCTTTCCCAGTTATTTACAACGCAGTATTGATTTTTTATTTGCATTTACAGTGCTGCGGACAGGGGTTAGACCCCCTTGCGGTTCCTCTCTAGCACTCGTAGGATTTTCTCCTACAGTTGCAGTTTATGGGTGTGAAAACATTTGCGGGGTTGGGGAATTGGAGCAAATAAATAGGGATTTGATCAAAGGCTTTGGGAGGCTATAAGTACCGGGTTTAACCATCGCAAAGTTTTCAAGCCGTTACCAGTAAACTGCAAATTAACTTAAGGCCTCACATACGGGCTCCCGTAACTTTTCTCAGGTGTGCATCTCTTGCTTTTTGTTTTTGTATTTCCCGTTAGTTTTAAGTCCAAGTGACAAATAATTTCCCCACAATCTTCAATATTAAAAGCAAGATTGACAAACATTACTGTGTGCTACTTAGAGGGAATGGGGAAGACATGCACTTGCAAGAGGCAATCATAGATAGAGCGAACTCACATGAGCACTAGGACAGCCAGGTGAGGGAGAATAATTAATTGCAAATACAGATAGACACCAGGGACAGAGCAACTACCACATCTAAAAGCTTTGTGGGTGGGTACTATTTTTTAGGCAGAAATACTAATAATCTCATTATGATTATCAACCAATTGTAAGAGGAACTAAAAAGCAATATTTAGAACAGTAGCATCAGATATTTGTCATACTATCGACTTGCCCATCAAAAATGACGGGGCAATAAAATTTGAAGCCATGGCAATGCTGTTTGCCACACAATGTAAGGCTTTTGCTCCTCTGAGGACCTTCGGTGCTCATTGCGAGCCTCTCCCCTTGTGTACTTCAAGTTTCCTGCTTTGCAACGATCACCTTCAGCACTCATTGCGGAGACAGATATATAAGTAAAGTGTAAAATATACATTTTTTGTTTGTACAGTGAAATAATAAATTTATATGAATTAATAAATTATTATATGCAGCAATCAATATCCTGAAGAGCTTACAATCTCTTTGGATTTTCCTGCATCTGAAAATGTTGGACTGTTGGACTGTTGTTGTGCAGAGTAAATCGGCTGCGTGCGCGAGGCTAAACCGTTTGTTTAGGCAGATAAAGCGCCGTTATAGAATTGTAATATTATTATTTGCAAGCTAGTGATGTAAAATGGCAGCTTTTTTCTATGTGTTACTTGGCTCACAAGCATTATTTTGTATATTTTGTATCTCCTAAGTTCCTGGCTAACTCGTACGTGCCTGGCGGTGATTTGCGGGCTTCGGTCTCCTGTAGCCTTGTTTTAATTTTTTTCGGCAGTTTTTTCTTGCTTAGCTGATTTACTTGGCAAATTTGTCTTAAACTTGCGTGCAACCTCACTCCCAGGCGTCCTGGTGTCCCCCTCCCCGTGCTGTGTGTGAGTGTTTTTTTAATTTATATTTTTATTTTGTCTTGTTTTTCAATTTCCGTGGTTTGGCTGTTAAAGTGGTATTTTTGCGAGGTTGTTTTTTTTGCCCACGAGATTCCGACATAGGATTTTTTTTATCCAAGTCCCGCGTTCCTCAACTGCTTGCAGTCTAATTAAGTCTAACTGTTAACTGCATGCAGGCTAAGTCCCGCTTGTTTCAATGCCTTAACTGCTCGCCTCACTTTGCGAGGATTGAAGGAGCGTCTTCGGCGCTCATTTTGGCTAAGTCCTGCGAGTTTCAATGCCTCAACGGCTCGTCTCACTTTGTGAGGCTCTCAGGAGAGCCTTCGGCGCGCATTTCAGTCTAAGTCTTGCGTGTTTCAATGCCTCAACTGCTCGCCTCGCTTCGCGAGGGTCTCAGACCAATTAGCACATTCGCCTAAGTGCGATGAGCGCTTCTATGCCTCAACGGCTCGCAAGCAAGGTTTGCAAGCGAGACTCGCAAGCGTGATGACAACTTGCAGTTTGACAACTATTCAATGTGACTAGCGACTTGTCCGTCAAAAATGATGGGGCAATAAAATTGAAGTCATGGGAATGCTGTTTGAGACATAATTGAAACCGTTTTCTACTGTGAGGACATTCGGCGCTTATTGCGAGGATTGCGCTGAGCGCCTTCGTCTCTCATCGCATGCCTCATTGCGAGCCTCTCCTGTTGTGTACTTTTGGTCCTCTGAGAGAGATATATATTTCTATGTATGTGTAGTTAACTAATAATAAATGATTTATTCAATAAATTAATTTACTTTAATTATTTATATTTGATATATACAGTGAGCAATAGACTGAAGAGCTAAAAATCTGTTTGTATTTTGCGTCTGCATAGAAGATACATTTTGAGTGTTAGTGCTCTGCTTATAAAGTGTAATGAATATTCCAAGTGTGCATTATAAATAGGCTGCGTGTGCGAGGTAAAGCCATTGGTTTATTGGGTAAAGCGGCATTGTATAGTTGTAATGTTATTAATGTGTTACGCGTTCAAATGAGCATTTTCCAGCTTTTGTAATAGTGTATTTTGTATGTCGTAGTGTGATGTGTAAAGTGCTACGCGTTTTGCAGTGTTTTGCGCTGTCCAGGGTCATGTAGCCTCATTTTTATTTTTTTTGTCGCCCGTTTTTTTCCGAGTTTAGGCTATTTTCGTGTGGCGAAAATCATCTAAATCAAGTTAAATTTGTGTTCCAGCACACTCACAGACGTCCTGGCTGTTGTCCCATGCTGTCTGTGATGTTTTTGTAATTTTTTTAGGTGTAGTAAGTGTGTTTTTCAGTTTTTGGTTCAATCGCTAATCTCGTAATTTTTTGCGTCTCGTATTTTTTTTTGCTAAGTCCCGCTAAGTGCTTCGAGTTTAACGGCTCACCTCGCTATGCGAAGCTGCAGCGCTCATCGCTAAGTCATACATACCGTAGCTGGACAATTATAATATGTGATTATGCTTCAGTATTTACACTGCTTTTTGTGAATGTGCGGTCTTCTAGGTTTAAAAGTTACATATATGTAATTGCAAATACAAGCATATTA
Source organism: Discoglossus pictus (assembly GCA_027410445.1). Lineage (NCBI taxonomy): Eukaryota > Metazoa > Chordata > Amphibia > Anura > Alytidae > Discoglossus > Discoglossus pictus. The sequence continues at coordinate 224,858,522 of CM050167.1, forward strand.
CTCAACAGCTCCTGTGCAGTTGTCAGAGCTAAAGTAAACTAGTTTTGTACTGTATGCTGTAGAAACAGGGAATAAAGTAAACAACAAGTCTCTCCCACTCTGTGACTGTCACTCTTATTCCATAGACACAAACCCACGTCTCCCTGTAGGGTGAGCATTGTGTGTCTTTCATTGCATATTGTCCTTTAGAGGCAACAATGCTGCTTTACAAATAACATATTCCTGTTTTACTAAATATTTGAAGCTCTGCCTACGAGCAATGTCCCAGAATTAGGGTGGAGAGGAGCTTATCTGATCAGAAGGAATCAAAGGAATGTGAAAATGTTAGATTATATTGTTAGACTCCCAGATCTTCTCCCTCAAACTGTATACAGAGTGTCAGCTCTTCTCTATGCATATTATATAGGTTGACAGTTCTTTTCTATTTGTCTGTATATATATTTTCAGCTATTCTCTCTGTATATGTATATAGACTGTCATCTCTTCTATATGTGTCTCTATATAGACTGTCAGCTCTTTTCTCTGTATCTGTATATAGATTGTCGGCTCTTCTCTCTGAATCTGAATCTCCCTGACGGTCAGCTCTTAGTATTAAACACACAGCTACCAAGATTATTCAGTTGTCTCAACAGACCGCAAATGTCATAGGCTAAATTCTGTGGGTCCTAAATCACTCACATCTCCTTTACCCCCAGAACAACTAGTTTCTCTGCTTCTATTACCCTCTCAACTCACAATGTGCCCCTCCAAATCAACAAAGGAATGGCTTCGCCAGAAGAAGATTAACGTTTTGGAATGGCCCAGCCAGAGCCCAGACCTGAATCCGATTGAAAATCTGTGGGGTGGTGTGAAGAGGGCTGTGCACAGGAGATGCCCTCGCAATCTGACAGATTTGGAGTGTTTCTGCAAAAAAGAGTGGGCAAATCTTGCCAAATCAAAATGTGCCATGCTGATAGACTCATACCCAAAAAGACTGAGTGCTGTAATAAAATCAAAAGGTGCTTCAACAAAGTATTAGTTTAAGGGTGTGCATATTTATGCAACCATATTATTTTATTTTTATATTTTTTCTTCCCTCTACCTAAAAGATTTCAGTTTGTTTTTTTAATTGAGTTGTACAGTTTATAGGTCACATTAAATGTGGAAAAAGTTCTGAAATGATTTATCTTTGTCAAATTTTTTTACAGCACAGAAACCTGACATTTTAACAGGGGTGTGTAGACTTTTTATATCCACTATATATATATATATATATATATATATATATATATATATATATATATATATATTTATTTACATATATATGTGTGTGTGAGTAAGTAGGGTCCACTGCAGGTCAGAGGGCTGATGGGGGCCACACAGGGGCCAGCAAGGACGTAGGGGGCCACAAGAGGCAATGGGAGGCCACAGAAGTTTGCGAGGGGCCACAAGTGGTCTCGCGGGTGATATAAGGGACTGTGGATGGGGCACAGGGCCTGCGGGGGGCACAGTGGGTGGTCACAGTGCACCATAAGGGGCTGCACTTGAACCACGGGATGTCCACAGGGGCCATAATGGGCCACAGGGTCTGCAGGGGGCACAGGGGGACACTGGGAGGCTACAGTGAGACATAAGGGCTGCAGGGGACCCATTGGAGGTCCGCAGGGTCCATAAGATGCTGGGGTAGCCACAGGGCCTGCTGGGGGCCCCAGGGGCCGGTGGGGGGCTACAGTGAGCATTAATAGGCTGCAAGGGATGAAAGGGAGGTCCATGAGGGCCATAAGGGGCCGTGGGGGCCACGGGGGGCCCCTATGCCATGTGGGAGGCCACACTGGGCCATAAGGGGCTGCAGGGGGCCTACAGGATATCCACGGGGGCCATAAGTGGTACAGGGGGCCCCTGGAGTCTGTGAGGCACCACAGTGGGCTGTAAGGGATCACAGGGGCCCTACGGGAGGTCCGCATGGAACCCCAGGGGACCTGCAGGGGCTACAGGGGACCTGTGGGGGCCTCAGTCACCCAGGGGGGGCCACAGAGGAGCTATGGGGGCCACAGGGGACCCACAGGGGCCACAGGGCACCTGCAGGAGGTCTGTGGGGGCCCCTCAGTGGTCAGGTGGAATCGGTACCTTGCACCGTCTGCACCGGCAGTAGCTCCTCTTATACCTCCCTCAACACTCTTATAAACTGTTTTGTAACTAACCAAACCACCCAGCTAAATTTTCCTTAGTCTCCAGGCCAACAAAAAGTGCTCTAGATGTCTAGTATGGTCCAGGTCACTAATATTTACCTGCTTTGACCACTATACCCCAGTCTTTAGAGACCTATACATCAGCTTTATATCCTTACTTTTATTAATAATGGATAGCTTTGCTATTACTTACCACTCTTAAATTGTATCTATTAGCACCTTCAATGACCCCACCATATGCTACAAATATGTCTCTTTCAGTACAACAAGGTGTTTTATAAAACATTGGAGAACTCAATTCATTTACAGTGGAATATTGAGCAAAGGGGGATGTCACAAATAAAATTACACTTCAATATTAAATCATTAAATCACAATATATTCAAAGCCTACTTTTTTGTCAAAACAGGTTTAGTCTATGCGTCACTGTTCCAAAAAAGGTATTGTTACACGGTTTATTTAGTTGTTGTTTCTGTTGTTCAGTCATGTCCAACCCTCCGTGACCTCCTGGACTGCAACATGCTGTGCTGATCCACTTGGTATTCATGGCAAAAATACTGGAGCAGGAAGTCATTTCTTCCTCCAGTGGACCAACCTGCATGGCTTCACGGTGATGTGACCTCTTGGTTCCCTGGCTAGAATTGAACCCAGGTTTGCAGCTGTAAAAGCACTAAATCATAACATCTGGACCACCTGGGAACCCTGTATTTACTGCTCTGCTATTCCATGGTGGAAGAAAATTTCAAAACCTATGTTTTACAGTATTATATAAAGAGACATAGAATTTTTTTCCCCCCATGCATTTAATAGAGCATGATTTAAACATTAAGCTTCACGGAAACTAACAGGACATGCACATGTTCATCTGTAGATTTAATATATATATATATATATATATATATACACATATATATATATATATATATATATATATATATATATATATATATATATATATAGCAACATTTAGTTCTTTCCGACTCTCTGTGACTTCATGGACCATAACACACCAGAACATCTTTATGTCCATGATTATGCTGATCCACTTGATTTTCATGGCAGAGTTTCTGAAGTGGGTTGCCAGTTCCTTCTCCAGTGGGCTACAGCATACAACTCCTGATATTCCTAGGTGGTCCCATCCAAGTACTGACGGGCTGGAGACCTCCCCAGGCCCCCTGGGGTTGGTCGGAGGGCCACGTGACCTTTGCAGGCCCGGGAGTATGGAAGAGAGGGAGTGGCTAGCTTGGGGGCAGAGCCACCTATAGGATTGGCGCCAATTTGGCCATTATGCCCCCAGCTAGCCAAGAAATTAGATGTGGCTGTTGTTTTCAGCTCCTAATAGATGGTGGTGCTGCTGGGGGTACTGTGAAGGCACAATTGCCTGCTTACCAGCCCTTTCCTGTGCAGCGCAGCCTCTGGGCTGCCATCGGGTGCTCCGTGGAAAGTTTTCTCGGCGCAGTACAGGCGTCGCGAGTGGCAAGGGCTGATCCATTGGTTGCCTGGGTTGCTCCGCCTTTGAGCCAACTTCCATAAGCTGGTAGGGTGGACTTACCTGTGGGTTGGGGCTGCATCGCTGGCCCCCAGCTAGCCAAGAAATTAGACGTGCCGCCCTTGCTCTCCCACGGGGAGAGCGCGGTTGTGGTGGTACTGGGGGCGATGGTGTGTCTGTCCCTCCGCTCTCTCAGGTGCGGTGCAGTCTCGGTACCGCATTGGTGAACCGGGCGGAGGGTTTTGCCGGAGGAGTGCGCTGTTGGCGCGGGTGGTCCCCGTGGACAGGGCCCTGCGCGGCTCGGCGGTCAGGGTACGTACCTATGGGGGTGGGCTGTGCCGGTGCGGGAGGCGTCCTCCTCGCAGCATGGTCCACGTCTTAGGGAGTTCTCCAGGGGTCCTGTGCGTGCGGTCTCCGCGTGGGCTTGCAGGCACGCTGGGACAGCCTCTGAGTAGGAGGGGTGGCCAGCTGGCGGTGCCTTCGGCACCACATATGGCTGCCTTGTCATATGTATGGATAGGAGGGGAATGTTTCTGTAGCCTTGGCTAGCCAGTGGGGGGTTTATTATCTCACCTCCCCCAGGTTATTAATGGGTGATGTTGGTGGTGAGCTGCTAAGCTTAGGGCAAGTGGATCTGCCCCCCCCCCCCTATTACTCTGGCTCACAAGTTCATCATGAACCCATTCTTGCCAGAGCAGCTGATGTATTATTAGATAGGCCTGGTAGGGTATCAGGGGAGATCCCGCTCCATGCTGATGATAGCCAGTAAGCTTGAAACAGCCGTACATGGATAGGATTCCTAGCTTGTGTAAATTCAACCTTGGCTTTGCATTAAAGCCGTGTAATACAGCAGGCATAAGCTTAAAGGGAGCCATGTTAAGTTAGTTTTCTTGTTATGCTACATAGCCTGTTATATCACTTGTTTATAGCAACAGTACCGGATCTTATCCCGGATCTTTAGTTGTGGTTTCAATACCTGTTTCATACATATGTGGCTTCAGGGTTATATGCCGGTATATATTTGTTTTGTTTATATCATATATACATATATAGTTTAGGTGTATCCTAGCAGTGTAGTGTTTTTTCGTGTACCACTTCGGTTATAGGCTTTCATTAGTGGTCAGTTCTTGGGTGGTAGCTCTTCCTATAGTTCATCTCCTGTGTATTCCCAGGGTCTCAGGTCCACAGGTCCTGTAGATTTTGAGCGGCGGTCCGCTGAGGAGATCTGGGCAGAGATATAGATGTCCTTTGCAAACCTGTACTGGGAGTCTGCCTTTTAATGTAACAGGTGAAACTGACGCTATGTTTCGGTAGTGTCAGGTGGTCCAGGTATCCCGGTGCCTGAGCAGGCTTGCAGTGCAGGTACCATTGTGGCCACATGCACTTAGCGTTATCGCAGAGGCAGAACCCATATCCCCTGGCAATAGATTTCTACCCCTAGTCACATTAGGGTAGCCTGTTCCGCATGGTGTCCCGTCACAACGACGGGCTTCTGATTTGCCATTGCGGTTGCTTGTGATTAATTATAGATTCCTAGGTTAAAGTATCATCCTTATTAAATGAAACAGTAGCGGCTCTGTATGTCCTGGGTCGACTACGGGCCTCCCAATTTGGCCCTGTTAGAGCTAGTGTAATTTATGCCGCAGGATGGGTCAGTCCGAATTTATTCTTGAGCCGCGCCATTAGCCAGTAAGCTTTAAGCAGCTGTATGGGGATAGGTTCCCTACCTGGGGTATTATTCAATTTTGTTTGCAGTAAGCTGTGCAATGCAGCAGACATAAACAAACAGGTGTAATTTCTGTCAGGTATGGGTGTCTGTATTGTCAAGTGGCATAAAACATTTTTCTACTCCCTAGGTAGTAATTATTCTGGGGGCTCTGGACACTCCCATATTCCCACAACAATATTATATTAGTTGAGCCTGCTGTGGCTTAATTAGCAACAATTTCTATGTAATTTTACTGTTCGTAGATACGTTGTTAGCATTTAGTACTTGTCATTTCCCTTCTGGATCGCTACTTTGCCATGGAAGGGGTTTATGTACCTTGATAGCTGTTAGATATACCATGTAAAGGTCACCAAAGAAGGACAGGTCATAGTAGAGAGGTCAGACAAATCTTGGTTCTCTTGGTGAGTGAGCCGGAACCACTCCAGTAGCTTTGCCATGGAGACCATAGGTGTAGACAGGGCTAGGAACAAAGACAATTGTGGCATGCTGTGTCCATGGGGTCACAGGGAGTCGGATACAACTGAAGGTAGTACCAACGAGCCAAATTGGGGCTAAGGTTAGAAGAGGGGGTTATTGGTGGGCACATGTCCCTTTCATGAACTGCGCATCTGTCACATAAATGGTTAGGCACTGGAAGTCAGTAGGCAACGGCTTCAGGCTTAGAAAAAGGACTGAGTTATGGTGTTTTCAAAGAAACCGTTACCAGCGGGCTAGCCGCCAGTTACGAGGTGAATAGAAAGCCAGTAGCTCAAGTGGGGCGGCTTAGGATTCCAAGTCTATGGGCGTAAGTACAGGGTGCGACCTGGTTAGCGTTAGTTGGGCTGGTTAGAGGCCTGCGTCGGTCTTGGGGGGCCGATACCCTTACATATCCAACGGCGGGGTCGTTGGCCGGTCCGGTGGCGTCAGATTTTTGGTCTCCGTCATGTTCTGGGAGGGTCAATCAAGTATAGGCGGAGTCAGTGGCGAAAATCGGTTGCCCTTTCCGGGGATAGACTGTTCTCCACATCCTAATTTCTGGTTTCAGTAAGGTATAGTACACCTGGCACGGTAGGGGTTTTTTGGTTCAGGGTGCTGATATTCACCTGGTAAGATATTCGACTCGGACCCGGCCGGTGAAGGTCAGGCAGTGGGTACCCCATCTGCATGTGTTTTCCCGTTTCGGGCAGGTATCCCATAAAGCGTGGCAGGAAAGGGGAAGTCAATTTTCCTCCACGTGTCGGCGTCTCACGTAATGGAGGCTCGAAGGCCTGCCCAGGGTGCCAAGTGGCACAAGTCCAAAATTTATGGCACAGGGTCAGCAAGTAGAGCGGGCAAGGTCGAGATTTCTCGGGTAGGATGGGAGGAGGCCTCCCAGAAGGCGGGATGTCGGGTAGGACCCGAAGCCTTTCAAAACGGGCCGGGCAAAAAGGGCCTGACGTCGGAGGTACCGGTATTACAAGTGGAGGAAGGTGTCATAGGAGGTATGGCAAAGTGATGGAAGGCAAGTGGTAGCCTTTCCCAAGGGCCAGAGATACCACTGTGGAAAAAGAGGTCTGTGGAAAGCACGAGGCTTTGTGGTTCTGTACAGGTATCTCTCCTTTCGGCAGGTAAGCTGGTGGTGAGAGGTTGGCCTAAACAGACAAAGCGCTGGTGACCCCAGGTGTTTTGGTTGTGGGATCCTAAGGTGATCAGGTGGCCACGTTGGTTCGAGGGGAACCAGGTTAAAAAGGGAGGTAGTTACAGTGTCCGAGGTGCACTGATAGCTCTCCTTTGGTGGTAATACGGTTCCTGGACCTCAACGCAAGAGTTGGTTGATGTTGTTCCTTACGGGGAAAAGGTGGTTCCCTATGAAGATGATTCTGAAACTTGGCGACATGTGATCAGAGCTGGGTGCATTCTGTGTGGAACATGGTACCCACTGGCTTTGTGCAGGAACAGAAACTGTAACAGCCGACGGGCCATTTGCCCCGGGGCTGGGAGAAAGGAAAGTCGTAGTAATTGATGGATATTCGGACATCGGACCAAACAGGCGCTTCGCCTCGGGTGTCGATCTAAGGCCCAAGTTTGGGGGCGTGTGGCCCAGGTCAGATGGAGGTATGATCCATCTGTTATAGAGATGTTAATGTCATCAATTGGATGAGCAGGTGGCGAGTGGCTCTAGTGTCGCCTACCTTGGAAGTGCTCCATGTGGAGGTATAATCCCTGGTAATATACCCGGGTAACCGCGGGTTTATCAAGGGTAGAAAAGGACCAAGCTTGGTAACAGCTGTCAAATGGGCTAGCTTAGAGGGTCCATGGGCTAAAGGACAAGAAATACCCTTAGGAGAAGTAATAGGCAAGCCCAGAAGTAGTTCGCTGTTATAATGATAATCTAGGGTTTAAAAAAAAAAAGTTTTTTCCGGTTTAATTATGCATGATTAGGTGGAGTTTTAGGGCTAGGTACTGGGGAGGTAGGCGGCTGGCCTAGGCGTTTGTTGGGGGGAGTCGTATTCCGCCAAGGTAGGCCACGGACTTCTCCGTGGTGGTGGTGAGGGGAGTCGCCGGGACAGTGGTAAAGTGGGGGTGATCCTACCCTACGGGGGTACGGATGCTCCATCACGGTAGGCCCTGGACGAGGGTCAGGGTGCAGAGTGTACTGTCTCGGTTTTCAGGCACCTCCCCTCTCTTGTTTATGTATATTTAATTAATGGTATTGTTATTATTATGTGAATTTGGTTTTACCAATAAATGCTGTGGCCAGTATTTCCTAATAAGTGGTTGTGTCTAATTATTTAATTAGAGGGCTTAGGAAGTGTTTGTGCCTAACAAATTATTCAGGGAGCAAGTTGTGCCCAAAGGGTCATACGGACATACCCACTGGGCCTTTCACAGGTCATGACCAGGCTCAACACTGCCCGGCTTTGGGGTTGTCTGACCTTGTGGTTCCCTGACTGGAATTGAAGCCAGGTATACAGTGGATATAAAAGGTCTACACACCCCTGTTAAAAAGTCAGGTTTCTGTGCTGTAAAAAAATTAGACAAAGATAAATAATTTCAGAACTTTTTCCACCTTTAATATGACCTATAATCTGTACAACTCAATTGAAAAACAAACTGAAATCTTTTACCATAAAATAATATGGTTGCATAAGTATGCACACCCTTAAACTAATACCGTATTGGTCCGAATATAAGCCGCACCCGCATATAAGCCGCACCCGTAAAGTTCAAGGGGAAAAAATAGAAAAAAGATAGTACTCAAATATAAGCCGAAGCCGTAAAATTGGAGAGAAAAAGACTCTCAAAGTGATCAGTCATTGCAAGAAACAGGCTTTTTTTGCAGGTTACAGGCTTTACAGGATGTTAGAATCACTAAAACCATAAATCGCTATTCAATACCACAGTCTAAAGCACGAAAATCGGCACACTTAACTCGCAATCGCGCAAATCTGCAATAATTTTGCATTCACGAATAGAAGTCGCACACGTTACAAGCAAAGTTCGCAAATCGGCAATGATTTTTTGACGGTCGCGAATATAAGCCGCACCCTTAAAAACGGGAAAAAAGGTGCGGCTTATATTCGGACCAATACGGTACTTTGTTGAAGCACCTTTTGATTTTATTACAGCACTCAGTCTTTTTGGGTATGAGTCTATCAGCATGGCACATTTTGACTTGGCAAGATTTGCCCACTCTTCTTTGCAAAAACACTCCAAATCTGTCAGATTGCGAGGGCACCTCCTGTGCACAGCCCTCTTCAGATCACCCCACGTATTCAGGTCTGGACTCTGGCTTGGCCATTCCAAAACTTTAATCTTCTTCTGGTGAAGCCATTCCTTTGCTGATTTGGATGTATGCTTTGGGTCGTTGTCATGTTGAAAGATGAAGTTCCTCTCCATGTTCAGCTTTCTAGCAGAAGTCTGAAGGTTTTGTGCCAATATTGACTGGTATTTGGAACTGTTCATAATTCCCTCTATTTTAACTAAGGCCCCAGTCCCATCTGAAGAAAAGCAGCCCCAAAGCATGATGCGGCCACCACCATGCTTCACTCTGGGTATGGTGTTCTTTTGGTGATGTGCAGTGTTGTTTTTGCGCCAAACATATCTTTTGGAATTATGGCCAAAAAGTTCAACCTTGGTTTCATCAGAAAATAACACCTTTTCCCACATGCTTTTGGGAGACTTCAGATGTGTTTTTGCAAAATGAAGCCTGGCTTGGATGTTTTTCTTTGTAAGAAAAGGCTTTCGTCTTGCCACTCTACCCCATAGCCCAGACATATGAAGAATACGGGAGATTGTTGTCACATGTACCACACAGCTAGTACTTTCCAGATATTCCTTCAGCTCCTTTAATGTTGCTGTAGGCCTCTTGGTAGCCTCCCAAACCAGTTTTCTTCTTGTTTTTTCATCAATTTTGGAGGAAGCTCCAGTTCTTGGTAATATCACTGTTGTGCAATATTTTCTCCACTTGATGATGTCTTCACTGTGTTCCATGGTATATCTAATGCCTTGGTAATTATTTTGTACCCTTCTCCTGACTGATACCTTTTAACAATGAGATCCCTCTGATGCTTTGGAAGCTCTCTGTGGACCATGGCTTTTGCTGTGGGATGCGACTAAGAAAATTTCAGGAAAGACCAGCTAGAGCAGCTGAACTTTATTTTTGGTTAATCAGAGGCACTTTAAATGATGGCAGATGTATGCTGACTCCTATTTAACACGATTTGGAATGTGATTGCTTAATTCTGAACACAGCTACATCCCCAGTTATAAGAGGGTGTGCAGACTTATGCAACCACATTATTTTGCTTTTGTTTTTTTCTTCCTTCCAACTTAAAGATTTCAGTTTGTTTTTCAATTGAGTTGTAAAGTTTATAGGTCACATTAAAGGTGGAAAAAGTTCTGAAATGATTTATCTTTGTCTCATTTTTTTACAGCACAGAAACCTGACATTTTAACAGGGGTGTGTAGATTTTTATATACACTGTATATATATATATATATATATATATATATATATATATATATATATATATATATATATATATATTTGTTGATGATCATTTTCTGACAGAGCAAGCCCCCAGGTCAGTTATTTGAGAAGTACCCTCTTTCAACTTGAACTAAGTAAAAATAGGTACTTTTGTTTGTGCTATGAGGATATAGCATGTTTGACTTGGTGAGTCTCTGTTTTATTCAAATAAGTATTGCTATAGGAACATTTATAAAATATATCCCTCACCGTTATGGCATTTGTGTTTTGCAAACTTGTAAGAAGCAGGAAACAAATCACTGTTACAAAATAGAAACACTTGCATAACATTATGCTTGTTGTCCCCTCTGGCTGTAAACACTACAAGGAAGTTGTTTATCCTGGACTTTCCCAGTGCAATTAGCATTCTATAGTTGATACAAATTCTTTGTGTTTGAGTAATTTTTGAGAGAAACTAAACATGATTTGCATGGAAATGTAATATATAGTATTATAGTATTATAGCAATAAATTAATGTAACCATGCCAAACATATGTGTGTAGTCCACATAAAAGTACAGCAAAATGTAAGTAGATAATTTCGGTTGGGCATTAAGATTGGAGTAGTCTAAAAACTTGGACAGTAAGATTTGAAATGTGAGTAGTTTTTGTATGAAGACAGTGATTAGCCCATGTTGCAAGACAGTAAGCTGTGAGTACCTTATGCTGAAAGGCAGTAAGACGTGGTCATTCTATGAATGAGCACAAACATGTGAATGGCCCATGTCGAGGGAAAATAAGAGGTGACCGAAGTATATACAATAACATTTAGATTTAGCTGTAAATATCCTATGCACCAACACAGTAATATGTGAGTACTGCATTTTACAAGCAGTAAGATGTGCTCCATGTCTCAAATCAGTAAGATGTGAGAGCTCTGTATTACAAGATAGTAATGTGTGAGTACTATGTCGCAAGTTGGTGAGATGTGAGTGCTCTGTTTTACATGTTAGTGAGATGGCAGTACTACATGTTAGAAGGCAATAAGATATGAGTGATCTGTATTACAAGGCATAGAGATGCGAGTACTCCATGTTACGAGGTAGTAAGATGTGATTACTCTATCAGCCCTATTAAATTCCCCCAACATTGGAATCCGTAGCCCATAATGTAGTCCGCAAGCCTTGCGGCTATTAAATTAGCCACGAAAACCAACCAGTCGTTGACTTGCGAGGTAAGGGCAAGAAAAGGCTATGGAACGAGGAAATTTAAACTGCGTGCCTGCAAATCCTTTGATCTTTCAAGCCCGTAGCTTTTACGTTTCCAATCACACTATTAAATTGCAACATATTTACTGGCGTTCAACCCCGTAACCCGCAAATGGAGCCAAAAGGCCAACGGGTACCAGAGAGGACCCGCTAGTGGGTTAAAGTCATATCTGTAGCACTGTAAATGCAAATATAAACACACTACTGTACTTACATGTGAAGGGAAAGTGATGTTAGGTATTAAAATAAATAGCACAACATTCTGAAGCTCGCAAATCGACCATATACTTTTTTTTTTTTTTTTTTATATTCTGTGTTATATCGAACCCTGCAATCAATGTGTTAATACATATAATGGACATTATCATATTTACAGATTTATGAATATTGCACTATTTCTGGAATGTGGGTCCGATTGAAACTAGTAATTGAAGCCCGTAAGACTTCATGTAGCCAGTCTGTAATATGTGACTACATGTAGCAAACAATAGCAAATATAAATTTTATGAGGGCAAGAGGTGGTGACATATTGATAAGTAGTCATAAATCCCCCCATCACATATATAGTTGTGAGCATGCGGGTTGTTGCTAACGCTGCAGCCTCGCGAGGCGAGGGCTGCAGTTGCTGGCATGGAGCACCAAAGGCGCTCCTTGCCAGCAACTGCAGACCTCGCAAAATTTATCAACTTAAAAGAAACAAATACGAAACGCGGAACTTAGAAAAAAAAACATTACGACCTCGCAAAAATACGACCTTACCGCTCGAAACCCGCGCACATGAAAACATTAAAAACACAATAAATACACTCAACAAATACATAAAAAGCTTACCCACAGCAAGGGGGAGCACCAGGACCTCGAAAACTGAAGTTACACCTCAATTTCACTTGAAATACAAGAGCTTAGACACCCGAAAATCCCCTAAGCGAGAGAAAAAATGGCCACCAAAAAAAACTAAAACGAGGCTACAGGACTCTAAAGACGCAAAACACCACCAAACACTTACGGATTCTCCAAAAAAGCAACACACATTAGGCGCCATTTTACAACACTAACTTACACATTGCGGAAGTACACAGCTAACCTAATGGATTTGGCTCGCACACGCACACTATTTACACTACACACTGCACACATTACTGACACTTACACAGCAGCTCCACAGCCCTCAAAACACACATTGTATGCTGCAGCAACATCAAAACAGATCTCTTCTGCACAATGCTTCCTGCATATATTACTTCAAAATAGGTAAAGTATATTGATGTATTATTTTATTCATTATTTCATTAGCATTAGCAAAAAAAAACAATGCTCATAGCACACAAACAACCTCGCAATGAGCGCCAAAGGCGCTCATTGTGAGCCACGTGATGATCGTCGAAGCATCTTGGAACACCAACAAAATTTACCGCCCTTACAATCTTATTGCCGTCATTTTTTGATGGGCAAGTCTCTAGTTACATATAATAGTTGTGGTAATTGCAAGTTTATCGGTAACACTAAGTTATAAGTTAAGGGCTTGCGCATGTGCAATGAGTGCCGAAGTTACGGGTTTGATGAGGCCGAAGGTGCTCATTGCGGGGCTCGCAATGAGCGCCGAATACGATCATCGCAAGGCCCATAGGTGACTGGCTTGACGGGGCTGCAATAACCACGAAAGTTGCGGGTTGGCGAAGGTCTGCATTGAGCTGCAAAATTGCTCATCGTGAAGCCCATAAAATCAAAGGGGGGGAAGGCGCTCATTGCGGGGCACGAAAGTTGTGGGTTGACCGAGGCCTGCAAGGCTCTCATCACAAGGCACGCAAGTAAGAGGTGGGAGAGCCTCACATTGTGTGGCTAACAGCATTGCCTGGCTTCAAATTTTATTGCCATAATTTTTGACGGGTAAGTCGCTAGTTACACATAAACACAATGGTAAAATTAAATCTAGCAGTGTAATATTACATTGAATGCTTTAAAGTTTTTCAGAATGCAGAGGTTATTCATTTACATATTGGGGCCCCCTACACTACCTCACTGAATATTAGTTAATATAACCCATTGTGAGCTCCACACATCAATAATTATGATATTGTGGTTTTAGGAAGCAATTTTGAATATGTTGTCAACAGTGTTAACTTTATTAGTAATAATTGTGTATTATGACATTTTTATTTGATTACCTGGAGTATCACCATAACTGTATTTCTCCTAAATACGTATTTAACTTCTTTTGTGCATTTACAGTATCTCGGCACACCTGAAGATTCTTCCATTTCTGAAAATGAAAAAAATAAGTATAACAATAGAAGAGCGGCCTTGTATTATAAACAACCCCCCTCTAGGCTTAAATGTAAGTTGAACATTTTCCCCAAAACGTCCCCGAACTATTATTTTTAGAAACAATTTGCCGGGAGGTAATACAACAGTAAGAAGATGGTTTATTGCTCTCTCTCTCAAAATGTATAATTCTTCTTTCAAGAGCCCTTTTCTACAACAAACCAGGGCTCCCCTGCTCTAGGAAAATTTAGAGAACACTTCCCTACTTGCCGTCACCCACCTGCCCCGTTTTGTTTTTATTTATAGAGACATGACAATCACTTTTACGTGACCAATCAGCATCATATGTTATCATAATATGCCCACAATATGTCACCAATCCACCCATCATATCCATCCTGATTACCTTCAACCAATCGGTCCCATCCTTTAACACAAAACATACACTAGGCAAAGGTGATAAACTGCATAGAATCTTTCACAATTACCATTATTATACATAGTTACATAGTAATTAAGGTTGAAAAAATACTTTTAGTCCATCAAGTTCAACCGCTGATCTCCTCTGCAAAATGCAGATTAGTTAATTATCTCTTATCTGTAACATGTCAACATACTCTGCAGCGCTACACAGGGGTTAAGTCTGTGGTGGAGCTACTGTTGGAGCAGCAGGTGCAAAGCACCACAGCCCACAACAGGGTAGATGCCCTCTGCTACTGGTAGTAAATGAGTAAAATGAATTTAATAGATGGCAGATAAATAATTACCATAGGGGGTGTCTGATCATCTACATATATTTTTGGCTTTTATTGACACCAATGGGTGGATAGAAAAGTTGCAAGGGGGGCCCAATTTATTTTGCACCGGGGCCCTCTATTCACTAGCTCCACCAGTGGGTTAAGTACATAGCAAAATACAATATTACAACTTTACAAAAGAATGGATGTTCCTGTCTTTGAGGTCAAAATCAAATGTAGTGGTGCTTTTCCCCCTAGCACCTTAAAAGATTGGAAACTTACACATTTACAATCTAACAGTCCTCCTATCATGTTTCTACTCTCTGCTACTAAATAAAACATCTTCCAAACATCACATATTTTCTACAAAGGTAATCCTTGCAACTGTATTATAACAATGGAATTATCTTCTCTTTTATCCTCTATCATTCTGCCCTTTCGCTTTCTTCCAAATCCTTATCCGCTACCCTTCCCTGGGTTCCTGCCTCACCCAGTGACTTTAGATTGTAAGTTTACACATTTCCAATCTTGTAAAGTACCTTGGGAAAAAGCACCATGTATGTAAGAATTTAAGCTCAAAGACAGGGCTCTACATTTTGCCAGGTGTTTAATATTGTATTTTTGTTATTTAAGCCCTGTATTGAGCTATGGAATATGTTGGCACATTACAAATAAAAGATAATAATAATTATAGAAATAATAATAATAAATAATAATAGTGTGAATCTAATCACCTTGTTTTAGATTTTCCTGACAACAGGGCAATAAGGAGCAGATTCCACCTGCAAAAGGACCCTCACCATATATATATATCTAGCAAGGTAGTGAGCAAATGATTTCTTGTGGTGGCAGGGCAGTAAGCAACTGAATTACCCTTGTAACAGGGTACCAAGATAATACTCTACCTCACCCCAGCCAAACCCTTCTTTAGCAGGCCATTGAGACTGTGTTTTTTGTTGTTTTTTTTTTACCTATATAGAAGTAAACTGTTCATGTAAAAGGCTGGCATACATTAAGGGGTTACAGTGTCCACAAGTTATCTTCAGTTTTTGGAGAAGAGATGGGTTATGCTATAAAAATGCTGCCTATTTTTATATGAATTAAAAAAGATCTGTTACATTGCGTGTAATAAGCGCTCATGATTTTCATGAGATATAGTGTGTGTTGCAAGCAAGAGCATTTTTCTTTTGGAACCTAATTCAGGAATGTTCATTATGTGATGAAGATCAGTCTCTATAATCTATAACAAAATGCAGGACTAACTGGTCTGGGGGCAGGGAACACTGAGGACAGAACAGCCATGGACTAACAGGCAAACAAAGGAGCATTAAGAATGTAGTTTAAGAAAGGTCCATTTACTGATCAGTTAGCTATATAACTATAAATAGAACAATATAAAGTTGTCAGACCTAATTAAATATTTTAAATTATTAATGTAAGATAAAATCTGAAAAGGTAATGCACAGAAAGAACAAATAGCATTACCTTAGAAAGAATCTTGCTTGTTTTTTAAGAGAGACTAGCTAGAATTTATTGTGTAACCATTAACATGTATTACTAAGAACTTGAATAGTTTGACAATGTGTTAACGAGAATTAGGCCCTGAATATTGTAGTCTCTTCTCCGATTTAATGTGGTGTCAGCATGAAGTGAATGTTATTCAGGGGCAGAGATACCGCCTGTGCAGGTGGTGTAATGCATTGGGGACCCCAGAGTTATCCAATTAAGTTTTTCTGTATTGCATTTTTTTGTTGTAGTGTAGGGCACCCACACCTGCCTGGGCACCCTCATCCTTACATCCACTCTTGTGGGCTTCTTAGGGGGATCCAGTGGAATTCATTGCTGGTTCCTCTGTGCCTGCTGGAGTCTTTTTACCTGGCAGGGAATCTTGATTGACGTTACACACATTGTCATGGATTGGAAATTACACTGGGGCAACTCGAGGATCCAGGCGCATTATATATATATATATATATATATATATATATATATATATATATATATAAGTGGTTCCGTTCTGTCCCACTCTCCATGTCCTTATGGACTGCGGCACGCCAGGCACATCTGTCATGCACTGTCCCTTTGTTCATTGCTTCATCAACCTCATCTATCCATCTCCACCTCTGCTGTCCCCTTCTTCGCATGTCTTTAACATATTCTAGCATCAATCTTCTTTAGGGAATCCTGTCGTCTCCCTCCAGTGAACAGTTTGGCTTGATTTTCTGTAGAACTGATTTATTAAATCTTTTTGCAGTCCAAAGATCAGTTTCTTTAACACCCCAATTCAAAGGTATTAAGTGTACGGATGTCAGCCTTCTTCATGGTCCAGTTCTCAAATCCATATGTTACTACTGGGAATAGTTTTAACTATGCAGACGTTTGTTCATAGTGATATATCTTTACTCTTTACTTTTTAATAGCTTGTCTGAACTTGCCATAGCTTTCCACCCTAGAAGCAAATGTCTTTATTTCATGTCTGCAGTCACCATCTCAAGAGATCTTGTAGCCCAGAAAAATAAAATCTGTCACTGTTTTTATATATGGCACCGGAGATGGTTCAGAGGGAGTCAACTAAAACATTTTTTTTTTTTGCACCAAGGCCTCCATTTAGTAGCTCTGCACTGTTTTTATTGCAGTATCATGTCATTGCAGTGGTAACTCAATTTATCTGTGTCAGACTGGGGCCATTCATATTATTACAGTTCCACTTTGAGTTGAAAATTTACAGCCTTATTAAATTGCGATTCCGCAAATTTAAAAGGGCTCTATATAAGCACAGAGCATTTTTTTTACAGAAGTTTTTAGTTAGTGAACTTCTATCCAAAAGCAAGGTCTTCACTAACTAAAAACTTCTGTAAAGAAAATATGCTGTGTGCTTCAATAGAGCCCGTATAAATTTGCTGAATCGCAATTTAATAAGGCTGTTAGTTTTATGGTGTCATTGTGAGGGGATCACTTAGTTTCATTGCGTAAGTGTGAGGGAAACAGTTAGTGTTGTGTGCAAGGAATGTCTAGAATCTACGTCAGTGTCACATGAAGGTATATACCTAGCAAGATGCCATATGCATATTTCTATGACAATGCAGGGGTCACATTCCATATCATCAGGAAGTCTGGGAGACAAGCAATACCAGTATAAATGGAATTCAGCAACAGGTTAGAGGGAGGGACAAGTGACAGGGGCTTCTGCTGACCACACCTGTATATTTTAAGGTTTCTTGATGCTGGACAGGATTTATTTCTGGACGTACCTGCTTAGCAGAAGGTTGGAAGCACACTGAGCAATATCCATTGTTTGTTTGAGTTTGTTGATAATTTCAATAAACAGACCAGTATTTCATCCAACAGAACAAGAATGAAGATAAGGTAAGAAACATGTCAAATCTTCTTTACAATCTAACAGCCTTATTAAATTGCAAAACAGCAAATCTAAAAGCTCTCTATATAAGCACACAGCATTTTTTTTTTTACAGAAGTTTTTAGTTGGTGAACTTCTATGCAAAAGCAAGGTCTTCACTAACTAGAAACTTCTGTCAAAAAATATGCTTATATAGAGCCCTTTTAGATTTGCCGAATCGCAATTTAATAAGACTGTTAATGTCTCTCCATTCATTTGGGCAAGACACAGAATATAATATGCATCAACGTTGTTGAATAAGGCATTTATTACATGGACAGAGATGTGCTGATATAATAATTTCCAGTGTAAAATCCAATACCTTTACCTATATTTTATACTGTGCATAAATCTTAATTTATTTCATTTAATGAGTGGTAAAATTAAATACATTTTAGTATAGTATATTATTTATACTCTGTTTTAAGTTTTGTCATTGATTTTACGTTTTGTGTATTTTTATCTCCATGTCTCAGTATTTACATGGTGCTTTCAGAGTGCATGCCATTTTTGTGGTGATTACCCTTTTGTGAGAATGATATGCAAATATGGAATGTAGTACGATGCACTCATAGTCAAAATACCATATGTCTTGGTGATCTGAAGCAAGGCCTAAATAATGTATATATATGCACACACTTAGAGCTTTTGCAAAAAACTATACAGTATATAATAATATTATGTATTAAAATTATTATGGTTTCAACCTCCCATTGATGTTTCCCTGTGAAAGGACTGAATGTGCATATGTTTAGAAGTATAATGTTAATTTAAAAAAAAACTGTATTTGGCAATAAACTGTGTGCATACATATCTATAAATTTCATACATGTATTTCTCTCCAGCCAGTAGAATTTAAATAGAATTATGGTAGTCATGTTGGTAGCCATGTTTGCTATTCAGCCAGAGCCCAATAACTGCTAACTGTATATTGCTCTGACCTTCCAAAACCTAAAGTTACAAAATCTTTCTCCCAGCCTCAAGAACCTAATGTAGACTATAAACTCTGCATTGTAAAAACTTGCATACTTTCTTCATTGTCTAAAAGGCATTTTGGCACTGTTCTGCAGAATCTGTTCACTTTTGACTTGATAATTACATGTTTGGTTTACACTTTAGAATAGTGGTGGACAACTCAACCTTACAAGGGCAGCCAAAAAGTCCCCAATTTCTGTTTTTCTCTGTTTGTGAATTCATGCTACTTCTGCTTTAACATATCTGAATTACTCCACTTTATTTGTTATTATTGATTCACTTGTGACCAAGCACACATCTGTTGACATACTGGCCTGTTTGGAGCCCTCATAGATGCCCACTATTGCTTTAGACACTGGATACATACATGGCCAAAATAAACTTCAGATAAAATATCTATAGACACAGACTTTGCCCTAAATAATCTGTTATGCAGATTGAGTATTACAATGGGAATCTTAATATACTGATAATTGTTAGATTTGGGTACTCTGTACATACTGAATTTGGAGGTACAGTACTTAAGCCAGTCCCCCCTTACCATTGTATGCACCCATCCATCACTAGATAATGTTCTATTTTGTTTAAATAAGTTTAAGATTCATTATAGTAGTTTATTAAGATGATATTCCTCTTTCCATGTAATGAATGCATAGAGTGGCTCCTATCCATGTCCTAAGGTTTGTGCCCTATTGTTTATTTTCCCCTGGTGGCCTGGAATAACAAATACATTTCCCACTACAGTGGGCAGCCACAAGGAATAGAAATGAAAACTGACCTTCATAATGCTTAACAGATAGTTACATCAGTTTGAATTAATTATAAAGGTATCTTCTCACCTAATCACGTTGGGTTTAAAAGAAGGCTTGGTGTGACTCTCATAGGCTCATACAGAGTCTTTCGATATCTACATCACATTAGTATTTTATATATGGATAAACAATTCAATGTATGACCTGATTATAAATGCAAGTAGGGTTCAGAAGTAAAATACAGTATGTCATTAACATAAAGTCTTGCTAAGCTGTATGAAGGTGACTAAGCTGCAGTTACACAGAACTGGACAGATATAAGCAAGTGGAAGCCTTTAACCTAAAGACTTTAAATCCTCTCTAAGCCATGATCTCATCCTCCTCTTTCTCAATAATAACATTCTGTATTTCCACACAATCAAGAATGTCCTGTTACTTACCCTAGTCTATATTCCCACAAGTGTGTCAGTGCAGCTTTTATTTGGCTTTATTTGCTTGGTGATGGTTAAGTATATTGGTTTGGTTATCCAAAAATAAAACCGCCTTCAAGTCGTCCGTCTTCAAACTGCTCTTTAAACATTAACCAAACTGTTTAGTGCTAGACATTGCCATGCTTTTGTTTTTTTCTGACCATACAACTAATTTAAAAAATGGAGAAAGATATGCATGAGATGGAATGTTTTTCAAGAGCCCCCCCCCCCCCCAAAAAAAAATTATTGTCCACTACTGTTTATAAACTCTGAATAAACTGAAATTGCTCATACGTTGTTTAATTAGAAAGGTAGAACACACAGAAAAAAATGTCAGTTTGCCTTTTCCTACCTGTAACAGAAATATGAATGTCTACCTTCTACTGTGTCCAAAAGAGATTAAAGGTCAAAATTTAAGCATTGCTAAGGTTGTAATGTGCTTCTCTGGGACTGCAATAGCAAATGTCTTTAAGAATTGCAGGATATTTAAGTCTCCAAAATGTTGGCACTTACTTTCTACGGTTGGATATCATTTCATGACTCTTCCACTCTTTTTAAGCAGTTCTTCCTTTTACTTTTAGCAAAGCACCATCTGCTATATAAATATGAAATTAATTATAAGAAAAAAGCCAGAGACATTTAAATTGTGGTATAAATGGGATCCATAATAACATTAAAGGTACACTTTAAAACCAACTTATACATGAAAGAGCACAAGAGAGTAGGTTTAGGATACTTATAAAACCAAATGTTATGTTGGAAAATAATAAGCATTAAGGAAAAAACTTTTTGCATTTCGCTTTCACTCTGCAGCATTGCTTTTACTCCTGGACTATGTGGTGATAAATTAAAATATCAATTTTTGAAAAAGTACACTTGAAAATAGGCAACAGGTATTTGGAATGTAAAAAAAATAATTATACAGACCCTAATGCAGAACTGTCTAACTCAATTATCTACTTCTTGAGGTGGCAGGAGACTTTGAATACACATTAAATGGGATTGTGGCATCTTCAACTGAGAGTACATTCATTAGGACTAATGCAGTGTTCATTAATTCACAAGGACACATCCTGTTGAGACATAAGCTGTAGCAGACTCAGTAGACAAATGTCATCAAGTTATTAAAAATATCATGTAGAAAAAAAATACCACTACTTGCCCTTTAAGGTGATGATGATATATATTGCCACTCTTGGCCACAGAAAAGTTCTTCATTGAGTGATTATGCTAGAGGTGTAGAGTGAAAAATTTGTATAGATAACTTTAAAAAGTGGACATTTTTTTTTTTTCTGTTTGCCTTACTCTGGATCAATTAACAATTATTAACAAATAGTCCACCTATTAAAAGGATCACAACAGATGTAAAAAGGTTGAAATTGATGGACTTACAGTCTTTATTCAACCTCAAATACTATGTAACTATGTATGTAACGATGTATTTTTATAAATGTAATTTCTTTAAAGTAATTTTTAATATTGCACAAGTAAAGCTGCAGTTATGTACACAACTAGTCGCTTATGCAGGTTAAATGTGGATTCTTCCCTTACGGTCACAAAACAATTGTCACCAAGGACTCTTCCTGCCTGAGGCGGTTTCTTTGTTTTTCCAACAAACACATATCTCCATCATTACTTGAGTAGCCCTTTACATGAAAATGTTAATGATACTTTAAAAATCATTTAGTTCTGCATCTCTTTGGAACATGATTGATTATTGCCAGACCCAACTCTCTATGTGAGTAAAAGCAACCAAACCTCATATCTAGTAGATTTTTGTCTTAGATTGTTTTTTGTTAGTTTTTCACAAATCCGTATCACCAAATAATTGTAGGTAGGTTAATGGAAAATTACAGGAAACAAGATTCAGTCGTTCCAGAAACAAAAATGTCTACTGAACCTATTTTTAATTCTCATGTTTTGAGAAAACTCAGTTTCATATTGTCTGTTGATGTTATCTCTTCAGTATCTGAAACAACAATCCTCGTTATGACGTTTATACAGATCCTGCTGAAACTGCGATTTTCCCACCTGTGGCAATGACATAAGTCTTAGTAATTTCAAGAGAGATTCAAGGGAATATATCTATTACAGGTGACCAAATCTAGGGTTAGTCTCCTAGGATGCTGACACGAAGAGTTGATAATCAGTCCTGGTCATCAAATGAGGAAAGCATATTATATATAACTTTGTGGATAACATGCCACACACTCTTGACTCTTCTTATATCATATGTATTTACCACATGAACAAAAGACAGTTGGTAAAAGATATCCACCTAACTCCTCCAGATATGATACAATCCTTAAAAAACCTACTAGTGGAGGTATTTATAATAATTGTTAAAAGCTTGCATGTGAAGTGTTATGTTTGTATTATTTTATTCATCAGTTGTATAGCTAATAGCAAATGAAAAACTTTGATGCTAATGAGATTATAAATAGTTTTTGTAAAACTGGGCAGTCAAGCTTCTTAAACAGTAGGCTTCCTAGTTTGCATAATATCCGCATTTAGAAATATGCAACAAGCCGACTTTTTTTCCTTGGAGGGCTCCTGGCTTTAGATCAGTATTCAGGTGACACAGTTACTTACAGAAGGGATGAATAAAAAATCTGTGAAACCAAACTCCTTAAAAAATGTAAATTAGAACCTATTAAGAACATTACAAGCATTCAGATGGCATTTCTCAGAGGTCAGAGGTTAGATTTACCAGTGTGAAACGGCTTTCTTAGAGGTTTTTCTTTGGAGCTGCACGGAATTCACCTAATCATGGCAGTAGGAAGTTACTAGGCATCTCAAGTGCGTCTTATGTGCGCCCCTTGATTTACTATGCACTATTTCCTATCAGGAAAAACTGAAGCACAATTATTCTCACACCATCTCAAGCCAGAAAATGCTTAGTAAATTCACCTTCATTTCATATTTCTTTCTCTTTCAATCACTTTACCCAATGTAATTCCTCTAGAAAAAAGTAAAAGAAAAAGAAGTGACCCATCCCCAACTTTAAGATATCAACTATACCACAATAATCTCAACTTACTAGGATCACAATGTATTAAACAGAAAGATAAAGAGTAGAACTGATGTAATTGTCCCATTAACTGGTGCTTGCAATTGGTAACATCTTTAAAGGTATACATGTACTATTTGTAGATGAGTTATAGAGTTTCTGAAATTCCAAGTATGTCTACTTCAAGTAATTTATGTAACTTACTACAATTAACATTCTTTTCTCCAGTCTGTATTTTTATACTCCATGTTTAGTGTAATTATAATACATTGGCTCTGATGGAGTCTGAACTGTTAAACATGTCCCTTCCATTAGTACCCTTTGCTTCCAGTATAATGACAGTGCATGCTTTGCCCAATTCTTCACATTGCTGTAAGAGAGTAATATGCATTAACTCTTTTGCTTTTAGCATGTTTAAGTTAAGTTGATGTATACAATTATACCATTAGGTTATTTATACATTTTGGCCAGTTAGACATTCACATGGCATTGCACTTATAAAAAGCATATAATTTAATGCCCTAATATATGGTTTCTTTATAGGAATTATATAATTGAATTTGGACCACCCAGAATGCATCAGTGGAAGTCAATCATTCTGGTCTTGCTAATTTTTGGTAAGTAATATACTTAAATATCCCATACCAACTGGGTTATTTACCTGTTTATTATATGTACATTTTAGTGATGTAAGTATTTAGACTAGCAAAAGCATATTTACTGCAGATTATCTCTGTCCTGTAACCTAGATAGCTTTCACCTGCAATACTTACCTTAGAAGAGATTTATAGGAGAGTTCTGCGCACTTGCTATGAAATGAGTTTCTACTTTTTTACATCTGTAGTTTATGATTGTGTGCAGAGAGCCCAGAACAAAGAAGCTGCTAGAACTCTAGCGCTCCAGACAATGCATCAGAGCTTCTGGTTTAGTCCATGTGTGTTTCATGATATGTATTAACCCCTTGAGTACGAGATTGATCCTACACATAAAAAACAGTTACAAAGAATATTTTGTATTTCATATTAGTGAGTTTGAGACTTTTGTTCAATGAATCCTAATGTCTTTCCATGCTTTCCCGTGCTTTAATTGCTGCTACAGCTATCAGAACTGGCATTAAAACCCTTTGCCATCCTATTTACTACCTTGTCAGAAATGTGATAATTTTTCTATTTGCGGGTCTGACTTAGATTGCGAGCTAGAATTTTGTGTAACCTTACGCAATCCTTGGGATGTCCAAAAATCAATGGAGAGGCCCTTTGTTGCATCTTTGGCTTGTCAGTAGTGATTGTGTGTGTGTGTGTGTGGGGGGGGGGGGGGGTGAACTCACAATCAGAATGCAATTAGCTAATTGAATATGTGCCACATTTACTTACAACTTTAAGTATGTGTAACATTACGATCTGGACAATAGAATAGGGTCCTAAGTTACTAATGTTAGATAGGAAACAGTTATCTATGTAGCCTGTGATGCCTGTTATTGCACTAACATGCATGTGAATTACTACTTACTGTATTAACAAAAAAAATGAAATACATGTTTGATCACTACAAGATATATGTTCCATCTGGAACTTATACGACAAAAACAGATTGTTGAGCCTTTTATCAGAATTTAAGGATAAACAACAAATCATAAAAATGACTTTGATACTAAGCCCACATGGTACTCACATTATTTTGTTATACCTACAGTGACTGAATCAGCGGCATCAAATGAAACTATGACCACTTCATTATATCCTGACTCCATATCACCTGAAAACATCACATTATCTTCACACACAACACAGTTACCAGTATCAGACTCCTCAAACACAGCATCCTTAAATTCCACATCTTCCTCTTTAAACAAAACATTATCTGTTAAAGACTCCTTATCTGAAACAACATCATTAGTAGTTCCAGACTCCTCCAACACAACATCATTAGATACCACATATTCCTCTTTTAACACAACATTAAGAGCTTCAGACTCCTCCAACATAACATCATCACTTACCACATCGTCCACTTTTAGCACATCAGCACCTGGCACATCATCCTCTTTTAACACAATGTTACCAGTCTCAGACTCCCCAAGCACAATATCATTTGCTGCCCCATCATCCCCTTTTAACACAACATCCCTTGCTACAGCCTCTTCTGAAACAATGTCATTACCAGTTTTAGCCTCATCCAGCACAACTTCATTACCTACCACATCTTCCACTTTTACCATGCCATCGCCTGGCGCATCATCCTCTTTCAACATAACATTACCAGTCTCAGACTCCACAAGCACAACACCATTACCTGCCACATCTTCCTCTTTTAACACATCATCACCTGTTCCTGCCTCTTCTTTTAGTACATCATCATCACCTGTCACATCCTCCTCTTCTAACATGACAGCTTTGCCAGTTTCAGATGCCACCAACACAACATCCTTTAATACCACATCTTCCACTTTTAGTCCATCATCTCCTGGCACATCATCCTCTTTTAACACAACATTACCAGTCTCAGAAACAGCGAATGTTACATTATTACTTGCAACATCTTCCTCTTTTAACACATCATCAGCTACTACTGCCTCTTCTTTCAGTACATCATCATCACCTATCACATCCTCCTCTTCTAACACAACAGCATTGACAGTTTCAGATGCCACCAATACAACATCCTTTCCGACCACATCTACCACTTTTAGCCCAAAATCCTCTGGGACATCATCCTCTTTTAACATAACATCATTGCATACTACATCTCCTGCTTTTAGCACATCATCGCCTGGCACATCATCCTCTTTTAACACAACATTACCAGTCTCAGACTCCACAAGCACAACACCATTACGTGACACATCTTCCTCTTTTAACACATCATCAGCTGCTACTGCCTCTTCTTTTAGTACACCATCACCTGTCACATCCGCTTCTTCTAACACAACAGCATTGCCAGTTTCAGATGCCACCAACACAACATCCTTCCCTTCCACATCTTCCACTATTAGCCCACCATTGCCTGGCACATCATCCTCTTTTAACACGACATCATTGCACACTACATCTCCTGCATTTAGCACATCATCTCCTGGCACATCATCCTCTTTCAACAAAACATTACCAGTTTCAGACTCCTCCAACACAACATCATCACCTGCCACATCTTCCTTGTTTAACACAACATTACCAGTCTCAGACTCCACAAGCACAACACCATTACCTGACACATCTTCCTCTTTTAACACATCATCAGCTGCTACTGCCTCTTCTTTTAGTATATCATCACCTGTCACATCCTCCTCTTCTAACACAACAGCATTACCAGTTTCAGATGCCACCAACACAACATCCTTCCCTACCACATCTTCCACTATTAGCCCATCATCGCCTGGCACTTCATCCTCTTTTAACACAACATTACCAGTCTCAGACTCCACAAGCACAACACCATTATCTGCCACATCTTCCTCTTTTAACACATCATCAGCTGTTACTGCCTCTTCTTTTAGTACACCATCACCTGTCACAACCACTTCTTCTAACACAACAGCATTGCCAGTTTCAGATGCCACTAACACAATATCCTTCCCTTCCACATCTTCCACTATTAGCCCACCATCGCCTGGCACATCATCCTCTTTTAACACAACATTACCAGTCTCAGACTCCACAAGCACAACACCATTACCTGACACATCTTCCTCTTTTAACACATCATCAGCTGCTACTGCCTCTTCTTTTAGTATATCATCACCTGTCACATCCGCTTCTTCTAACACAACAGCATTGCTAGTTTCAGATGCCACCAACACAACATCCTTCCCTTCCACATCTTCCACTATTAGCCCACCATCGCCTGGCACATCATCCTCTTTTAACACAACATCATTGCACACTACATCTCCTGCATTTAGCACATCATCTCCTGGCACATCATCCTCTTTTAACACAACATTACCAGTTTCAGACTCCTCCAACACAACATCATTACCTGCCACATCTTCCTTGTTTAACACAACATTACCAGTCTCAGACACAGCCAACATTACATTATTACCTGCCACATCTTCCTCTTTTAACACATCATCAGCTGCTACTGCCTCTTCTTTTAGTATATCATCACATGTCACATCCTCCTCTTCTAACACAACAGCATTGCCAGTTTCAGATGCCACCAACACAACATCCTTCCCTACCACATCTTACACTATTAGCCCATCATCGCCTGGCACTTCATCCTCTTTTAACACAACATTATTGCACACTACATCTTCTACTTTTAGCACATCATCGCCTGGCACATCATCCACTTTTAACACAACATTACCAGTCTCAGACTCCACAAGCACAACACCATTATCTGCCACATCTTCCTCTTTTAACACATCATCAGCTACTACTGCCTCTTCTTTTAGTACACCATCATTTGTCACATCCACTTCTTCTAACACAACAGCATTGCCAGTTTCAGATGCCACCAACACAACATCCTTCCCTTCCACATCTTCCACTATTAGCCCACCATCGCCTGGCACATCATCCTCTTTTAACACAACATTACCAGTCTCAGACTCCACAAGCACAACACCATTATCTGCCACATCTTCCTCTTTTAACACATCATCAGCTACTACTGCCTCTTCTTTTAGTACACCATCATTTGTCACATCCACTTCTTCTAACACAACAGCATTGCCAGTTTCAGATGCCACCAACACAACATCCTTCCCTTCCACATCTTCCACTATTAGCCCACCATCGCCTGGCACATCATCCTCTTTTAACACAACATTACCAGTCTCAGACTCCACAAGCACAACACCATTACCTGACACATCTTCCTCTTTTAACACATCATCAGCTGCTACTGCCTCTTCTTTTAGTACACCATCACCTGTCACATCCGCTTCTTCTAACACAACAGCATTGCCAGTTTCAGATGCCACCAACACAACATCCTTCCCTTCCTTATCTTCCACTATTAGCCCACCATCGCCTGGCACTTCATCCTCTTTTAACACAACATTACCAGTCTCAGACTCCACAAGCACAACACCATTACCTGACACATCTTCCTCTTTTAACACATCATCAGCTGCTACTGCCTCTTCTTTTAGTACACCATCACCTGTCACATCCGCTTCTTCTAACACAACAGCATTGCCAGTTTCAGATGCCACTAACACAATATCCTTCCCTTCCACATCTTCCACTATTAGCCCACCATCGCCTGGCACATCATCCTCTTTTAACACAACATCATTGCACACTACATCTCCTGCTTTTAGCACATCATCGCCTGGCACATCATCGCCTGGCACATCATCCTCTTTTAACACAACATTACCAGTCTCAGACTCCACAAGCACAACACCATTATCTGCCACATCTTCCTCTTTTAACACAACAGCATTGCCAGTTTCAGATGCCACCAACACAACATCCTTTCCTACCACATCTTCCACTATTAGCCCATCATCGCCTGGCACTTCATCCTCTTTTAACACAACATCACTGCACACTACATCTTCTACTTTTAGCACATCATCGCTTGGCACATCATCCTCTTTTAGCACAACATTACCAGTCTCAGACTCCTCTAACACAACTGCATCACCTGCCACATCTTCCTTGTTTAACACAACATTACCAGTCTCAGACTCCACAAGCACAACACCATTACCTGCCACATCTTCCTCTACTAACACAACATCAATGCATACTACATTTTCTGCATTTAGCACATCATCCTCTTTTAACACAACATCACTGCACACTACATCTCCTGCTTTTAGCACAACATCACCTGGCACATCATCCTCTTTTAACACAACATTACCAGTTTCAGACTCCACAACCACAACTTCATTACCTGCCACATCTTCCTTGTTTAACACAACATTACCAGTCTCAGACACAGCCAACATTACATTATTACCTGCCACATCTTCCTCTTTTAACACATCATCAGCTGCTACTGCCTCTTCTTTTAGTACACCATCATCACCTATCACATCCTCCTCTTCTAACACAACAGCATTGCCAGTTTCAGATGCCACCAACACAACATCCTTTCCTACCACATCTTCCACTATTAGCCCATCATCGCCTGGCACTTCATCCTCTTTTAACACAACATCACTGCACACTACATCTTCTACTTTTAGCACATCATCGCTTGGCACATCATCCTCTTTTAGCACAACATTACCAGTCTCAGACTCCTCTAACACAACTGCATCACCTGCCACATCTTCCTTGTTTAACACAACATTACCAGTCTCAGACTCCACAAGCACAACACCATTACCTGCCACATCTTCCTCTACTAACACAACATCAATGCATACTACATTTTCTGCATTTAGCACATCATCCTCTTTTAACACAACATCACTGCACACTACATCTCCTGCTTTTAGCACAACATCACCTGGCACATCATCCTCTTTTAACACAACATTACCAGTTTCAGACTCCACAACCACAACTTCATTACCTGCCACATCTTCCTTGTTTAACACAACATTACCAGTCTCAGACACAGCCAACATTACATTATTACCTGCCACATCTTCCTCTTTTAACACATCATCAGCTGCTACTGCCTCTTCTTTTAGTACACCATCATCACCTATCACATCCTCCTCTTCTAACACAACAGCATTGCCAGTTTCAGATGCCACCAACACAACATCCTTCCCTACCACATCTTCCACTATTAGCCCACCATCGCCTGGCACTTCATCCTCTTTTAACACAACATCATTGCACACTACATCTCCTGCTTTTAGCACAACATCACCTGGCACATCATCCTCTTTTAACACAACATTACCAGTTTCAGACTCCACAACCACAACTTCATTACCTGCCACATCTTCCTTGTTTAACACAACATTACCAGTCTCAGACACAGCCAACATTACATTATTACCTGCCACATCTTCCTCTTTTAACACATCATCAGCTGCTACTGCCTCTTCTTTTAGTACACCATCATCACCTATCACATCCTCCTCTTCTAACACAACAGCATTGCCAGTTTCAGATGCCACCAACACAACATCCTTCCCTACCACATCTTCCACTATTAGCCCACCATCGCCTGGCACTTCATCCTCTTTTAACACAACATCATTGCACACTACATCTCCTGCTTTTAGCACATCATCGAATGGCACATATACCTCTTTTAACACAACATTACCAGTTTCAGACTCCTCCAACTCAACCTCCTTACCTGCCACATCTGCCTTTTTTAACACAACATTACCAGTCTCAGACACAGCCAACATTACATTATTACCTGCCACATCTTCCTCTATTAACACAACATCAATGCATACGACATCTTCTGCATTTAGCACATCATCCTCTTTTAACACAACATCACTGCACACTACATCTCCTGCTTTTAGCACATCATCACCTGGCACATCATCCTCTTTTAACACAACATTACCAGCTTCAGACTCCACAACCAACACTTCATTACCTGCCACATCTTCCTTGTTTAACACAACATTACCAGTCTCAGACACAACCAATGTTACATTATTACCTGCCACATCTTCATCTTTTAACACATCCTCCTCTTCGAACACCACAGCATTACTAGTTTCAGACTCCTCCAACACAACATCATTACATACCACATCTTCCTCCTTTAACACATCATCACCTGCTACTGCCTCTTCTTTCAGTACACCATCACCTGTCACAGCCTCCTCTTCTAACACAACAGCATTGCCAGTTTCAGATGCCACCAACACAATGTCCATTCCTAGAACATCTACCACTTTTAGCCCAACATCTCCTGGGACATCATCCTCTTTTAACACAACATTACCAGTTTCAGACTCCTCCAACACAACATCATTACATACCACATCTTCCAGTTTTAGCACATCATCACCTGGCACAGCCTCTTCTTCTAAAGCCACAGCATCAGTATCCACCAAAACATCAGTATCTACCCCATCTTATTCCAACATAACATCATCATTACCTTCTACAACATCATTGCAAGTTACCATCAAAACAGCAACAACCATGCAAGCAACCACAATCGCCCCTGTAATCATACTTCCACTGGAGTTTAAGATCATAAACAAGGCATTTAATGAAAATCTCAGTAAATCTGACTCTGAGGACTTCAAAAAAATGAAGAAAGATGTGGAAGCAGAGGTAAATATATTTTTTCCTGTTATATAAATTACTTAAAATGCTGAGGTTTCTTGTAAAGTGGTTATTTTTTCCTCTCATACGTTTTCCATTTCTAGCTGTAAAAGACAGCACATTTGCAACATTACTAACTCTATTCTATATCATAGTCTATTTCTCAACACACCTATATTACTTATCATAGGCTACTTTACCAAACACAACATCATTAACAGTCATTTCCTATTCCTCCAATAAAACTTAATTATCCATCATTGCTTTCTCCTCCAACATAAAATAAATACTGTTCATAGCCTTTGTCTCCAACACAACATACATATTGATCATAGGCCACTCCTCTAACATTACATCATTGATCATTAAAGTTACTTTTTATCCATAAGAATGTGATAAAACAGATTGGTTACTATGTTTCATTTCTTTTTTAAATGACAAATTATGTTTAAGTATTCTATTTTTTCTTGCAGCTGGAACCAATTTACAGAAACAAATTTAAGAATTTCAAAAGTGTGGCTGTTACAGGTTTTAAGTAAGTAAAGGTGTATTTTTTACTTTTGTTATGAGGAAATAAAAAATATAGTACATTAAGCTATAAGGAGCATGTTTTATTGAGGTGTTACATACTGGCTGTTTTTAAATATTTTTTTTCACTGTAAAATGATAGTACTATAATAATAATAATAATAATAATATTAATAAAAAATTAACAGGAGTAGGGAAGGACTGAGAGCAGTTATAGAAAGAGGTTATATGAGGAACAATAGGAGGAGTTATAAAGAGGGGAAATATGGTGAAATGTGAGTTATAGGGTTATGTCAAACAATACAAGGAGTTATAGGAATGTGTGATAAGAAGCAATAAGAGGATGTATACATGTAGACACTGTTCTTTGAAGCTAAAGTGGAGTTATCAGGAGGACCTATATGGAACAACAGGAGGAGTTTTATGGCAGGATACATTGAGCAATTGGAGGCTATAGAAGGTAGGGTTAAACAGAGCAAATTAAATGAGTAGTAAGATGTTCCTTGCAAGAGGAGAAGTTATATTAAAGTATTATAGTGATCATTAGGGGAAACCGTGTTCTTTCTATATAATGTAATTTTTATACGTGACTGACCAGTCTGCTATTGCATTCTTCTATCTACAGAAATGGCTCCGTTGTTGTTATTTCAGAAGTTGTGTTTGAAAATATTAGCACTACAGCCACCAATGATAATACAGTGCGTGCTCTGCTCAGCAGCTTAGGATCCAATAGTAGTATTGGGGGCTTCCAAATCCTACTTGACAGCATCAAATCAGACAGTAAGTGAGAAACAGAGGAGTGTATTTAATGTGCTGCATGACTGTATAGATTGTAACTTTGTTGAAGGACATACAAACCGTTGGATGAACAAAACATTGTTTAAAGTCGTTCTACAGTGTTTTGGGAATTCTTACAATGTATTCTCAGATATTCCCTAGCAGCTAATCAAGTGGTAGTATATTTATTTGGAACGGTGTAAAAAACAGAGCGGAACAGGCCATTTATAAAATAAATCATAGACAATATCACTGGGATGTGTTAGATATTATTGAGAACAATAAATAAGAACCAAAACCATTTCAATATAATACTTTATTAACCTTTTAAAAACCAAAATATCAAACGGAACATGTAAAAACATCCCGAAACGCACACTTTATAAAGGGAATTCATGCTAAAATCATTGGGATGTGTTAAATATAGTTAAGAACTATATTTAAGAGCCAACACTCATCTGATATGCTTTATTAACCCTTTAAAATGCCAGAATACAATATATAAAATGACCCAGAATGGCACCTTTCCAGAGGGTCAGTAATACCAAATTAACCAAATACACATAAGTAGGTGGGATTCATGAAATAATAATTTCAAGTACCCGTTCTGGACCAGAATACAATATTTAGGAAAATGACCCGGAACAGCGACTTTTCCGGGGGTCTGAAATACCGAATTCACCAAATACACATAAATAGAAGGGATTTATGTAATAGAAATTCATATATTCAACATAAACTAATTGCAAGTACCCGTTCCGGGAAGAATACAATATTTCACAAAATGACCCTGAACAGCTACTTTGCAGGGGGTCAAAAATACCAAATTCACCAAATACGCATAACTAGGTGGGATTCATGTAATAACATTCATAAATTCCACAGACATTAATTTCAAAGTACCTGTTCCAGGCCAAAATACAATATTTCGTAAAATGACTCGAAACTGCGACTTTTCCGGTGGTCAAAAATACCAAATTCATCAAATACACATAACTAGGTGGGATTTCTTTTATAAATGGCCTGATCCGGCCCGTTCCATTCCAGCTTTTACACCGTCCCTATTTACTTAGAAGTGTAGTTAAACTAGAAGTATTAAGAAAATAAATCTGATGTGTTCCAATCACCAAGTGTGCCTGCCCTGCACCTACGTGACATTATCTTGTTTTCTTCTAGTTGAAACAATGATGTTATGTTATATATATATATATATATATATATATATATATATATAATATATATGTTATGTTTCTGTATAAATACTAACTGTTGTGCTCTTTATTGCTTCTTGCAGCTTCCAATGTAACCAACTTGAAGCCACTCAATATAATTGTCAGCTTCCTCATTAAAAGTCCATTCAATGAGACTATACAGCCGTCACTGAAGAATCAGACTGTGCAGTGGGTATGTTGGCCTTAACATGCAGGGGGCTTCAATGCTATTTTACTGTAGAAAAAGGGCATTTTTAATAACATTCAGTTGCTAAAGTGTGATAAACTGTAACTATTTTGGAATAATTAGCCATAATAATGCTTATTATAGTGTAGTTACATATGACTTTCACATATGGTATATAACGATGTTTGATTGTGGGAATGTGAACATGTCTCTAGGAGAGAAAGCCTAGTGAAAGTAAATATGCATATATACTAATGCACATTGTGCCCTTACCACTGTTATTTTAAATCTGCATTTACACCTTTTATACAGAGCTACATAAAGAGTATGGCAAAAACGTACCATTTTCAAAAATATAAACTGAAATATACTGACTGAAAACAAGCGTATGTATGTGGTCATTAGAAATTGTAATGTAGTGGAGACATATTCTACTTCACCTTCTATATGTGAAAGACAATTTGTGTTTAATTGATTTACACGGCCAGCAGGAAGCTTTCTATCATGTTTGAATATTTTAAGAAAAGGATGGTTCAGTTTAGCATCTGTTAATTCTCTCCATTTTCCTTCTCTCTCCAGATTGAAGTGATCTTGCAACAAATCCTTAATGCATCTACTAAGGCAAATGTGACCATTACATTTATGTAAGTAAACTGTCCGTTTTACAGGTTATGGTTATATATTAAACATGTTTCTCCATGATGAGAACCATAGTGACAAGTACAATAAATGATTGCCTAAGAGAGAATTATGTATAAAAGGCTTTGTTTGCTACAAATACAATTGTATATTTTATTCTGATGGTTATGGGGAGACCGGCAAGTACATAAGATGATGAGTACTTAGTAAGGTAGAGGTCAGGTGAATTTGAGCAAAGATAGAAAGATATAACAAAGTCAGCCATTCTGGAGATGATTATTGTTGAAAGTGACAGAAACTAGTTAATGATTTTTTCGGGGGGGGTGAAAGACAGATGTTTGACAGCATGGCCTGTTCTAGAAGTTATTTATGAAAATGAAAGCAGACAAAACCACAGAACACTGACAGGAACTGATTAACTGTATATTTATTTCATAAAACACACACTTTAATGTACAGGATTATTCAGAATAACTATAGCCTCTGACGGCACATAAAGTTTGTAGGTTATGTTTGTGCCTCTTTACAGTTGACTTTTGCCTTAATTAAAAACTTTTGGGATATATGAAGTAAAAGTAACATTATATTTTAACACGTCTTCTTTCTTTTGTTTACTGGTATTTCAGAAACATCAATAACTGGACCCAAACCACTGCAAACTTCAGTTTTAGAACTGAAAATTTGTTGGATGACACAAAAGCTCTCGATCAAATTCTAGAAGGCAGAGGGAATGCCAGTTTCACCATTGTTCCTTCTAGTCTGGAAGTTAACAGTGAGTACTGTATACTTCTTACTCTGTACAACAGTAAAATAGACATTTTTTTATATTTAATTTGGAAAACTCAGCAATAATGCTAACAACACCAACATTAGCCATATATATGGACATATTCATTATAATGCAAAACACAGGTATAATATTATTTGTACCTTAAAATATTTGGAGGTGTCAAATATGATATAATTTTAAACATAAACTATGTAATAACAAGTAATTTATGAAGTGTATGCAATAAAAAATGCATTTTACTACAGTAGAATAACATCAAAGTCTACCAGTTTGAGCTGTGAGTCTGCCTTTTTGACCCACCCACAAAAGAAGGTGAAACTTTTGTAAATGAGAGTTATTCCTTTGTTATCACTGTGAAGTCACCTGAGTTTGAGCATGCCTGGTATCACAGGGGCTTATCAAAAATTAAATGTGATGATCTCTTATTAACTTAGATGAGAATTTTGGTGTGTGGGTGGATCAGAAAGACCTATTGATTGCCTGAGGATTCTTAAGTTACTT
Organism: Discoglossus pictus; assembly: GCA_027410445.1. Classification (NCBI taxonomy): domain Eukaryota; kingdom Metazoa; phylum Chordata; class Amphibia; order Anura; family Alytidae; genus Discoglossus; species Discoglossus pictus. The sequence continues at coordinate 224,894,507 of CM050167.1, forward strand.
TTACTTATTTTTGCTGCAACATGTGACAAGTCTTATAATAGACAATATCTGAATTATGTTATCTTACAGCGACCAAAAAGATGTTCAGCGTCCCAACTGTGAACTTGGGACTTATGAATGTGGTTTACAGTGCAGACCTGGCGGATAAAACCAGCACGACATTCCAGACTCGATCTAAAGCCATAGAGGACTCGGTGAGATTCACAAACCATGAGGGAGCCATTGCTGAATCTTTCAATATGTGTATTTTTTCCTTCTTTCTATTTTAGATTAATCTCTCGGTTTCCTAACTTACTCTTAATGTATTCATCCCACATTGATTCTACCAACAACTCTTACACTAATGGCCTGTCTTCTACTTTCCCTTTCATTTTATTGGCTGTCTTATAAGTATACTATCAACAATGCAGATAGTTAGTGGCACTCAATGTCTTAAACAGTTTTCAGCTATCATGCAGGCAAAGCCATTTCTTTAACTTGTTTTGCTTTTTTAAATAATTGAATCTGGATGTAATTAGTTATAATTAGGTAATGTTGTTAGAGCACTACTGTAGTCCTTTAGAGGGCATATCCATTATCTCCAAGGCCACCTCCTCCCCTCCTTAATGAAATGTTTTTAATTCTAACATTTAGTACGTGGGCTAGTGGTCATGTCTTTAATAGACAAAGTCCACGGATGATGTAAACTTGTTGTCCTGTAGCTATGATGTCACTACCAAACCTGGAAATGGAAGACAGGAATACAAACTTTTCTCAGAACAAGAAATGAATTGAGATAGCAGTGGTCATTTTTAGAAAGGAAATAGAGGATCTAACGTTGTGAGGGAAAGATCAGTCTCCTAAGTAAAAATGAAAAACTAACATATAATATACATATTTTTCTATCGGAAGATACAATCTTTTGAAAGATTCCCTTTAAAAATCTGCAATGTTTTGTTCAACAGAAAGAAGCTATACAAAGACTAGGAACTAAAATGTTTAGAATGCTTAGAAGGAGGTTTTAGGAAAACCTCAGAAGGGTCTCTTAAAACTATATTCACATGTCCTTGTAGATGCATATTTGTAACTGTAAATTCTAGGAAAGCAGTGGTTAGGAATGCCCCGTTTCAATATTGCATAAACTTGACCAATGACATCTTCTCTTTCACAGCTTAAGGTTATTCTTAACCGTATGAAGCTGGTGGAGCCAGTTGTAACCAGTTTCAGGTATGTGACTATCTTCAGCATAATAACTTGACATTCATCAATATCTCTTAATGGAAAAAAAAGTATAAAATCTAATGATCTCACTGCTTGTGGAGTGATTTTGTTTATACTATTTCAGTAGAAACTGATTAGTGAAGAGGCTAAAAAGTGAAGAAAAGTAAAAGATACTTCTAGCTACCTTTGGATTAAATTATGTCTTTGTCATTTACTACAACTAATACTATAAGGTAGAAGAAAATGTCCTCATTATATTTATTCCCACAGCTCTCCTTATAATTCCTTTTCTTTTACTCCATTCCTTGTAAGCCTTTAACTCTGAGGCGTCCATAAAATTACTTAATCTTTCACTCTCCACAGACAAGAGACCGGTCTTACTGTAGCCTCTGTGGATCTGTACTTCCCATCTGGGGTAATTAATGAAACAGACATTCGGGTTATGATTGTGAATAATTTGACAACATTCAAAGAGAAGGATATTATTCTGGACCCTTTGACAGTGATCCCTGAAGGTGAGTAAAGATGTCTGAGAATGCAGATTGTCATTTTCTGTCATCAAAATTTACTGGGAAATTACTAAGGGCACCAATTTATGACGTAACAAAAACACAGGATATCTTCAGCACCGCTAATACAGTGATAGTAGACTGAATGCGTATTATGAAAGTTGGAAATTAACAAGTTCAACAATTCCCATATTTATGCAGAAAAAAACTTACGTTTTTAGTTAATACTAGCAGCTTAGTAGGGCTAAACACCACTGATGGATAGATAATTGATTCTTAAGCCCATTTTGATAATTTCACAAATCAGCCCTAAATATATTACCTTAAACACTCTAATCAGAGGGGAGTTTTTGGTCAAAAGTACAACCCTGAGTGAAATCTGCAAAAGACCACACACGACTGGTTATAACTAGGCTGCAATCTTCTTAATGGATTCTGTCACTTCATACTGTTATATGGTCCAACAAAAACATTGGCTACCCCAGTCTACAGTGGTTATAATAGACATCTTTTGTGTTCCATGTATGCATTAGGTCCAATATAAAGGTCAGTCTTAGTGAATTACTTAAAAGATGTAGATTTGGGAGAAAAGAATGAAAAAGAAATCAAATTAATAAAATGTAAGATCTTTGGTTTATTTTTAAGGGTGTAATTATTTTGTTTGTTTGAGTTTATATACCGTAACTCTTATTTTTATTTGCTTTATAAAAATGTGTTTTAATAATTAGATTTTTTAAGTATTCTGTTCTTTTAACTTCTTTATATTTCACACTTTTTTAATAACTTTTTTGCATCCCTAAGAAGTGCATCATGCTTTTATATCATTTTTGCATGTCTTTATCTACTGTATGTTTGTACTTTATATATTGGACTTACACTATAATGCTCGTCTTCTATTTTAGTTCGTGTTTCGGTGGCTTCTACACTGAGACAAGATTACACAGCTGACCTGTCCAACTCCTCCTCACCCACTGTCACCAGTCTCCAAAACAAACTCCTAAATGTGGTGGGTATTTTCATTTTAATGATCCTAGGATACAATTATAATAATTATTGTCAGAAAATAACTACCGCTTTTGTGTTTCTCTTTCTATACAACTTGATTTTTCATATTTTTACTTTTGTATTTGGAGTTTTATGCAAATTGTGCAAACTCTTAAACGCACACATTCAAGTCTTATTCTGTTTTATTAAGTTCTGAAAATAAATCTATCAGTCATATTTTTCTTATAAATATTTAAAACTAGCGACTTGCCTGTCAAAAATTACAGCAATAAAATGTGAAGGTTGGCAATGCTGTTTGCCACAGAATGTGAGGCTTCCCCCCCCCCTACTTTATGGGCCTCTGGCGCTCATCGCAAGCCACTCATTGCAGGCCTCAGCAAACCTGCAACTTGTAGGTCTTGCAATGAGTGCCTTCGGCACATAAATTATGGAGCAATGGCGAATTAATTTACTGATTGGCTCCAGCTTGCAATCCAAGTTGATTTCACCATTCATTTCTTAAACATACCATAAGAATACTTTGGTCTAGGGTGGACTGATCAATAAAACAAGTAACTGCTATAAGTACGCTTTCATTCAAGAAGACATTTTATTTGAAGGCGTCTTCATTCAAGAAGACATTTGGCTAATGCTTTCTACTCCTTTGAGACTTCTCCAACTCTGAAATCATTCTGTAGAGCTTATTTTGTAAGGTTGGAAACACCGTTTTAAAGTTGTAAACATAGATGTACTCATATAACAGGACTGGAAAACATGGCATAGGTACATTCCCAACTTATTTAATGCAAACTTTACATTGGGAGCTTGTGAAATGAAATGTTGATGTTGAAGTGTATCGTATTAATAACAATTCCACTTTTTTTGCAGCTTACACCAATACTAAAAAAGTTTTACAGCAATAGTCTGCAGGACTCCCCATCTGTAACCTTCAGGTAAGTTATAGCAAACTGACCACAGAATGGAGTACAACCCTCTTACTATGCAAAAATAAGATTGGGAGTTATATCTAACATACCTCCTCTGGTGGCCCTAAGTGGTAACTGGAAAAAACAGGCCACATGCAGGGTAAAAATTATACTCTTTAATAGTTTGGAGCAATCGCAATAAAACAATTATCAATAAAGCTGTGATAATAGAAAATATTGTCTTGAAACTAGCAAACAGATGTTAATTATATTTTGCTTTGCCTTGTGAGCTGTAATCTGTAATTGCAGAAAATCAAATTAAATTGTAAATCTGTGAGTTTCAATCTTGCAAGGTGCTTTAGGGAAATCGCTATGGACACCGGATTCCAAGCTCAAAGACAGGGCCCTCCATTCATTGCAATGTGTTAATTTTGAACTTGTCATTGCCTGTAACTTAACTTATGTATAGCGCTACGGAATATGTTGGCGCGTTACAAATAAACAATAATAATAATAATAATGTTCGTATTATTGTGATTTTGAGATACATACAAATAACAATCAAGATATCAAGTTAATCTTAAGGTAATGCAAATATAATTACTACTACTACTACTAATTATAATAATAATAAATGCGTGTGTTGGAAATTGTGCACCCTGGTTTACAGTTTTTTGTTACTTTCTCATTCCTATATCTTATTCCCTCCATTTCTCCCTAGTAATGACACAGGATCAGCAGCGATGCTTGTTCAGTACAAACTCAATACCACATCACCTATAGTAATCATGAACGTGGTGGACTCACTTATTCAGAATACAACTTTCACTGATCTTATTCGTAAAGCAAGTTTGTCTGTGAATGGTGAGTGGAAATACTGGGAGTTGACAATCTATGAAAGAGAAGTCTTACTCATTAATTTAATCAATGGGGTTTATTTATCAAGCGGGATAATACTGGGGCTAAAAATGTGGAGTTAAATATCTCCAACTAATTGGGAATCTATTATTCTGTGTACACAAGATTATAAAGGAAATAGAATATTGCCTGTCAAAAAATGACGGCAATGAAATTGTAAGTGAGCTCATGCTATTTGGTGTGTAATAATAAAATAACTAATAGATTAATAAAGTAATATACTTTACCTATTTTGAAGTAATATATGCAGGAATCATTGGGTTGAAGAGCTGACAATCTGTTTTGATGTTGCTGCAGCATTGGTGGTGTGGAGCTACTGTGTAAGCGTGATTAATGTGTGCAGTGTAATAGTGTGCGTGCGGGAGACAAAACCGCTAGCGTAGCTGTGTACTTCCGCATTGTATAAGTTACTGTTCTAAAATGGCGGCTAATGTGTGGTATGCATCTGTAGCGGAATATCCCTAGGTCTTTTGGGGTGTTTTGCGAGTTTCTTGTGGTGTTTTGTGAGTTTCTGGTGGTGTTTTGCGTGTTTAGACTGCTGTAGCCACGTTTTCGTTTTGTTCGGCGGCCATTTTTTCTCTCGCTTAGAGAAATTTTTAGTGTCTAAACTCTTTTATTTTATTATTATTATTATTATTATTTATTATATTAAGCTGTAACTTCATTTTTTGAGGTCCTGGGTGCCCCCTCTTGCTGTAGGTAAGCTTTTTATGTATGTGTTGTGTGTATTTATTGTGTTTTTAATTTTTTCATGTCCGCGGGTTGCAACTGATTTTTGCAAGGTCGTAATGGGTGGTAACGTGTCTCGTATTTTGTTTGCGTTACGACGTAAAGTTTGCGAGGGTCGCAGTTGCTGGCAAGGAGCGCCTTCGCCTTTGCGAGGGCCGCGGCTCGCTGCGCGAGCCCGCAAGAGCAAGCAACGGCTCGTATGCTCACAACTATATATGTGATTGTCATATGGACTCTGAATAATAAGTGTGTGAATTCCTGGGTGTTATTCATGCATGGGGTGAATGGGCAAATGTGGAGTTGCGTGAGATTTGTTGGAGGTATAAAGGAGTCTGTGTTATACCTTTTATTAGACACATACAGTATGACCCCAATGTCACTTTGTCATTTCAGATGAAAAAAAATATTTCCAAGTATTTAAATATTCCCCAAGATTCACCAACCTGATTTTCACTGACGAATTGAAGAACAGGAAATCCCAAGCATTTATGGATTTGGAGCAAAAAATCAATACAAGGGTGAGTTAGAAAGCCACTCTTACACAACTGCCTGCTTAATAATGCGCTACCTGAAATCACTTTTTCAGTTCTTAAAACTCATGTCTAGGTAGCTCCTGGAGACAGCATGGGGAGGGGGCTTTTGACTGAGCTAGTGCAGGGGAGTAATTGGATAGCGTTATTTGGAGAGAGGAGTTGCAGGTTAATAGAAGTGAGGTTTCCCACTCCTGTCAGTTACCCAGTCAGGCGCACATGCTGAGCATCCCTCCCTGTTTTGTGTTATTTTATCTTTATGTTGTCACAGCTGGGGGTGCAGAGGTGATATCTCACTGCAGGGTGTAGCCCTTATGGTGATGGTCCAATATCATGGTTGGCCCTGAGGTCTCCTGGGCACGGGGTTCCTGGAGGCTTCCGAAGTGTTGGGCTACATTTGTGGGGATGAGCAATCACCTCTGTGGCTTCACTGTTTTGTACAATAAAAGCTGTGGCCTGTTTTAAACCCATATTGGTGTTGGTTGTATTATTATTATAGTTGGGGTTTGTGTTTATTTATACTTACCTAGTCACTTATGCTTAGGTCAAGAATCTATCAATGTGCTAAAAACTAGATACTTTTCAAAGAAGTGATACTAAAAAGGCAAAGCTTTATGAAGGAACAGCATGGATTCAAAAGATTCAAGAAAGAAGATGAGAGAAGCACAAGAGTACTAAAGCAATAGATCATGCTGTTATATTTGCGATGTAAAATAGATGGATATCAGCAGTTATTAATAGTATTATTAGTCTTTATTTAGAAAATGTCAGCATATATAATATTGCTGTATTTAATGAATATCCATTTTCTTTCAGTTCACAAATGTTCTGGAAATCTTCAGTTTGGCAGAAGTAGTAGTGACATCATGTGTGTGAGTAGCAGCTCAACTTATGTTATGTTAAATGTGCAATGAATCTTAGTGTATCATGTATGTTTGGTGTTAGCAGTAAGATTCTGGAGAATAACAGCCTTATTAAATTGTGATTCGGCCAATTGAAAAGGGCTCTATATAAGCACAGAGCATAATTTTTTTAAAGAAGTTTTTAGTTAGTGAAGACCTTGCTTTTGGATAGAAGTGCACTAACTAAAAACTTCTGTAAAAAAATATGCTCTGTGCTTATCTGGAGCCCTATTCAATTGGCCAAATCGCAATTTAATAAGGCTGTAAGAATATAACAAATAAACAATATCAATAAAAAGTAATGCATAAATAATTAGTGAGACATAGAGGAGCATACACATAAATATGGTAAGCAGGCAGTTTGTGGGACATGGCAGTGAACACAAATAATGTACAATTATAAACAAGAATGTGACAGTGAGGAATAAAAAAAAAATAAAAAAAAATGTACAGATATAGATTAGGCAAAAGGAGCAGAGTGGACAGAGAGAAATTACCAAATAAGTGACACAGAAGTAGCAGGGAGGAACAATAGAGTTTATAGACACCGATTGCACAGAAGAGGATGCCCCCTAATTATCTGTTACACAACTTAAATATCATTGGCCCTATTCCAATCGGTTGTCCCGTGGCATAGAAATTTTATTAGGAGACACTAGTGGTCCTGTAATTTTACATGCCTTCCAGGACCTCCATGGCTATTGAGATTAGTGGGGATCGGAGGTTACAGGGGAGGGAATCCTGGGAGTTCCCTTCTCTTGTGGGAGGAGGGAATCCCAACATTCCCTGCAGTGTGGGAGGGCGGAATCCCATGGGGTTCGCAAATTTACTGTACTGTAAATGGGAAAATCCATGAGATCCCCCAATTATATATATTGTTAGGGTGTTAAGGTGCACTTATTAACTCCTCAATTGCAATGAAAACAATCAAACCTTATATCTAACACGCTGAAATTTCAGGTGAAAAGCTTCTTGCAAGTGTTGACAAAGCTCTTACCAACAATAAAATCTAGCTTTAAAATGAGGGCAAAATAATAAAAAAAACTTGTCAGTGATTATATTTTGGTGCTAAATTTGGTTTCTTTTGCTGCTTTGCCTGTACAGCCCAGGATCTGTGATTGCTAACACAGAGCTGACGTTTCCTAGCGGGGTGACATCTGCTCAGGTGGCTAATACAATACTGAATAATAGGGCTACATTGGAGAATTTCGGACTGGCCCTGGATCCTCAGTCTATCCAACCATGTGAGTGTCCATATTCCTTATTTTGCAGGACTGTGTGTTTGCTTGTACCTCCTATTTCATCTATAAGGATTTGGATAAGAAATTATCGATATAAAGACTAGATAAAAGTCAACAGGAGCAAGGGACAAAGGATATAAGGAGATATAGAGGAAACATGTAATAAAATAACATTTCTATCTTAAAGAGCAGGAAAACAAGCACTTCCACAATTGCCCTGTAAACTACTTACACATTTTCTGATCATTTTTCTTTCCCTTCCTGATTTCTTCCACCTTGATTATATACTATATTCCTCCTCTAATCCAATTGCGGTACTTCCTCCCTAACTTCTTCTCACTTATGTTTTTGTTAGTTCTTTCTCTCTCTCACCCACTCTCACACAGTTCTATTTAATTTTCTCTTATTCTATCTTTTCATTTCTTTCTTCTTGATCACTTCTTCCCACCTTCTCCCACCTTTTCTCTTGTGAAAGGAAATTGATTTTCCCACAAATCTCATAACATTATTTCAGATAGCAAAGTATCACATAGCTAATGTTCATAAGAAATGAATAGAACATATGTGAATAAGGCAGGTCACCATGCATACAAACATAGCTGCTTTTACCAAAGGTCCTATTAATATCTTGCAATGAACAAACCTCAAAGAGAGAATGCTGCTTTTTCAATCACATTTTTATGATTTCAGCTACATCAGTTTCAACACCATCTCCTAGCACGTTCCCAGGTTATGCTGTGGCCATTATCGTCATGTGTATACTGGCTATTCTGGCCATCCCACTGCTAATATGCCTGGTGAGTTATGTGTATTTCATTTTAATATAATTAAATGGTAGCAAAATAATCCAAAATAGTCTTGCATAGTATTATACTTTTGTAAAAATGTGTGCCTCTATGATGGTGTGTATTTATGTATCACATGAGTCTTTTCACAAGGGTAAAATTAATTCTTATTCCTTATTTCTAGTGTATGAAATCCAGTGTATGTCAGAAGCTCGCCAAGGCATGCTCACTCAAGCCACCATATTATTCGTATGAAGATGTTGTCATTTCCAACAAAGGATTTAATTTCCCTAATTACAGGGTAAGGCCTTTTCACCTCCTACTTTAAAGGGACATGGATGGTTTCTGGATTTCAATAGGAATATAATATACCTATGTGTCTCTTTACTTTTGTGTACTTTATGTTATTGTGTACTCTGTTTTTTTTCTGCCTAAGATCTTATTAATAGATCCCAAGTTGGTTCACCCCTCTGCAGCTCATGAAGACAGTGTACTTCTAAGTTCAGGGTGTGCAGTGTTTCAAAGTAACCAATCAGTGGCAACACTCTGCAACATGCTACTTGAGAGAGGTTACTGATTGGATAATTTAAAATATTGCACTTCACAGTCTCTGTATTCATGAGATGCATGAGCTGCACTCGGCAGATTCAATTTGTATGATTTTAAGCAAAAAAATAGAGCTTATAAGCACTTCTTAATAAAATAAAGTACATAACTAAATAGATGCATAGTTATATTATATTATTAGCAAAATCCAGAAATCTTCGATGTCCCTTTAAACATACGTCACTTTAGCCATTATTCTGTACTATTCTAGAGTATCATTTCTGGTTGCAGAATATATCAATATTCCTGCTTTTAATAGTGGTCTCAACATAGCATCAAGAGGCAGCTTCCATTTATTCCTTATTCTGTCCTCTGGAGTAAGATAAAATACTACTATTCCACCACACCACCAATGACTTTTCCCTTCCAAAACGTTTTCTTACTTTCTATCTGCTATTAATTTCCTATCTCACCTTGTATACGTTTTAAGCTATTATTTAAATACTAGCGACGTGCCTGTCAAAAATGACAGCAATACAATTTTAAGCCTGGCAATGCTGTTTGCGCTTATCGTGAGCTCCACTCTGAGTGCCTTTGGCGTTCATCGCGTGCCTTACAATGTGCACCTTCGGCTCTCTTTGTGAGCCTCTCCCCCTGTCTACTTTATGGGTTCGCGATGAGCAAACCCCAATTACCCTTAATTTGACATTGCGTTACCGACAATTCTCAGTTTGAGAACTATTATAGTTGATTATTTAAATAATTTATTAATATTATTATATATTATAGAATTATTGTTATGTGACAAATAACACTAAATTGTATATTTCTAATTTTATAAATGCAATGGCCCTCATTAAATTCCAAGCCCGCAACTAAATGGTCGAAAGCCAAAACCGGAAGCCATGTAGCTGTAAGTAGCATTTCTGGGCATGATAATGATCAATTATGCAAGTCTGTAACTAACAATTTAGGTACAGTTAATAGTAAATGAGACCGTCATCATGACGTCAGTAAAACATGATGTGTAAACATCAATCAATTCTTGTTTTGATGTCCGATATGCGATCAGGCTTGTAACAGAGAAACTGTTACAAACAGGTGTTTAACCTCCTTGCGGGTCCTCTCTAGTACTCGTAGGATTTTTGGCTACATTTGCCATTTATGGGTGTTAAAGCAATTGCAGGCTTGAGGAATTGTAGCAATTTAATAGCAATTTGCGATTTTATCGATTGCAGGCTTGACAGATAAAACGTTTAGCTGGATCTGAGTTATGATCTTGACTGCCCATAGGGATTTTCAGCCTGTAACCTGCAGAGCAATTGCGGGTAGCGAAAAGAGGACAATTTAATAGCAGTAACTTTTGCTGGCTACATTACAGTAACTTCAATTTAATAGGGGCCGTTGTGTATTATAGTCCTAAACACAAATGCAACTCTATGGTTTACGGTTTTAGCTTTGGACCATGTAGGTGCGGGCTTGTTCAATTTAATTGCTCTGTAACTGCTGCAAATTTCAAGTTTGCAGACTCACGGCCTGTATGAAGGCAACTGCAACATTTTCAGTGATCTTTTCCCCTCAAAATCCATGGAATTATAAACATGTAAGAACTTGTTCTTGTAAAATATACCTAGATTAGTTTTGTATATACTTTCAGCCTTATTAAATTGCGATTCTGTAAATTTAAAAGGGCTCTTTTTAAGCACACAGCATATTTTTTTTACAGAAGTTTTTAGTTTGTGAAGACCTTGCATTTGGATAGAAGTTCACTGACTAAAAACTTCTGTAAAAAAAATATGCTGTGTGCTTAAAAAGAGCCCTTTTAAATTTACCGAATCGCAATTCAAAAAGGCTGTTTATCAGTATAGAGCTATTTAGAAAATTTGTGATGTTTTTGTTCTACTTTTTGTCTTTTTTGTTAAAGAAGTGGATTTTTGTCAAATTATGATATATAGATAATTAGGCAAACATGCCTGTAAAAGAAATATAAAAATAACTATAATAATATATTAATCCTCTCCTTGTTCCTTTTTTGTTCTGCAGTCTCACTCGTATGACCTCCCGCGCTAACAAGTCTTAAGAAGAAAAAGCAATGCACAAAGTTGATATTCTGCCCCTTGAGAGCAGCATCGTTCATCGTTAAATTAAGTGTTTGTATCAAACATGGAGAGTACACCAGGTTCCTCAGCCCAATGTCACGGCTCATTTATTCATTGCACTTTGCAAAACTTTGCACATTTAGACCGTACAGAGTACTCTAACTGCAGAACCAGCAAGAACAAAGCAATATATGTTTTAGGATTACTGAATCAAGTTTAGAAATGGTTTATAGGGGAAACACACCAGCCATTAAATAGCATTTCAGGGAAATGTCTCCCTCTAATGCTTTGTTTTGGGAAAAAATAGGAGAGAGAATCATTTTGTTTTATCAAATAAGATTTTCCAGTTTACACCGTTTGGGAAAATGCTTTGCCTGAAATTATTTTTTGACTCAGAGATCTTCTTCCTTGCACATATTGATTTGAAAAATTGTTTTAAAATATATATTTATTGAAATATATTTTATAACGTTTCTGATTGCATCTTAATTCTGAGTTACAACACATTCAGCTATATTTTGCACCTTTATCTACTCACCAAAATATTATTTTATATAAAAATGGCACAAATGTATTGTATTCAAATTCAAATCGGAGTTACACAAGAGAAATCTTCACAGAGGTAAAAAAGTCAAAGGTGGAACATTTCTCTGTGGGAAATAGCTATTGCAGCTTCGGCAAATAACTTCCCAAGGAAGCTTAGTAAATCTAAGGAAGTGTGTAACATTTCCCTGTACAATTCTAGATCTACAAAGCTTCATACCAGAAGCTGGATGCTGTTGTTGTGTTGTAGAGTACACTGTGTTTTGTGTAAAGACAGTGATATAACTTTTCCTATGTTATTGGGATCAGAATAACCAGGTTATTGCAATATTACTGATATTAAGCTGTAATATTAAGGGGGCTAGGTGGTTGGCGGATTACTATCAAACATTTGTATTTTTTATGTCTGGTGTTAACCAATAGTAATGTTACTTTTCGACATTTATGTTGGCTCCATAAAAAAATGCCAGAAGTGTCAGAAGTAATGCTTATTGGGTTGATGCACAGTTATTTTACTGCCATAAGAGGATGGGTGAGTTTTATAAATCTAGTAATATTATTTATTTTGTGCTTCTTTATCATGAAATTATACATAGGATATAAACTATAGCAAACATACACAGAACAAAGTTACATATTAATATGAGTAGTTTTAACACATTACTCATAAATGAACATTTATTTATATAGATTTTCCTGAATAATTTGTTTATTATGTTTTAATTATATTAAATATTGTATATATTTATTATTTAATTGATTTTTTTATGCTTTAAGCTGTTAAATGTACTACTTAACAGACAAGATTTGTTTTGTAATAAATATTTTGTAAAAATGTATTTGCAATAAAAAATGAATTAAAATGTATCTTTTTATGGTATCAATATCCAAGACTTGGTTAACATTTTGAGAATGCAGCAGCAGTATACAATTATGTATCTATTAATGTGTGGTTGCACATGAAAGCGGATTGTGAGTTTAGTAAATTATCATACCATATGCAATTTTATAGTGCTCCTGTTTGAATCTGAAATCTTTGTGTACTGTGTGTGCCTTTTAGAAATATATGTGGATATTTTATATAATTACAGTTCCTTTGCTTAGAATCTGATGATAAAGAGAATATAACCAGTTTTACAATGACCTAATGCGTGAACCATTAAAGGCCCACTGCACAATGTTGAGTCTGACTAAGATCCACAGTGGATATAAAAAGTCTACACACCCCTGTTAAAATGTCAGGTTTCTGTGCTGTAAAAAAATCAGACAAAGATAAATCATTTCAGAACTTTTTCCACCTTTAATTTGACCTATAAACTGTACAACTCAATTGAAAAACAAACTGAAATCTTTTAGTTAGAGGGAAGAAAAAATATAAAAATAAAATAACATGGTTGCGTAAGTATACACACCCCTAAACTAATACTTTGTTGAAGCACCTTTTGATTGTATTACAGCACTCAATCTTTTTGGGTATGAGTCTATCAGCATGGCACATTTTAACTTGGCAAGATTTGCCCACTCTTCTTTGCAAAACACTCCAAATCTGTCAGATTGCGAGGGCATCTCCTGTGCACAGCCCTCATCAGATCACCCCACAGATTTTCAATCATATTCAGGTCTGGGCTCTGGCTGGGCCATTCCGAAACTTTAATCTTCTTCTGGTGAAGACATTCCTTTGTTGATTTGGATGTATGCCTTGGGTCGTTGTCATGCTGAAAGATGAAGTTCCTCTTCATGTTCAGCTTTCTAGCAGAAGCCTGAAGGTGTTGTGCCAATATTGACTGGTATTTGGAACTGTTCATAATTCCCTCTATCTTAAATAAGGCCCCAGTTCCAGCTGAAGAAAAATAGCCCCAAAGCATGATGCTGCCACACCATGCTTCACTGTGGGTATGGTGTTCTTTTGGTGATGTGCAGTGTTGTTTTTGCGCCAAACATATCTTTTGGAATTATGGCCAAAAAGTTCAACCTTGGTTTCATCAGACCATAACACCTTTTCCCACATGCTTTTGGGAGACTTCAGATGTGTTTTTGCAAAATGTAGCCTGGCTTGGATGTTTTTCTTTGTAAGAAAAGGCTTTCGTCTTGCCACTCTACCCCATAGCCCAGACATATGAAGAATACTGGAGATTGTTGTCACATGTACCACACAGCCAGTACTTGCCAGATATCCCTGCAGCTCCTTTAATGTTGCTGTAGGCCTCTTGGTAGCCTCCCAGACCAGTTTTCTTTTCGTCTTTTCATCAATTTTGGAGGGAACTACAGTTCTTGGTAATGTCACTGTTGTGCCATATTTTCCCCACTTGATGATGACTGTCTTCACTGTGTTCCATGGTATATCTAATGCTTTGGAAATTCTTTTGTACCCTTCTCCTGACTGATACCTTTTAATAATGAGATCCCTCTGATGCTTTGGAAGCTCTCTGTGGACCATGGCTTTTGCTGTGGGATGCGACTAAAAAAATTTCAGGAAAGACCAACTAGAGAAGCTGAACTTAATTTGGGGTTAATCAGAGGCACTTTAAATGATGGCAGGTGTATGCTGACTCCTATTTAACACGATTTGGAATGTGATTGCTTAATTCTGAACACAGCTACATCCCCAGTTATAAGAGGATGTGCAGACTTATGCAACCACATTATTTTTCTTTTTTTTTCTATACAGACCCCCATAAGTCTCTAATTAACCCCTGCAGTCCCGGAAGGGTCTATTATAGGACCATTATAGGACACTTCTTAACCCCATTAGTCCCATAAGGGTCTATACAGACCCTTATAGTACACTACTTAACCCCTGCAGTCCCATTAGCATCTATACAGACCCTTATAGGACACTACTTAACCCCATCAGTCCTATAAGGGTCTCTATAGACCCTTATAGGACACTGCTTAAACCCATCAGTCCTATAAGGGTCTATACAGACCCTTATAGGACACTACTTAACCCCATCAGTCCCATAAGCTTCTATACATACCCTTATAGGACACAACTTAACCCCATCAATACCATAAGGGTTTAGACAGACCCTTAAAAGACACTACTTAACCCCATCAGTCCCATAAGGGTCTATATATATACTCATGGGAAACAAATTAACCCCAATATTAACACTGTAAGGGTCATGAGGGTCCTCCAGGACCCTCATGACACCAAGTCTATGCACTACCCTACACTACACTATTGGCCACCCCAGTAAACAAATAAATCTAAATTAACCCCATCTAAGTAATAAACCCCCCTCTAAGTAATAAACTCCCTCTAACTAATTAACCCCATCTAAGTAATTAACCCTATTTAAACCTCACCATACCTAATTAACTATCACTAACCACTTAACCCGTTCTAGACCTATGTAACCCGCCCAGTCCTTTATAACTCTATCAAATCCTATGTAACCCCATCTAGTCCTATTTAACCCCATCTAGACCTATTTAACCCTAACTGTACCTATTTAACCCTATCTGGACCCAATAAACCCTATCTAGGCCTATTTAATCCCCATCTCTTATGGGGGTCTGTACAGACCCCCATAAGCCTCCATTTAACCCCATCACTTATGGGGATCTATACAGAACCCCATGAGCCTCTATTTATCCCCATAGGTCCCATGAGGGTCTATAAAGACCCTCATGGGACAATAAGAACCCTAACAGTAATAAGTGATATGAGGGTCCTCCAGTACCCTCACGACACTAAGTACAAACACCACACTACACTACCCCCCAATAAACCAATAAATCTAAACCAACCCCCTCTAACTAATGAACCCCCCTCTTCCATATCCTATTAACCCCCTCTACCCTAACATACACTACATATCTAACCCCTATGAACTCCCCACACCCCACTAATTACACAAAATAATAAAACCTAGAAAACACAAAATAAAAAAGCACCAATTACGAAACAAAAAAACCTAGATCACAGAAAATAAAAAAACCTACATTACAAAAATAATAAAGCACCACTACAGAAAATAACAAACAGCACAACTACAGAAAATAAAAAAATGAACATTATAAAAAAAAAAAAATCTAATTTAGAAAAAAATAATTAAGCATACATTACATCAAAATAAACCCCCTCAATACATATAATTTAACCCATAAATACATACATTAATACCAATATCTACATACATTTAACTCCTAACTACATACATTAATACCCCTATCTACATACATTTAACCCCTAACAACATACAATAATACCCATATCTACATACAATTAACCCCCTAACTACATACAGTAATAAACCCTAAATCTCACCTAAAACCACCCCCTCACTAAATCTACAATAGGGTAAATAAGCCCACTAACCTTGCTTAAATGCCCCTCCAGCAACGATGGTTTTCTGTCCTTCGTCCCTAGCATAAGGGCCCATCCTTCATTGCCGCAGGATAAAAGGAAACATTACAAATAATAGCAAAATTAAACACAACATATAAAACAAGACATTTTAAATATTACACTTACCTTTCCGCGATGCCCCTGTCCATCTTCTAGTCTTCTCTGGCAAAGCCCCTGGAAAAAACAAACGGACCAAAAAAATAAAAAAATCTAATGGAGCTCCTCCCTGTGGCAGTCGGTGAGTGAATTGCGAACTTGCAATTGAATAACGCTATATATAAGAAACATTACCACACTTGAACCTTGAACTTAATATCTCCAATAAAATCACAGATTGTCAATAATTTGACTAAACATAGAACAAATGTGCAATATTGTTTATAGATGGTAAACAACTTAGGGCCTTATCCAATTCCCTTATTGTAAAATTACCTAAAAAGTGATCAGTAACATTACTTAGCTATTCAATTGATTCTGTTTGAGCTAACCATCATAGAAGATCGAAAGCCAGACAAGCAAAATTACGGCAAGCCATGCATTGATTTTTTGACATGCGTAAGATTATGAATTACTTTTTCAAAGTTTTACACTAAATCGCTATACAATTGAGACTTTACTGATCTGTAGCAAATTACGTCAGACTCCTAACTCAGGAGGCAATACCACAGAAAATAATTTGGTGCTCTGAACAGCACATGCAAATGGTTTAAAAGCCTGTCTGAGAACTGAAAAAGCAGTTAAGGAGACAGTAAAGCTCTCAAACTTTTTAAAGGCATTGAAGTGTGCTAGAATTCAACGTTCAACTTTGCCAGAGGAACACGTCAAATTAGAAAATATAAATGTTGTTATTAATATGTCAGAGTCATTGTTGTTTAGTCATTCGGTCTCATCTTGCTCTCTGTGACCCTATGGACCACAGCACTCCAGATACATCTCTCTGAGCTCCATCAAGTTAATTTTCATTGCTTGAGTAACCTCATCAATCCATCTCTAAGTCGCCCTCTTCTTCTTGTGCCTTCAATCTTTCCCAGCATCAGAGTCTTCTCTAGGGAATCCTGCCGCCTCATGACATGGCCAAAATATTTGAGCTTCTGCCTCATACCTTCTACTGAACAGTTTATCTTGATTTGCTGAAGTATTGATTTATTGGTTGTTCTTGCAGTCCACAGGTCTCTAATTAGTTTTTGCCAACACCAAAATTCAAAGGCATCAATTCTACCATGCTCAGTCCAGCTTTATGGTCCAGCTCTCACATCCGTATGTTACTACTGGGAATTCCATAGTTCTAACTATGCAGACCTTTGTTGATAGTTTAATATCTTTACTTTTTACTAGCTTGTCCAAACTTGCCATAGCTTTCCTCCCCAGAAGCAAACATATTTTAATTTCATGGCTACAGTACTCCCATCTATTTTAGAACAAGCCACATTTTGTTGTGATCCACTTAGTCAAAAGCTTTCGAATAGAAGGAAATGTATTTTTCTGGAACTCTCTTGCTTTCTCTATTATCCATCGAACATTGGCAATTTGATTTCTTGTGCACTTTCCTCTGCAGAACCCAGCTTGCACATCTGGTAGTTTCGGGTCCATATATTGTTGGAGTAGAGCTTGTTGAATCTTAAGCATTACCTTGCTGGCATGTGAAATTAGTACATGTGTTCATTAACTGGAGCACGCTTTGGCACTGCCTTTTTGGGATTGGGATTTAGCCGGACCTTTTCCAGTCTATTGGCCATTGTTGAGTTTTCCAAATTTGTTGGCATAAGGCAAGCAACACTTTCACAGCATCATCTTGTAGAATTTTGAATAGTTCAACTGGGATTCCATCAACTCCTGCAGCCTTGTTATCAGCAAGACATCCTAGGGCCCATTTCACTTCACTCACCAAGATGTCTGGTTCCAGCTCAAACTATTGATGTAATCACTGCTGTAAGGATCCTCCTGTATAGACCAGTGTATTCCTGCCACCTCTTCTTTGATCTTCTTCTATTAAGTCCCTGCGATTTCTGTTTTTTATCCCACCATGGATGCTGAAGAAGCTGCAGCTGTTCAGTTCTATGATGATATTTAACAAGTTATAGATATAACACCAACAAAAGATGTTACTATCATCATAAGAGATTGGAATTTTGTCAAGAAAATTCTTGGGTCATAGCAAACAGCCTCTTCCAACAGCCTCTGAGACAACTCTACACATGGACATCACCAGATGCACAATATAGAAATCAGATAGACTATATACTTTGCAACCAAAGATGAAAAAGCTCTATAAAATCAGCAAAAAAACAAAACCCGGAGCAGACTGCGGCTCAGACCATGAGCTTCTTATTAAACTGAAAAGAGGAAAAATCATCAGACCAAGTAGCATGTAACTGTAGCAGAAAATAATATGTAACAGTCCCATAGGCACAAATATTATGTAAAAAATTTAAATTGAAATGATTATGTTTGCATATTATGTATATGATTGTTGTGGTGAACTACCTACTCATAAGATCCACAATACAAGCTGAGATCCCGCTCCATGCTGATGATAGCCAGTAAGCTTGAAACAGCTGTACATAGAGAGGATTCTCAGCTTGTGTTTAATATCCAGCCTTGGCTTTGCATTAAAGCTGTGTAATCCATCATAAGCTTAAAGGAAGCCATGTTTGATAATGGCTATGGATTAAAGAGCGAGGCATTTGTGGGCACATTTGCATGTCCCAGCTCAGCTTCCCAGAATGCAACTGTTTTTTCTCAGAATTCTGAGATGGATGCAGATTTTTTAACTTGTTCTAGACATTCAAATGTGAACACAGATGTACTATTTATTTACCATAATATATATATATATATATATATATATATATATATATATATACAGTATATATGTATATATATAGGCTTGGCTTCGCAAACAAATATTTAAGAGTGGTGTCCACATCTATGGGCTCTTAGGTGGCTGAGGAGGCCAATGCAGGACAGGCAGATTCGACCCCAGTGGTTGCACAGGAAGGTTTGTTCTTGGTTGGGTGCTGTAGTGACACCATTTTTCCTACGTTTCCTCTTGTCCTCAAGACCAGCCCTGCATGTGGTCTCGAAAGAGGAGACAGCCTGGTGAATGGTACTTCTCCATGCCTTTCGGTCTGAAGCTAAGGCGGACCATCAACGATGGTCAATATGACAGGCATCAAGGGACTGTTTCAATGAGTCCTTGTACCTCTTCTTTGACCCTCCTCTGTTGCGATTGCCAGTGGTGAGCTCACCATATAGCACAATCTTTGGAAGTCGATTATCCTTCTCCATCCTAGATGTGCTTCTTCAACAGTATGGCCTCAATGCCGGTGTCTCCTGCCTGTTCTAGGACTTCAGTGTTGGGGATGTGGTCATTCCAGTGAATGTTGAGGATGGTGCGGAGGCAGCGTTGATAAAATCGCTCAAGAAGTCGTAGGTGGTGGCAGTAGTTAACCCAAGACTCGGCATCGTACAGAAGGGTGGTCAGCACAACAGCTCCGTACACGGTGACCTTTGTGCACTTGTTCAGATGCTTGTTTTTCCAAACTCTTTTATATAACTTGCCAAATGCAACAATTGCCTTTGCCAGTCTGTTGTCAATTTCCTTGTCAACCTTTGCATTCAAGGAGATGATGCAACTCAGGTAGGTAAACTGTTGGACTGTAGAGATGTCGCGAACAGTTCGCCCGCGGACTATTCGTGGCGATTTTGGCATGTTCGCGTTCGCAGCGGATGGCAAACACATGCGCTTATGGGTTCGCCCCCTATTCTTTATCATTGAGGAAACTTTGACCCTGCACCTCACAGTCAGCAGACACATCCCAGCCAATCAGCAGCATACACTCCCTTCTAGGGCCTTCCATCTGAAGGACAGCATACATTTTAGAATCATTCTGAAGCTGCATTAGTTGTGAGAGGACAGATAGTGTAGCTGCTGGAGATTTAATAGGGAAACAGATAGCCAGGCTGTGTATTTAGCTTCCACTACAGACCTGAAGGACTCATCTGATATCTGCTGCAAGGACAGCAACCCAAAAAGCCCTTTTTAGGGCTAGAGCTTCATTTATTTTATTTTATAATTTTTTTCTGTGTAATCTAATTGCATATGCCTGCCTGCCAGCGTGTGTGTGTGACAGGCTAACACCTAACAGCTTATATTGTGCTCAGTGAAATAAAACAACACTTTTTTTACTGTAATAGATTGAATTGCCTGCCTACAGGTGTGTGTGTGAAGCCTATTGCATCTACTCTGCCAACTTTTGCCAGTGCACAGTGATACGTCATATATGGTGCAACCGTAGTGTACAGTGACATAAAACAACACTTTTTTGACTGTAATCGATTGAATATCAGTTGCCTGCCTACAGGCGTGTGTGTGAGGCCTACAGCGCCTACTCTGCCAACTTTTGCCAGTGCACAGTGACACTCATATCTGGTGGCACCTTAGATTACATTGCACGTGCAGTGCCCCAAATTCGAAGTAGGAGGTCCGACCAAGCATCTTTTTCCATCTCCCTGTTCCAAAAATCAATGCCATATACACGTCCCCTAATAGTGGACGTAACAGGGATTAAACTGATAGGAATAAATAGTACAACTTAATACACCACTCCTATCTGGTGGCACATTACATTGCACGTGCAGTGCCCCAAATTCGAAGTAGAAGGTCCGACCAAGCATCTTTTTCCATCTCCCTGTTCCAAAAATCAATGCCATATACAAGTCCCCTAATAGTGGACGTAACAGGTATTAAACCGATAGGAATAGTACTACTTAACAGTACACACCTTATAATAATGCAGACAGAGGCAACGCAGAGAGAGGAGTCTGAAGAAGAGGAGTCAGAGGAGGAAGGTGGCTTTGAGGAGGTGGAAGACCAAACACAGCAGGCGTCCCAGGGGGCTTGTTGTCACCTTTTCGGGGACCCTTGGTGGCTGGGTGTAGGAAGAGACCTTCAATGACATCAGTGAGGACAAGGAACGGGACATGGCTAGCTTGGTATCCAACCTTGTGCAAATGGGGAGTTTGTGGTTGTGCAAAGGGACTGTTTGTGGTTGTTTGCGGTGCATTAAACGGGGAGATTGGTCTGTTACTGTGAAGCGGGTGTAACCCTTACACTACCTGATCGATACAACATCATACCTGATGTTTTAAAGCATGTTATTCCAAACAATTTAGGAATGTTAGGTGATTTATGCCCTTTATGGCTTAAAACCAGACTCTGCATCAACTATGTAATTTTCCGTGGGAGTTTTGCCATGGATCCCCCTCCGGCATGCCACAGTCCAGGTGTTAGTCCCCTTGAAACAACTTTCCCATCACTATTGTGGCCAGAAAGAGTCCCTGTGGGTTTTGAAATTTGCCTGCCCATTGAAGTCTATGGCGGTTCGCGGGGTTCGCCCGTTCACGAACATTTGATGGAAGTTCGCGTCCGTTGCTCGCGAACAGCAAATTTGATGTTCGCGACATCACTATTGGACTGTTTTCAGCTTAGACTCGCCAATAGTGATGCGAGGAGGACAGTAATCTTCCTGAGGTGCGGGCTGGTGGAGAACTTCAGTGTTTTTCAAACTGACTTCTAGTTCGAAGAGCCTAGCAGCCTCGGCGAAGCAAGATGTCATTTGCTGCAAAGCTGTCGCCGTATGGGAAACAAGGGCAGCATCGTCGGCGAAGAGTAGCTCTCGAGCAAGTCATTCCACTGTCTTGGTGTGGGCCTTTAGTCACCTCAGGTTGAACAAACTGCCACCTGTGCAGAATCGGATGTAGAGTCCATCCTCAACATCAAGGTCTGTTGTGGCCCTTTGCCGCATCATATTGAAGAATAGGGTGAATAAAGTGGGTGCAAGGACACAACCCTACTTCACGCCATTGCTTATTGAGAAGGGCTCAGATAGGTCATTGTTGTGTCTAACTTGGCCCAGTTGGTCTTCGTGTAGCTGGATGATCATGTTGAGGCACTTGGGAGGGCATCCTATACGTTCCAGGATTTGCCACAAACCCTTCCTGCTCACAGTGTCGAACACTTTGGTAATGGTAGACAAATGTCACATAAAGTCCCGTGTTCTGTTCTCTGCATTTCTCTTGGAACTGCCTGAGAACAAAAACCATGTCAGTGGTGCTCCTGTTGGCTCTAAAGCCACACTGACTCTCGGGGAGGAGTTCTTCTGTGTTTGTGGGCACCAGTCTGTTGAGGAGTACTCTTGCGAGGATTTTCCCTGCAACGGAGAGTAGAGTTATCCCCTGGTAATTGGAGCAGTCTGAATTTTCTCTCTTCTTCTTGTACAGGGTGATTAAGTCATGAAGGTCCTGTGGCAATTGGCCGTGGCGCCAGCAGCAAACAAAGAGCTAATGGAGTTTAGTGTGAAGTGCTGGGCCCCCATGTTTCTCAGCTGGGATCCTATCAACTCCTGCAGCCTTACCATTTTTTAGATGCTCAAAAGCTTTTACAGTCTCTTCAAAAGTAGGGATTTCATCCAGTTCTGTTTTCATTGGTTGTTGTGGAATGTGACGGAGCGCTGAGACTGAAACTATGCGGTTGACACAGAATAGAGTCTGAAAGTGGTCAGACCACCAGTTCAGAATCAGTGCTTTGTCTGTAAGGAGTGTTTGACCGTCTTCATTGCGCAATGGGCTTTGAACCAGGTGTGAAGGGCCATACACAGGCTTCAGGGCTTCATAAAACCCTCTGTAGTCGCCAACATCTGCACAACACTGAGTTCTTTCAGAGAGGTTCGTCCACCACTGGTTCAGAATTTCTTTAAGCTTTCGTTGGAAGTTGCAGCGCGCAGTTATATCATGGGTGTGGTGTGCACGAATCCCAAGAGAACAAGAGGCTGCTTGGGGAAATGGAAAAAACCTTTAGGGTTAATGGTAATACTATTTCATTATAATGATGCATAGCATCTATTAGTGTCACATGTGGTCATTACACCACAGTAGCCAATTCCTAGCTTACTAACTGAAGCCGCTACCCCACTCTAAGCCCAGGTCTAACTTCCCTCCCCTAGTAGGACTGGAGCACTGGCACAGATGGCAATAAGGAGGACCACCATCTCCTCATACTCTATACTTGTCCTCAGCCTCTTGTCCTCCTGACTGTGGATGGGGATCCTGCCCTCCATGTTTACCATGAGGCCTGTCCCTCCCCACCACTCCCCCCCCCCCCCCCCACCGGAATCATACCTCACCCGGAGCTAGGTGTACATTCTATTATAAGCTCATCCCTCCCTCCATCTATCTCACCTCCTGACCTCCCCCTCCCAGGACTACTACTCCTTGACCTTCCTTCTTCTGTCCCTCCCTCCACTTCCTCTCTCTCTACCTCACCCTCCCTCCACTTTCTCTCTCCCTACCTCTCCCTCCACTCACCATGGCCACCTTTCTCTAATCTCTCTCTCCTCCTATCTTCCTCTTCTCCTCTCCACCTCTCCCCACCTCTCCCCTTCCTTACTCCTCCCTCCATTACTTCAATCCCAAAAGTAAAATAGCAAATTGAGCAAATTTGCACTGTGAGTTTGTTCAAGTCATTATTTTGTGCCACCACAGCACAGTTTATTATTTTCATCACAGAGAGAAAATGACAACACTTGTATCAGAAATCCACCTAATTTCAATTCTGAGGTGTCACAAACTACAGTAGGACGTACAAAGTTATATTGGTGAATTTAGAACTGATCATAAACTATGAGAATTGTGCATGTATGCGTGTCTTTTTATGATGTAGTGAATCCAATGAATGGATCTTATTCTCTCACTAGGGAATTATCTGTCAAAAATGTAGGCAATAAAATATTAAGCCTGGCAATGCCGTTTGCCACACAATGTGAGGCTCTCCCCCCTCTAACTTGCGTGCCTTGCGATGATCGACTTCGCTGTTCTTCTAATGGCTCGCAATGAGCTCCTTCACTGCTCATTGCGAGCCTCTCCCCCTGTCTACTTAACAGGTCGAGCGTTTGAGCGCCTTTGGCGCTCATTGCAGTCCTCGGCCAACCTGCCAATTTACTGCTTCGCAATGAGCACCTTCGACACTCATCGCGAGCCCCACAATGAGACGCTTATTGCAGGCAACGTATAACCCGCAACATTCGCAATGAGAAGCTTTTTTCCTTATCTCCCTCCTCAGTGTCTCTTTCCCCCCCTCTCTCACTCCTGTGTCTCTTCCCCCCCCTCACTGCCTCCCTGTGATTCTTTCCCCCCTCTCCCCCTCTCCCTCCCCTGTGCCTTTCTCTTACCTCTCCCTGCTCTGACCTGTACAGGTCTAAAACCATTTTTTACTTTGGGAAATTAAACAATTTCCCCAAGGCAGAAATGGTCTTCCGATCTGCGGCCTTGAAAATAAATTACGTCTTTACGTACCTTTTTTTTCTCACGCTCAGACCTCCAAAAAACGCCAATTGAAGAACAAGTTAGCTTTCAACCTCACTTACAGGCTCCCTGCCTCTCCCCCTGTGCTGTGTGTGAGGTTTTCAGTTAATTTTGTAATCAATTGGCGTCTTTCGGGGGGTTTCGAACAGCTTCTGAGTTATGGCTTTAAAAAAATAGGGGCGTTAAATCCATAATTTTGTCAAAGTCTTGCATTTTTCTAAGACTTGCGGGCCTCGTGATGAGCTCATTGAAAGCCTTTTTCTAAGTCTTGCATGCCTTACGATGAGCGCCAAAGGCCTTTGGCGCACATCACGGGGCTCGCAATGAGCGCCTTTGGTGCTCATTGCGAGCCTTTTGCTAAGTCATGCATGCCTCGCGATGAGTGCCTTTGGGGCTCATTGCGCAAGCCCGTAACTTTTAACATACTGCAGTGTTACCGACAAACTTGCAATTACGACAACTATTATATGTGACTAGCGACTTGCCTGTCAAAAATGCCAGGGCCATAAAATTGTAAGGCAGGTAATGCTGTTTTTGCCACCGACATTATATTTTTTTGTGGTCTGAGATCCTTCAGCGCTTATTGTGAGACTTGCGCTGAGCACTTTTGTCGCTCATCACGTGGCTCGCAATTAGCGCCTTTGGCGCTCATTGCGAGGCTCTTGGTTGTTGTATTTTTTTATTTATCAGGGCCTCTTTTGCCGTCATTGTAAGGTCGGCACTGATCTGCTTTTTGTGCTTATTGCAAGGCTGTCCCCTGGTGTAGTTTGTGTGCTATGAGCAGCGTTGGCGCTTGTTGTGAGGCGCGCGGTGAATGGCTTTAGTGTTCATTGCTATAGTGTTTTTTTTTTTTTTTTGTGTCTGCTAATTAAATAATTAATACATTAATACATGAATATACTTGACCTATTTCTAAGTAATACATGCAGGAAGCATTGTGCTGAAGAGCTGACAATCTATTTTGATGTTCCTGCAGCATATAATGTAGGTTTGCACTGTTGTGGAGCTGAGGTGTAAGTGTCAGCAATGTGTGCAGTGTGTAGTGTAAATAGGCTGCGTGCGCGAGGGGAAGCCTTTAGTGTAGCTGGGTACTTCCGCATTCTGTAAGTTAGTGTTGGAAAATGGCGGCTAATGTGTATGTGGTACGCGGGTGTGGATGATTTAGCGTCCTTGCTAATAGTGTATCTTGTACCTCGTACGGCTTTTTGGAAAAGCTATATGTGCTTGGTGGTGTTTTGCATCTTTAGGGTCGTGTAGCCCCGTTTTCGTTTCAGCTGCCATTTTTTCTCTTGCTTGGGGGATTTCCGGGTGTTTAAACTCGGTAATTTGGACTAAAATTGAGGTGTAACTTCACTTGCAGAGGTCCTGGGTCCCCCCCCCCTTGCTTTGGGTAAGCTTTTTATGTAACTTTTCTGTGTATTTATTGTTTTTTTAATGTTTTCAGCTGCGTGGGGTTCAACCGTTAAGGTCGTATATTTGCGAGTTTTGTGGGTTTTTTTTTCCAAGTCCCGCTTCTGTGGGTGTTTGTGACCACTTGTGAGGCGCATAGAGCCTCCACCTCCACAAATGCGGCCCCTCGCTTTGCGAGGGATGCATTTGCGGCCTGCATTGAGGTACGTTGGAGCCTCCACCTTCCGCAAATGTGGCCCCTCATAGGAAGAAATATCTACAATGCACTAGTCTTCTGATCTCCACATATAATAGTGGAGCTATTGACAAAGCAGCAGATGCAAAGCTCTGGGGTCCACAACAGGGTAAGGGCCCCTGTTAATGTCAACAGATTGGGGCAAAGGATAATCTAAAATTACTAGGGGAGAGGGACACATAAATATTTTTTATAGAAAGGTGATTTAGTCATCCTAGGGGGGATCTGACACCTGCATGTATCTATGGCTTTTTTTTATTGGCTCCTAGGAGTGTGCTTTTTCTGTTTTTATTAAGCAGTGGGACAAGGGGATAAGTGGATTTGAGACCTCAATTTATAGCTTTTGACACCTCTACTGCACTTACTCAGAAGCAGGCAGCTGCATTACAAAGTGAGCATCCTGTTTTCTCTGAGTCTCCACAAGGATTTCAAAGAATTTCTCATTGGCACCTTGCTTAATTATTCCTGACTAATAACAGCTTCCATTGTTCAAGTTGTAGATTTAAATACTCCAAAATAGAATGGTTGAAACATTTTACTCTGGTGTCAGTATGTTCTGTACCTTTCATTTTATGAAATAGCTCTAGAATTATAAAAGTGCTATTATTTATTAATGTATTTTTTACCACCATATTTAAAAAATAATTAATAAATATTCATAAATGTTAAAATGTGGCATTAGCTAAAATGATGAACCTTTAACTTTACGTTAAATGCCATTACAGGTTTCAGGATTTTAAAATCAAACAAATCTAAAAAAACAAAATATATAATATTTTTTTACACTTTAATGCACATGCTGGGGCTGAATATAGCATATAGCTTGTACTTAATAATGTATTTTTTATCACTATAATTCAAAATAATAAATAAATATTCATAAATGTTAAAAAGTGGCATTAGCTAAAATTATGAAGCTTTAACTTTTCATCAAATGCCATTACAGGTTTCAGGATTTTGTAATTAAAAAACCCTAAAAATCAAAATATATAAGATTCTTTTGCACTTTAATGCACATGCCGGGGCTGAATATAGCATGTTCTTAGTTATTGTGCTAATTTTTTTTTTTTTATTATACATGAGGATTCATGTGAGACTGTTTATGTAACTCTTTTCCTAAATATTAATCTAAATTTGTTTAATTATTATACCAATGATGCAGCAAATTTAGAGGGCCACCGTAATGGTCAGTTCTTTATTTGTTACTTTTAAATAATGAAGATTAATATTAATTGCAACTTTGAAATGAAAATTCAGGATAACATATTGTTCCCTAAAGTGCTTAACACAAATAAAATTGCAAACTAAAAAAAGAGTGGGAAAAAATAAAATAAAATAATTCAAATACTGACAGTGGCGTACTTAAAAACAAATATTAAATCATTTCAAAACACAGAAATGCAACCATTTTTTTTTTCTTTTTTTTAATTCAATTTTTTCTTTTATTTTGTTTATAAATTGAAAAAAACATAACATGAATAAACATATAACGTTTGAAGTAATACAAATTGCAAACAGTCGAGAAGTTTGTTTCAGAGTTCCCTTACAACTAGATTTCAAAACATAGCATTCGTAACATTCAAACTTGGACCAGCCTAGAAACAGTACCTGAGGACCTAGACGGGTCCTACCCTAGCGGCCCTTTGTGTCGTTTTGTGCAGAATTTGTGCCTTTACTAATAGATGAGTAAGAGTTTTAGAAATAGAACTAACCTCCGAGAGGATCCCGCAGCATCCAGGTGTCCCAGCAGGAGGCCCAGGGTCTGTATTTCCCATCTACTTCGGCCGATAGTGAGCTCATGTTTTGTATGTATCCTATTTTTTTCCTCACCTCAGTGCTCGATGGAGAAGTGGCTTTCCAGTGTTTTGCGATAACACATCTGGCTGCTAGAAACACCTGACTGGTCAAGAACTACTAATTTTTTGAAAGACTCCTGATCGGAAGACCCAGTAGGGCTTCGCTTGGGTTCTGCGCTAGACATGTCCCCCGTAGTTTTTATAAGGTGTCATAGGTAAAATCCCATGTTCGGCGAATTTTGGGGCATTCCCAGAGCATGTGTAGCATGGTGCCTTCATTGGGGCACCCTCTAGGGCACCTGGCGGGGTATGCGGGATTTGCACGATGCAGCCTAGTCGGAGTGAGGTACCACCTCATTATTGTTTTATAGGCGTTCTCCTTAAGTGTTATGTTGAGAGAGACATTGTTTGCTTGTTTTAATATCTTACCCCATTCCTTGTCTTCTAACGTAACCTGTAAGTCTGTTTCCCAAGCTATTTGGTAGGGGAGTTTGGCGGGAGTATTGGTGTCAGAGAGTATTTTGTAGAAGGTGGAAATGTTACCTTTCCCCCCAGGGTTGTTGAGGAAGCATTGTTCAGTTACCGATCTGTCCCTAAGACTATTTAACTTATTTGTGTGTGTGAGCACCTCGTTAACCCCTATCAGATTGAGCCATTCTTTGGGGGGTGCATTGATCGCATTAACGGAAATTGGTACGGGGAATTCTCTATTTATATCCCACATGTCCGCTACCACCGTTAGTTTATTGTCTATCCACCAGTTCATTTGGGTTAGTCTGTCAAAGCGATAGTCTTTGTGTGGGGACCAGAGGGGTGTCAATCCTGAACCTTCTTTCAAGAGGTTGGATTTCCTGTTACTCTCTCGCCAGATCTTTATGGAGTTGTCTATACAGGATGACAGCTTATCAAGTTGTAATTTGTGGTGTAGGCTCAACCACAAGATTTGGGGAAGGATTAGATGGTGATATCCCAAACAGGGTAGTTGTCTTTTTTATGTCAATTCGTCATTTGTGCTAATCTTGCAGCTCTGTAAAATCTAAGTAAATCTGGGAACCCCAACCCACCTTTTTGTTTTGGGGCGGTCAGCGTGGCTTTATTAATTCTGGGTTTTTTGTAACGCCATGAAAATTTTGTATTAATTTAATTTCCTTAACATTAATCAATGTCGGAATCGTTCTGAATAGGTATAGGGGATTGGGGATGACATTCATTTTAACTGCATTAATCCTCCCTAACCAGGAAATATTAAGAGAGGACCAGATGGTTATGTCTGCTCTTATTCTTTTGAATAGACGTGGGAAATTAACCTCATATATTTGATTTAGTGACTTTGGGATATTGATGCTCATGTATGTTATAAATGTGGGAGCCCACTTGATGGGGAAATTGTGTTTTATGGATTCTACTAGCGCTTCAGGTAAGGTGATATTGAGAGCTATACTCTTGTTTGCATTGATTTTGAAGCCCGATATCTGGCCAAATTTCGCAAGGAGCTGCATAAGATTAGGGAGGCTGATTAATGGATCAGATAACGTAGTCATGATATCATCAGCAAAAATACTTATTTTGTATTCTTTTCTACCCACTTGCAACCCTCTAACACTGGGGTGGTCCCTAATGGCTGCAGCTAAGGGTTCTATGCAAAGTGCAAACAGTAGAGGAGATAGAGGACACCCCTGTCTTGTACCTCTGAAGATGTTGATCGGGAGGGATCTAAATCCTTGATAGGAAATAAACGCTTTTGGGGATTTATATAGGGCCATGACCCCTTTTAAGAATCCCTCTCCTAGTCTCATTTTTAAGAGCGTCGCCTCCATGAAGGGCCAGTCTATACGGTCGAATGCCTTTTCTGCGTCTAATGATACCAACATTAAAGGCACTTTTACTTTGTGGGCCATGTCAATTAAATGTATTATTCTCCTTGTATTATCGGGGGCTTCCCTCCCCGCAATGAAGCCTACCTGGTCCGGATTGATCACATCGGGCAGAAGTGGGGCTAGTCTGTTTGCTATGATTTTTGAATATAGTTTAACGTCTGTGTTAATCAGGGATATAGGCCTATAACTACTGCATTGGGTACGGTCCTTGCCCTCCTTGGGGATGACAATAATTTTTGCTTCCAGGAACTCTGGTCTCATTTGTTCACCTGCTAAAAACCTGTTAAATAACCTCTGAACGTGAGGTAGTAAGGATACCATACAGTGTTTATAGTAATAGTTTGTGAATCCATCCGGGCCAGGGGCCCCATGCGCTTTGGAGTCGTTTATTGCTTTTTTTATTTCTTCAGAGGAGATGGGGCGTGCTAGGGCTTCAGCTTCATTTGCTTTAATTTGGGGGAGGTTGATAGAGGCGAGAAATTCCTCTATACGTTTCTTGTGAGGTTGGGTCCCAGAGTGGGTCGGGGCAGTGTATAGTTCTGTGTAAAACTTTTGGAACGTTCCGGCTATGAGATCTGGTTTGAATACGGGGTTATTTGCCGCGTCAGTGATTTTAGGTATATATGTGTCAGCTCTCTGTGCCTTAAGTCGCCTGGCTAGCAAACTGTCTGGTTTATTTGTACAGCGGAAGAATTTAGCTTGCGTCCTTTGCAGAATGGATACCATTTTTTTTCTCATTACCTTGTTTAATTTCTGTTTGAGCCCAAGAATTTTGGTATAGATTTGTACATTGTTATGTTTAGCAAACTTTGCTTGTAAATCCGAAATCTCTAGATTCAATTTTGAAATCTGAGCTCGGTCTGCTTTCTTGGCTGCCGCCCCTAGCTGTATGCAGATTCCCCTGATCACCGCTTTATGTGCTGCCCATACTCCTGCTTCGTCTACTTCTCCCTCTGTGTTTAATTTGAAGTACTCAATAATTGCTTTGTTTATTTATTTGTTCATTTCTACGTCATTGAAGAGGTGAGGATTAAGGGACCAGTTGGGAGACCGACCTTTTGGTGCTATGCCCGAAAGGGCAATTTTAACCAGCTCGTGGTCCGACCAGGAGATAGAGTGAATGGAGGCTGTCGTTAGGCTGTTTGTCATATGTTGTTGAATTAGGAGGTAATCTATGCGTGAGATTGGTGTCTTGCGGAGTAGAAGGTATATTCCCTGTCTAGCGGGTTCATTATTCTCCATGAGTCTACCATGCAGTTAGAACTTAAGATCGATTTAAATGACTTGGTTGCAGTGGGGGTGGAATATGGCGCGGGGGGAGGTGATCTATCTTTACTCGGATCTAGGACGGCATTCATATCCCCTCCTATTATCCAGATTGAGTTTTCCCAGCTTGTAATGAGATTAGATATTTTATGGAAAAATTTTGCTTGGTCAGTGTTTGGGGCATACAGATTGAGGAAAGAAACTTTGTTTTCCTGGATAGTGCCGTGGACTGCTAGGTATCTCCCTTCAGCGTCTTTTTGTGTGCGAGTATGGCGGAAGTTAAGTTTATTGTGAAATAGGATTGACACCCCTCTTTTCTTTTCACTCACTGTCGAGTGAAAGGTTTGTTTAAATGCCTTCCCCCAGTACTTTGGGACCGCTTCTTTCTTAAAGTGTGTTTCCTGCAGCATTATTACGTCCGCCCCCAGTCTTGTGTAGTCTTTCAGGGCTATACCTCTCTTAACTGGTTTGTTTAAGCCTTGAGTGTTGTGTGTAAATGTTAATGCTCATGACTCACCGTAGCCTCAGGCTCAGGCACCGCCCAGGTGTGGGGTTAGATGCTGAACTTTCCTTGGGAGCTTCCTTAGGACTGTGGACCTCCTGCTGGGACCACACCGGAGCCTCGCTAGATCCAAATGAACCTACCTCCTGCGGGGATTGGAGCACAGCAAAAAATGGTACGTTAGATAGTAAGAGCTGGCGTTAGCTATCCTAACTTAAAGCTTGCTGATCTCTAGTCCTATACAGAAAAGATTTTACTTGTACGGTCTGGCTAGTAGCTGATACGTTGTTGATCTTATATCTTAAGAGTCTTTAAGTTATCGTTAGAACATTATCTTAAAAGGGGAGGACCAAGGGAAAGAGAGGAATAAGTAAAAATGGGAAAAATAAATAAAAAAAGGAAAAGGAAGGAACTTCTAGCTCTCTAAGTAAATCTAGACTAATGTTCGGACAGTCTAGACTCACCTATGCTAGGTAAAAGTGAATAGCAGCTGTTGTAAATTAACAGCACTTAACTAAGTAACTTTGGTGGTAGGGAAAAAAAACTACCTACAGGAGAGCAACTTCTGGCTTCCTTCACCACTTGGTGAATCCAGTAGTGTTACAAGGGAACACTGAGTGGATTCGCCCTTCGTGTAAACTTAACAAAGGTGAAAAGCCCATAAGGGACACTATGAGTCACATAAATCTTTTTATAAGAGTGTGACGACTCTTGTCTGTAGCTAGCATTAACTAGGAAATTCTAAGCAGTTGTCTTAAGTGTAAAACAGAGTACCAAAAAAGGTGTTAGACAAGATAATATATACTGTACAATGAAGAAACAAAACGGTCTTAGAGGTTTGAAGCCTCTCTGTGTCTGTTGGTCCCTCTGTCTGGAGGTCTGGGGTTCTCTGTCGGAACTTGGAGTCTGGGCTTCTTTCTCGTACTGGGCGGGTGCCTGATGGGTCTTTGGCGGCCTCTGGCAGCTGAATGTCCCATGAGGATAGCAGGTTGATTCCTTCCTCCAGGGATTTTATGTGAAAAAATTTGCCATCTCTTGCAATGGACAGTCGAAACGGGAAGCCCCAAGAGTATTTCCACCCATGTGAGAGAACACTGTCCAGGACGGGTCTCATCTTCCTCCTTTTGGCTAGCGTAAGTTGAGAAATATCCGAGAATATGCTGGGCTGCTGCCCGTCAATGGCCGGGATTTCTGCTCTAGAGGCTCTCATAAAAAGGTCTTTTGTTGTATAATAGTGGAAGCGGGCAATAATGTCTCTGGGACGATCTGGCATCGTGGACCGGCCACCCAGTGCTCTGTGCACCCGATCTAGACGGTATTGTTCAGAGTTCATGTCTGGTAGGAGGAGTTCACACAGCTCCAGCAAATATAGATGGAGATCAGTCACCGACTCCGGGACATTACATAGTCTGACGTTCTGCCTCCTTGAGCGATTCTCTAGGTCCTCTTGAACAGACTGCTGAGATAGTTGTTCCTCTCTCAGGGCCGTGATATCAGCCTCCAGCTTGCTGTGTGCCTCTTTGAGGTCATTATATTTTCCCTCTAGTGTAACAGTCTTGGAGTCCACTTTTATTATTTCGGCTGATAGGTCAGCTGCCACCTTTTGGATCTCAGCTTTGACTTCTTCGCGGGAATGATAATATCAGGTCTTTCAGATCCTGAATATCGCTGTTGGTGCTTGGGGCTGAGTGTTCCATGGCTGTTGGGGTGGGAGTTTTTACTGACCCTTGGTCTTTTTGCTTAGAAGGTGGAGAGACCTTTGGAGCGTAATAAGATTGTATACTCTTAGTTCTCTTGCGAGTGGCCACTCCAGCCATATCCTATGGTGTAAGTTGTCGTCACTTTTCCTTATGTCAGTGTCCCTTTGAGGTGGGCTTTTATGAACTCTTACATCTCAGATTATGGTGATTCTGTTTTGGTAAGTAGTGTAGATGGTCCGTTGTGTTGTTTCACCTCCCTTCAGGCTTGTAGTCATACACTGTCAGACCTATACACTTCTGTGGGTCAATGTGTAGTTTCTCTATTGTCCACCTGGGGTCAGTGTCTGCTTGCTGAGAGTTCAGAGTCAGGGATTTGCTTCTGAGCACAAAAGCCTCTGAGACAAACTTTTGCTTTGTTTGAAATTCTCTTTGGGGACAATAATATGTTTTATAGTGAGGTTATAGACAGTTCTCTCATCAAGGCTGGTGTTATAGCAGTTGCAATCTTTTCTGATAGAGGTGGACACACTTCTTCTAGGCCTGCAGGTTTATTGAACTGAATCCATTTGGTGCTGTTTGTGGGAAAGTAGCAAAAAGTCCTGCATAAGCATTAGCTGGTAGGTTGTAGTTATCCAATAATTGTTGCAAATGGTGGGGATTCTTGCCAAAAAGTTAGAGTTTCTGCAGTTATATTCTGTGTGCAGCTGGGACTATATGGAGATGGTGTTATATTATGTTGTGTCCAAGTGAGTGTTTGCATGGGCTTATGTGCCTGTCTCAGTGGAGTAGGGAAAATGGCTGCCACCCAGACTCCAGACTCCTTCTCCCCCAGCCCCTCTGTACTCACATTTTCCCTGGCGGTTGTTGCCAGGTTAGCTTCTGTGAGGGTTCCTCTGGGTTTCTCACTTTCCCCAGAAGAAAGCCCCTGGTTGCAGGCTTATGAGGCAGTTGCAGGTCACCAGGATTTTTCAAGCTTTTTAATCCTTGTTTATAGGAGCTGAGCTGTCTTGCTGCTCGCAACCACTTTTTTGATTGGTATATAGGGCAATTGTTCAGATATTCCTAGGGTCCCCTATTTGAGTTCCTCCTGAACTGGAAGATGCAGTGTTTGACTGTCACCCCAAATCTGACTGGTCCCTATTGTAACTACGGTGATTGGACTAAATGATGATGATGATGAATCAATTTGCTATTATATATATTTTCTATATTATCAGATTGCTTAGATGCGATGTTATTTTAATTAATTCACAGTTATTTATTATTTGGAGTGAGACATTAAATGATAACGTATTGACCGAGAAACTTAAAATATCTTTTGATTTTGATGCCCCGTAAATAATATTATTGTTAGTATTCTTATCTTTATTTGTAAAACGCCAATATATTCAGTAGCGCTATACAGGGGTTAAGTACTAAACAAAAAATTAAACTAAAATGAAGCCCTTACAAATAGTGGAGAGCCCTGTTTTTGAGCGTAAAATCAAATATACATAGTGCTTGTTTCCATAGCACCGAAACATGATTGAAAACTCACAAACTTACAAAGGAAAGAATTTTGGTGATACAAGAGGGTGACAAATGCAAGATGGCAGTGGGAAAGCAATTTGTTCAGTCAAGTGCAGGTGTCTGTGTGTTGTACTGTAGATTGTGGGTATAAGTGTTATTAAGCTGTGAAGATGATAAGATTTTCTAAACAGTGTTTTTTTTGTGATTTTTTAAATGTTTTGAGGCAGGAAGGTAGTCTAGTGGAGCGAGGCAAGGAGTTCCAGATAGTAGGGGCAGCACGAGAAAAGTCTTGAAGGCGGGAGTGAGAGGAGGTGATAAGACAGGTGGAAAGAAGAAGGTCATTAGCAGAATGAAGGGGGTGGTTGGGAGAGTATTTTGAAACAAGAGCAGAGATATAAGGGGGTGCACTGTTGTTGAGGGCTTTATATGTTAGTGTCATGATTTAGAATTTAATTCTGGAGGCTATGGGAAGCCAGTGGAGTGATTCACAGAGAGGAACTGCAGACACTGAGCTTTTTGTATGGAAGATGAGTCTAGCGGAGGCGTTCATTACGGATTGGAGTTGAGACATACAAAAGATGGGGAGACCAACAAGGAGTGAATTGCAGTAGTCGAGTCAAGATATGATGAGAGAGTGTATTAGAATTTTGCTTTATCTGTAAGATAGTGACACATTTTGGAGATATATTTTAGGTGAAACTGACAAGATTTTGTTATTGATTGTATGTATGGAATAAAAGAGAGGAAAGGGTCCAGTAGAACCCCAAGACAACAGGCCTGGGAGGTGGGAGTGATGAGGACATTGTCCACAGTAAGAGATATTTGAGGAGTGAAAGCTGTAGTAGAGGATGGAAAGATAAGGAGTACAGTCTGAGACATATTGAGTTTGAGTTGACGGCAGATATCCAGGAGGATATGCTAGAGAGGCAGTTGGCAACTTGAGCTAAAAGAGAGGGAGATAGATCTGATGCTGACAGGTAGATTTGAGTGTCATCTGCATAGAGATGATACTGGAACCCAAAAGGATTTTATTAGGGTACCAAGGGAGGACGTGTAGATGGAGAAGGGGAGGGAGGAGGGATTAGCTGTGATGGGATACGCCAACAGACAGAGGGAGATGTGAAGAAGAGGTGCCAAAGAAGGAGACACTAAATGTATGATCTTCTAGGTAGGACGTGAACCATGAAAGAGCTGTATCATGGATGCCAAAAGAGAGGAGAGTTTGGATTAGAAGAGGGTGGTCAACTATATCGAAGGCAGCAGAGAGATCCAGGAGAATTAGAATAGAGAAGCGACCCTTTGATTTGGCGGTTAGCAAGTCATTGGTGACTTTTGTGAGAGCTGTTTCTGTAGAGTGTTGGGCCCGTAAGCCAAATTGGATGGGGTCAAGAAGGGAATTGGAGGAAATAAATTGAGTGACGTGATTATAGACAAGCCTCTCAAGCAGTTTTGAAGCCTGAACTAGAGAGATAGGGGGATACCTGTAGGCAGAAATGTGATCAGATGACGGCTTCTTAAGAATGGGTGTAATTACGGCGTGTTTTAGAGAGAATGGAGAGGTTGAATAGATGTGTGAGAGCTGGGATAAGTGTGGTAGAGAGAGGAGGGATTAGCTGTGATGGAATAGGATCATGTGGACATGTTGTAAGGTGAGAGGTTGATAGTAAAGTAGATACTTCATCCTCAGTTACAAGGTCAAATGAGTCCATAGTGGAGGAGGAATTGGAGAAGGGTAAGGGCTGGGTGTTGTCAGTTTGTTGAGAGGATGGTGAGCTAGGGCCACGCTGGGAAGAGAGTTAATTTTGGATGTTTTCAATTTTATTTTTAAAGAGGCTGGCAAAGAGATCAGCTGTGAGACAGGAAGGGACAGGAGGTGGGGGTGGGCAGAGGAGGGTGTTGATTGTAGCAAACAAATGTTTGGCGTTGGAGTACAGGTTTGATATTAGTGATGAGAAGTAGTGTTGTTTGGCAAGATTGAGGACAGAGAAGTAGGACTGCAAGATAAACTTGTAGTGGAGAAAGTCTGCTGAAGTGCGAGATTTCCTCCTTAGTCGTCCTGCAGTGCGTGAGCATCTCTGTAGATAGCGTGTTTGTGTAGTGTGCCATGGTTGTGGATGAGAGCGAGGGCGTTTGCTTGAGGTTATTGGGGCAAGAGTGTCAAGGGTGGAGCTTAGAGTAATGTTGTACTGTGAAGTGGCCATGTCAGGACAGGTAAGGATGATTAAGGCCTGAGAAGGGCTTTTAGCACATTGGAAAGTTGTGGGTAAAGTGCTTGCAGGTTTCTGCAGGTTCTGGTGGCATTGATTGAAGAAGGGTGGGGTGAGGTGAGGTTGCAAGTTAGCAGGTGGTGGTCAGATAGGGGAAGTGAGGAGATGTCAAGGTTGGAGATAGTGCAGAGATTGGTAAAAATACAGTCAATGGACTGTCCATCACAGTGAGTTGGGGAATCTGTCCATTGTGAGAGGCCAAGGGAAGAGGTAAGTGCAAGTAATTTTGCAGTTGTTGGGGAGGTGGGTGTGTCAGTGGCTATGTTGAAATATCTTGCAAGTGCCTTCCCAGGTAAACTCTAGATTTATAGGGGCTGATCAGTCAGCTTTGGATCGTTAGGCTTAATTTGCATTTCACAGTGGCCAAATTGACTAAATTAGGTCATGGGGGGGGGGGGTGCTTTATCAGTTAAACATGTGTTGAGTGTTCTTATCTGTTGCAAATCTCAGATAGTAAGTTCTATGTGCATCAAAAGTTTGATTGGTTAGGAATAAGAGCAAAGCATTGTAGTAATTCATACCAGAATAATGCTAAACAGGATAAATAGGTAACATTCCGAGTAGTAATTCAGTTTAATAATTCATACCTATTCGGGGAGATAGGAACCTAAATTAGTGTCATGTCACATCCATTTCTTCCATATGTTGAAGGTAGAGTTGTCTAGATGGATAAGAGATTAGAATAAATGCTGTAGTGTAATAATTCCTGTATAATTCTATTATGCTTCACTTCAGAAAGTTCACTTAAGATATGTGAACTGTTGCAAAAGACATTACATCTTGCAAATGCTTCCCCTTGCTTATATACCATTCCGTTAAAGATATACAGAAGTGTCATGGATTTTGAATTTATCTGATAGAGGAGAATCAGTAGTGTATGAAAACTATTTTTTTGCAAAGAAAATCCTAAAATAAACATTAATAAATTTACCCTAAAGTTTGCAAAATGTCTACAGTTTTCTGGCAGTTATTTTTAAGGAATGCCCCTGAAAACCCTAGCTAAATTAGCATAATAGGAGTCAGCTACAACATTGTAGCAAGGATAGAGATACAGCCTCTGCAGCAAAGCATCATGAGATGTGTACTCTTTTGTTCCCATTAAACGCCTCTCTCCTCCCTGGAAGGAAGCAGCTCAGGCAGTGCTGCTCTGGATTTTTTCATCGTGCTGCTATTGGATTGAAGGTTAGTATAGGGTTAAAAATGTACTTGAATGCAGTCTTTCTATTGGTTAATACCAGGTGTCTACACGGGCACCTCTGGGGGTGTGGAAACCAATTAAAAAAATTAAATAAAATAAATCTCTATACGTATCGAGTGTATTAATTTAATGTATATAAGCAGTATGTGTTATTATAAAAGGTTAAAAACAGGGTAACTTCCATATACCTTTAAATAACATTATAGCTGAACAATTGGATACATTAAATATATATAGTAGTATTGAAAGTAGTTGTATGACTAGATATTATAATAAAACATTGAATACTAAAGAAGATACCAAGAACAGGGGTAGTCAGTTATACTTTTTTATACAAAGTCCACCAAGGTCCAAATGTATTCAGAGAAAATGAAGTCAATGTCCATAATTTCTTAAGGATAGGCATGTGTTTAGTTGTTTAGTCATGTCTGACTTTCTGTGACCTATGGACCACAGCATGAAAAGCACATCTTGTGTCTGGTTGTGCCAATCCATAAGGTTTTCATGGCAAAGATATTACAGTGGGTTGCCAGTTCCTTCTCCAGTGGACTACAATTTGTCTGACCTCTTTGCTATGACCTGCCCATCTTGGGTGAGCCTACATGATATAGCTCACAGCTTTGTTGAGGTACATAAGCACTTTCAGCACAACAAGGTAGCGATCAAGAAGGGGATGGATATGTATACAAATATTTTAATAGAAGTGAAAAGAGCACATAAAGGGAGATTACACAGGGAATGACACAAAAAGAAAAACTATAATTTAACTAAAATCATATTTAAAGATATGGAATTTTTAGGAGGGATATTTTGAAAAACTAATAATGATGTGGAAGTCTGGAAAAAATAGGTCAGAGCTCCTGATTTGGACTTAAGTCCACCTATTAAGCTTTTTTATATTTTAATTGGTGAATAAATTATGTTTTAAGGGTCAAGTTTATTGTCAACTAGCGAATTGCCCGTCAAAAAATGACGGCAATGAAATTGTAAGGTAGCTAATGCTGTTTGGTGTCTAATAATGAAATATGTAATACATTACTAAATGAATATACTGTACCTATTTTGAAGCATTGTGATGAAGAGCTGGCAATCTGTGTTGATGTTGCTGCAGCATTAGTGGTGTGGAGCTGCTGTGTAAGCGTGCTGAATGTGTGCACTGTGTGGTATGAATATCCGTAGGTGGTTTGTGGCGTTTTGCGTGTTTCTTGTGGTGTTTTGCGAGTTTGTTGTGGTGTTTTGCGAGTTTAGAGTGCTGTAGCCTCGTTTTCGTTTTGTTCGGCGGCCATTTTTTCTGTCGCTTAGATTTTTTTTAGTCTCAAAACTCTTTTATTTTGAGTAAAATCGAGGTCTAAGTTGCATTTTTGAGGTCCTGGGTGCTCCCTCTTGGTGTAGGTAATGTTTTTATGTATGTGCTGTGTGTATGTATTGTGTTTTAAATGTTTGTATGTCGGCGTGTTGCGTCCGATGTTTGCGAGGTCGTAATGTGTGGTAACGTGTTTCGTAGGTTGTTTGCGTTCCTCGTAAAATTTAGCGAGTGTCG
The DNA here is from genome assembly GCA_027410445.1 of Discoglossus pictus. NCBI lineage: Eukaryota > Metazoa > Chordata > Amphibia > Anura > Alytidae > Discoglossus > Discoglossus pictus. The sequence continues at coordinate 224,934,434 of CM050167.1, forward strand.
TAATTTGTGTGTCGTGTTTTTTGAGTAGCGACGTGAAGTTTGCGAGGGTTTGAGGCCCTTGCCCAGTGACCCCGCCAGCAACTGAGTCCCTCGCTTCGCGAGGGGCCTCAGTTGCTGGCATGGAGCGCCTTTGGCGCTCCATGCCAGCAACTGAGGCCCTTGCCCAGTGACCTCGCCAGCAACTGAGGCCCTCGCTTCGCGAGGGGCCTCAGTTGCTGGCATGGAGCGCCTTCGGCGCTTCATGCCAGCAACTGAGGCCCGTGCCCAGTGACCTCCCCAGCAACTGAGGCCCTCGCTTCGCGAGGGGCCTCAGTTGCTGGCATGGAGCGCCTTCGGCGCTCCATGCCAGCAACTGAGGCCCTTGCCCAGTGACCTCGCTACGCGAGGGCCGCGGCTCGCTGCGCAAGCCACGGCCCTCGCTTCGCGAGGCCCGCGGCTCGCTTCGCGAGGGCCGCAGGCTCGCTACGTGAGCCCGCAAGCGTGAGCAACGACCCGTACGCTCACAACTATATATGTGATATTGACTGACCAGCACATTATGAGTGCTTATATGTTTTTTTCTCTTGATTGTCATGGTCACTTCCCGAATTGCCAAACTACAAGTCACACGCTTCAGCCACTAGATGGCAACATGCATTTAAAAATGCCCTTTCCCTGTCTAACTTAATACTCTAGCTAGAATTACCCTTCCACTGTGCCAATTCAATTTTTATCTATCCAGCTATCTATCTATCTATCTATCTATCTATCTATCTATCTATCTATCTATCTATATATATATATATATATATATATATATATATATATATATATATATATACGGTATATATATACAGTATATATATATATACAGTATATATATATACGGTATATATATATATATATATATATATATATATATATATATAGTATAAAATCATATTCATGTAACAGCTCAGAGCAAAAAGATTTTATAGCAGCATGAACTATAATTTAAAGGAACTCTGTCACCCCAACTGGAAACTGATTTCATTTTAGAATCATTAAAGATTGACTATACTTGTACTATTTGTTTTTCTCTATGTATTTAGCTGCTCTTGCATTCTAATGTGTTGCTCATTATGCTAACATGCGACTCAGAGTATTTCATAAGGATGGGAGAGGGGTCTAACTGCCAGATAACATTGCAGGTCTTATTTTTGTCCACTACGGAGACAGACAAGCAGACTGTAATCCTGCTCATTTGAATATTCAGCAACAACATAAGCATTTCCTGATTTGCTTTAGAAACAAAAGGATAACACAACATAAATACAGTTTTTCATGAGTTTTTCGAGAAAGGAAAGAGGAAATACTGTCCACAGTGCTTCACACTAAATATATATATGTGTGACAATCCGCAAGTAGGGGCTATACAAACCTACAGGTTATCTACCCACAAGGACCGTTGGGTTCTTTGAAATCTCGCTGAGTGGTTTCTGCTTCCCCGCCAAGCCGCAGAGAGTACTGGACTTCAAAACTGCATAGATCACCATATCCCATCCTTGCATCAAGATTCCACCACTGCCGACCAGTTGCAACGATCTGCAGCTAAGGGCTATATAAGCACAGAGCCACCTACTATAGACTACAGGTTATCTACCCACAAGGACCATTGGATTCTTTGAAAGCTCGGCACCAGCACCCTGATATCTGGCTTCTGTTTCAGTCAGAGCCTCTCCATCAGGAATCAGCATTTCCAGGAGTTCAAGTAATCTTCCTGTGGTAGTGACCAGGACATGTTACTTGTAGGGTGGAGATAAGTTCAGTATCGCAGCCACCATGAACATAATCAGTGATACATGATTTCTCTATATCTCCAAGTGAACTGATTTATTTTTGAAAATGACCACAGTATTTATAGGGGATAGATACAGAGGGTGTATGCACAATGTAACAAATCACGCTGCAATATAAAATACCATACACGTAAGCTAGAGATATATCGTCCTCATATAATGGGAAAATACTAGGATTCCATGATCCCCAAAGGCTGCCTCCTACCTGGAAGGTGCCAAGAACTGCTACCCCAAAACTATAGATACAGTATTCAAGTATATATATATATATATATATATATATATATATATATATATATATACTCCTAATAGGATTAAATTGCTGGTAGTACTAGACATAAGTATTTGCTTCTCAGTATAAACATATGTAAAAGAAATGTGCTCAGGCTGGTAACAACTCCGCTACTATTAATTATACAGCAGAATGTGCTTGTAGTTCCCGAAAAAGACTTAAAATCAAGTCATCATTGGTAGCAAGAGCTCTAGAATATAAAATGTATCATATGCCATACAAGGCACACAGCCTTGAATAAATAAGCAAAATTACAATGTGTTCACATGACAAATAAACACACTATTCAAGTATATTTTGACTCCTAAACAAGAGTAAATTGTTGCTGGCAGTAGGCATAAAAATGCTTATCAACAATGGTGATCCACAGTGGAAATCATGCAAGTGAGAAACATATGTATGTATGTATTTGTGACAAAAAGTGACAAAATGGTGATGTATATCAGAGTAGAGATCTAGGGCTCAAAAAGTATTGTATATTAATAGTAAGGATATATTACTGCATCCACATGTGACAACTTTGCAAAACATTACGTTAATGCAAGCTTAATCCCATATTATAATTGTCAAACTGCGGGGAAAGAGACACAGGGGAAGGGGGGAAGAGACAGGGGAGTGAGAAGAGGGGGAAGAGACATAGGGGAGGGAGAGGAGGGGTAAGTTATAAAGGGGAGGGAAATGGGGAGGGAAGAGACACGAGGGAGGTGGGGACAGACACAGGGGGAGGCTGGGATGAGGGGGGAACAGACACAGGGGAGGGGGTTAAAGACAAAGGAGAGAGAGGGGGGTAAAAACACAGGGGGGAAGGAGACACAAGGGAGGGAGAGGAGGGGGGAAATGAGACACAAGGGAGAAAGTAGACAGGGGAGAGACTCACAATGAGCTCCAAAGGTGTTCATTGCAAGGTCCGTGAGAAGCACCAAAGGCGCTCATTGCGAGGCCAGTAAAGTAGATGGTGGAAGAGGTGGGGGGGAGGCTAGCAATGAGCGCCAAAGGCGCTCATCGTGAGGCCAGTAAAGGAGAGGGGGAGAGGCTCCTATTGTGTGGAAAACAGCATTGCCAGTCTTTACATTTTATTGCCGTAATTTTTGATGGGCAAGTCGCTAGTTCCATATAATAGTTGTCAAACTACGAGACGTCGCCACACTTTGTGTGGTGCGTACGACTTAGGCGATGAGCGCTGAAGGCGCACATTGCTTGCGAGCCTTGCAAAACGAGGCGAGTCGTTAACTCAGAGCACTTAGGCGATTAGAGCCAATGGCGAGCAGTGAAGGCAATGAATCACACGGGACTTAGCCACCAAAAACTTAGTAAATGCTGGATTGCCAGTTGACCAACGCAGAACTTAGAAAAAAAAACTACGAAGAGGGATTTAAAAAAAAAAAAAAAGGAGGCGGAGCCAGCGTCCTAACCAGCAGGACGCGTGAGGGGAGAGCTCCGTCGGGAACGCCGGACTTCTGGGCAAAATAGCCCTGTAAACCCCCTGAGTCACCCCCAAAATCATCAGGGGGCACCAGGGGAAGCCACCGGACCCCCAGAGAGTCACCCCGACTGAAGACAAGTGGCCCCGGAGGAGTGCTGGAGCATTTAAAGTCCAGCAGCCGCCACACAGCAGCGGTGTGCCCTGTGCGCCGGCTCTCCCTGCACGGGAGACACAGATCGGCGGAGGCACCAACAGGAACCCGATCCCGTCACACGCCAGAGCTGCCAGGTACTGTGGGGGGGAAGCCAGGAGCCCGCAAGAACACTGGGCCGCCATCTTAGGAGGCCACAGCAGTACCTACCAGGGAGATTTCTCCCTCTATAGAGCCCGGGGGCACACAGGACACCGCCCAGACAACCGGGGGCCAGCAGGGGTACTCCATAAGCCCAAAAAGCCCCACAAGAGGGAAAACCAGGCCGCATAGCAGCCATTAGGGCAGGAAGAAGGGGTAGATGAAAAGCCCGCGAAACCGCGGCCGCCATTTTGAGGCGCCACATGGTAGAAGGGAGACAGACGCAGACTCATCTCTCATCTGATCTACACCCAAGAGTTCAAGCACCAGGAAGAGCTAGCCCCTCTGGACACTCCAAACTGGGTCTTATCCCTCATACTGGGGAAGAACATTGCACCAGCAGAATACAGCAACTAACAGTCTACTCTGAGGCTTTAACCCTGACAATGCCAGATCCTGCATTGAGCTCAACTGGACAAGAAGTCATTGCAAGCTTACTGTTGCAGAGGTTCCTGCCATCCTCTAGGTATCAAGCGGGGACATTTTAATACCTTGACTTGATCCTCAGACAATCCTGCACTTAATTTCTTGTGACATCCTGTAAAGTACTACTTAAACACCGCTGCAGAGATCCTATGCTGCCACCCTGTGGCCACTCAGCAAATCTGCTGTGGATGTATACCAAGATAGTCAGCCTGAAAGCCCCCTTTCACTTGCACCTGGTGGAGCCTGAAAAGAACGATGTGAAGCACTGAGCCAAGAGATGTGAAAGGAACCTAACAGGAGGTCTTGACTAACAAGCTACAAAGACCGATCTCATATGAGAACACAGCCTTTGACCACACTAGCTTAACGAAACCCACAGATACACACTCCTGAGGGAATTGAAAGCAGAGAATGTAAAGGGGAAGAATACTGCAGCTCCTGTAACACGCACGTCTCTATCTTCAGAAATGAGGAAAAGTAGAAAGAACTCCTCCGCAAAGGGCATCCGAGAGCACTTCCCACCCAAAACAACAAAGCCGACATCTCCACCAGATTCAGCTTCAGACCACTATGAATCATCTGACCAGGAGGAGATTCCCAAGAGGTCAAAACAACACATTGATCTATCGCCTAGGTCCATAGCAACGATAGAACAGCTCCTAGCCAAGGCAATTGAACCCTTGAGAAAAGACCTGAAAGAACTGGGGCAGAGGACCCAACTCCTGGAGGAGATGGTGTATCAGATGGGAGAAGCACAGCAACATGACAGGTCTGCCATAGATCAGAACTCATACAACATCATGGAGCTGACTGATAAGATTGAAGATCTAGAGAACCGATCCCGCCGCCACAGCGTCAGGGTTCGGGGGGTCCCAAGGACTACACAAGATCTGGCAGGGTATTTAAAAGAAACCTTCACTACTATATTACCCGATCAACCAAAGGAAGTCCTCGAAATTGAACGAGCCCACAGAGCTCTAGGAGGGGCGAGAAATCCAGAGGCCCCCAAGGATGTTGTGGTGAGATTCTTGAGACAACAAGCCAGAGACCGACTCTTAGCAGAAACAAGGAAGATGCAGACAGTCAAAGGGCCAGATAACTCCACCCTACAAGTGTATGCAGACTTATCCCCCAACACACTAGACAGAAGGAGACAGATGAAACCTGAACTGGTGATTCTGCAACATAACAAGCTTCAATACAGGTGGAACTTCCCCTTTGCCCTCACCTTCAACTACCAAGGGACCTCACACACCACCCGCAACTTAGAAGACTGCCTCACAGTACTACGTCAGATCCATCTTTGCCCAACAGACCTCCCGGCAGAGGAGCGCAACTTCCCTCCACCTCCTCCCATCCCGAAGAAACAGTGGACTGTAGTAGGGTCACAGCTACCGAGAGAAGACCCGCTCCCCCCCAGGAACTATAGAGACAAGAATCTGCCCCGCAGGAGCCAAGGGGAGCTTAATACTCAGCACAGAGGAACACGGCCCGTCCCCAGAAGGCTTGATACCACCGCGATCGGAGTGAAAGCTACCCACCATCAGGAAGTTGTTTTGAGATTTTATTTACTCATGGGACTTTTCTGTCCTGCTTTAGTGGGACTACAATAGGCACTGAAGACTTTAGTTAAGACATATGATAGTCGAGGCCTCAAGTGAAGGGCCTGTCAGAACCAGTTACCCGACATGGACAGGGAATATCCTAGTTTACTTCAATTAGTTGAAGTGTTGTTGAGGTTAATTGTTATTATTTTTGGAGAAAGGATAGAACTAGAATTGATAGAGAAGCGAGTAAGCCCCCAAGGGGCAACTAGCAAAATATATCGAAGTCCAGAAAGATCTCCACCGATAGAAGTGTATGCAGGGAGCTATATTTCCACAGATGACAGTAGCCGAGGTTTAGGCAGCCAACAAAACCTAGCTCAAGGGACTAGCCTACAGGAGATTAGAAGAATCTATGTGACAGGAGGAACTTAGTCAAATGTAAATCTAATGTTGTCTCTTTTTGCTTCTCCCTGGCTTAACAGCGGACGGAGTCTCCAGCTCCAGAACCTCCCCTCCAGACCTCCATCCCTTACCGGTCACCAAGGAGTGGACGTCAGACAAGGAATAAAAGGTAGCCGGGCAGACCATGCACACCTACCCACCAAACCACAATGAGTAGCTCAGAGTACATATTTATAACTCACAATGTTAAGGGTTTTAACTCCCCCTTTAAGAGGAGGAAAGCCTTTAGGCACTATAAAAGGTTGAGGCCCTCGGTTATCTTCATGCAGGAGACTCATTTCACACACGAGTGTAAACCAAAATATTTACATAGAGAGTACCCGACAGTGTACATGGCCACTCAATCTACGAAGAGAGCAGGGGCAGCCATTCTGATACATAAACACTTCCCATTCATCCCGGAACATACTAGAATAGACAAAGAGAGGAACTATGTTTTGGTCACCGGCTTAATTTCAGGCCAAAGAATCTCCCTACTTTCCCTATATTCCCCCACAAAATCCCCACACCAAACCCTGATTAACATGCCAAGAGAATTAGGCACACTAGATCTAGGCAAACTGGTGATTGGGGGGGATTTCAATCTGACCCTAGACCCAGCATTAGACAGATCAGGGCACGTCCAAGATTCTAGCTTTTCAAAAAAACGGGGTCAAATTAAGCAGCTAATGGCCAAAATGGGCCTAGTGGACGCCTGTAGAGGCCTACACTCGGATAATAGGGAATACACATACTACTCCCCCACACACGGCACCTACTCGAGGATCGACACGTTCCTAACAAGCTCTCTACTCTTTGATGATATCCGAGAATCTGACATTGTCTCCTGCCCCTGGTCTGATCATGCAATAGTAGCTATTAAATTAACGTTAGGCCCTAATCTATTCCCATTTAGGAGCTGGAGGATCGACGAGCACCTTCTGTCAGATCCCAACAGCTTAGCATCCTTAGCGGGAGACATTAAGCAGTACTTCGAACTGAATGATTCTCCTGATACAAGGGTAGGCTGGATTTGGGTAGCTCACAAGGCTTATATAAGGGGCTGCTGCATCAAACTGACAGCCCAGCGTCGGAGGGAACTCAGACAGAAAGAGGAGGATTTAACATCCACCCTAAACAACCTAGAAAAACTCAATCAAAATTGCCCCTCCATTAAGCTCTGTGGCCAAATCAACAAAGTCAGGATAGAACTAGATGGAGTACTCTCTGCCCATACAGAGAAAGCTATGAGGAGGACTAGACACCTATATTATTGGAAAGCTAACAAGCCAGACAGAATGTTAGCTAAGAGACTGAAGGCTAAGGAGACCCAGTCTAGAGTGACTCAGATTAGGAAGCCAGACGGCATAGTCTCCTGCAGCCCTAGGGATATACAGAGGCAGTTCCAAAACTTCTACCAGCAGATCTACTCGTCAGGTAAACTGGCAGAGGGGTTGGACCTTGACTCCTTCCTAAATACCATCGACCTCCCCTCAATAACTGAACAACAATTAACTAACCTTAATCTAGATATCTCACAAGAAGAAGTGAGAACAGCAATTCATAGCCTTAAGTTAGGTAAATCCCCAGGGCCGGATGGCTATTCTAACCAATACTATAGGAAATTTGAAACCCTATTAAACCCCTATCTGACATCCCTATTCAACGCTATCATTAGAGGGGAAAAAATGCCCCTGGAGCTAAATCAAGCGGAACTGGTAGTAATACCAAAAGAAGATAGGGATAGCCTAGAGGTGAAAAACTACCGGCCCATATCCTTACTGAATGGAGATGTCAAGCTAATGGCCAAAATAATGGAAACCCGAATCTCCAAGTTTCTGCCAGAAATCATCCATAAAGACCAGGCGGGGTTTATACCCCATAGACAGGCAGGGGACAATGTCAGACGTATCCTTAACATCCAATACCTAGCGCGGAAAAACTACTCTCCAATGTACCTGCTAGCTCTAGATATAGAGAAGGCCTTCGACACGGTTGAATGGCCGTTTCTGTTTAAAACTCTGGACAGATTTGGTTTCAGGGGCCGGTTTATCACCCTACTCCGCACGTATTATGAGGCCCCAACAGCCTTCCTGAGGTTACCAGGCGACCACAGAGCCCAAATTAACATTCAGAGAGGAACGAGACAGGGATGCCCACTCTCACCCCTACTGTTCGCCATAGTTATGGAACCCCTAGCGCAACTCATTAGAGCGGATAAGGAAATCCAAGGGTTACAGGTGGGGCTGCAACAATACAAATGTTCATTCTTCGCAGACGATATTCTATGCACCTGATGTCAACTCTTGACAAGTTCAGTAAGGTATCAGGGCTTACGCTGAACTTGGAGAAATCGGAAGCTCTGAGCTTAGGCATGGCACAGGACGACATAGACCATCTGAAAGCCCCATTTTCCTTTGCGTGGTCCTCCAAACATATTAAGTACTTAGGGGTCAACATCACACCTAAAATTTCTGAGTTGTACAAGGCCAACTATCTCCCCTTATACAAAAAACTAAGCGAGGATTTGCACCGATGGAGGGCTTACCCTCTCTCCTGGACCGGCCGAATAGCGGCGGTTAAAATGAGCATTCTTCCAAAGATTCTGTACCTCTTCCGTACGCTCCCTATATCAATCTCTTTAAAGGAATTGGACCGGTTCCAGTCCAACATCTTTAGATACATATGGAACAACAAAAAATCCCGTATCCCCAAGAAAGTAATGTTCAGACATAGCAAGGAAGGGGGACTATCATGCCCAAACCTGCGTAACTACTTTAAAGCAGCTAGATTATCCCAACTACCACAGACAAACTCAGTCAGACATCAGCCGAGTTGGGCCTTCTTGGAACAACAGCAAATGCAACAACACAGCTGGAACGCATTAATTTGGGTCCCTGAAGAGATGACCCCGATAAGAACCCACCCAAACCCCATAATAAATCTAACTTTACCAACATGGAAATGGGCTAGATCTAAAAATAAACTGGACATAGGTACATCCCCCCTTTCGTCGGTCCTTTCCTCACAGGATACCTGGGCCTCCATGAGTACTATGTCTAAACACTGGTGGGCTTCCAGAGATCTAGATAAGTTAGGCTCCTGGATTATGAGGAATCGCCTGGTGACCCTGAGACAGTTCGAGGAAAGACATACTCTCCCCCCAGGGGAATACTATAACTATTTAAAAATAAGAAGCTGGGCTAGTGAAGCATTTAAAAAATCTGGACCCCCGAAAACCTCCTGGTTCTCAGTAATCTGCAAAACTCTTCCTTTAAAGAAAGGAATATTAGGCTCTTTATATGACACAATCACTAAATCAAATAATACAGATAAACCATCATATATCTGTAAGTGGGAAAGGGAGCTGGGAGATGAATGGGATTGGAAAAAATGGCAGAAGTCATTCTCCAACCTACGCAGGGCAACAAGTAACTGCACGCACATAGAGACATCTATAAAAGTTCTCCAGAGAATATATTGCACCCCAGACAAACTCAACAAATTTGATCCCAGAGTGAGCAGTAACTGCTTTAGGGGCTGTTCACAGATAGGAGACCACGCCCATACCTGGTGGCTATGCCAGAAAGTTCACAGGCTGTGGGAAAAAATAGCACTAATGGCAACATTGCTATTTGATATAAGAGTTACAGCAACTATGGAGTCCTGCCTGCTAGGGGTTAAACTCCCTAGCTTATCAAAAAAACAGAATAAGCTATTCCAGATAATGGCCGCAGCCACCAAAGTGCACATAGCCAGCCAATGGAAGTCAGACAAGCTAAATGTGCAAGAGGTTATTAAAAAAATAAATTACATAGCAATAAACGAAAAGTTAACATCTGCTATTCTAGATACGGTGACACAGTTCCAAGAAATCTGGAGGCCCTGGCTAGAGTCTTCGTTAGGTTTCCCTCTGCCCTGAAGGGCCCAAAAATAGCATTATAACAATAACTATACAGAACTAAACCAAAAAGAGGCTTGGGGTGGAGGAGACTCGAGGACTGGTTCTGGAGGCTCCGATCTGACTGGTGCGTCTGGAGCACAGCACTGGAGGTGAATGTATGCATAATAATTGTATAGACTCAACTTGATCTAGTGATTCCTCCCTTATCTCCATAGTTATTTATTTACTTGTTTATTTAAAGTTTCAGTTTCTATGTAAATAAGTTTTGTTTGTTCATGCTTCCCTTGCTTAAATTAAAAGACCTAAATAACTTGACAATAACGTCAAAATATAAGGGAAAAAAAAAACGGAAAGGAGATGCTAGAAATTTGATCACGAGGTATATACGTTTACAGACAATCTTATGTGTTAATGTACCTAATGCCTGTCTTTATTCTGTATCCCTTTCAATAAAAAAATGTATTAAAAAAAAAAAATACGAGATAGGAAAAATTATCGGGTTAACGGCCCGAACCGTGCAAAGCAAAAATCGATAAAATCACAACATACCAAAAAAACTACTACAAAAACATCACACACAGCATGGGGGAACAGCCAGGACGTCCGGATGTGAGGTGGAACGCAATTTGGCCGAGTTTCGGCACTCGAAATTCGCCTAAAAGAGAAAGAAAATTGCCGACAAACAAAATTAAAACGAGGCTTTCACACAGGAGCGTACAAGGTACAAAATACACTAATACACAGAGAGAAAAAAATACGAAATTAATAGCCGAACCGAGAAAAACACAAAACACAAAAAACATTAAAAAAAATTAAAAATACAACTAAAACATCACACACAGCACGGGGGGAAAGCCAGGACATCTTGGAGTGAAGTGGAACGCGAATTTAAGTCGATTTGGATAACTTTTGGCATTTAAGAATTGCCTAAGCGAGAAAAACAATGGCCGCCCAAAAAAGTGAAAATGAGGCTACACGACCCCGGACCGTGCAAAACACTGCCAAACTAAAGAAGATCCCAAGAGCAGGGGTAGTCAGTTATACTTTTTTTTTTCAAAGTCCACCAAGGTCCAAATGTGTTTGGAGAAAATGAAGTCAATGTCCATAATTTCTTAAGGATAGACATGTGTTTAGTTGTTTAGTCATGTCTGACTTTCTGTGACCTATGGACCACAGCATGAAAAGCACATCTTGTGTCTGGTTGTGCTAATCCATAAGGTTTTCATGGCAAAGATATTACAGTGGGTTGCCAGTTCCTTCTCCAGTGGACTACAATTTGTCTGACCTCTTTGCTATGACCTGCCCATCTTGGGTGAGCCTACATGATATAGCTCATAGCTTTGTTGAGGTACATAAGCACTTTCAGCACAACAAGGTAGCGATCCAGAAGGGGATGGATATGTATACAAATCTTTTAATAGAAGTGAAAAGAGCACATGAAGGGAGATTACACAGGGAATGACACAAAAAGAAAAACTACAATTTAACTAAAATCATATGGAAACATATGGAAGTTTTAGGAGGGATATTTTGAAAAAGTAATAATGATGTGGAAGTCTGAAAAAAAAAGGTCAGAGCTCCTGATTTGGACTTAAGTCCACCTATTAAGCTTTTTCATATTTTAATTGGTGAATAATTTATGTTTTAAGGGTCAAGTTTATTGTCAATATTGATTGATCAGCACATTATGAGTGCTTATATGTTTTTTTCTCTTGATTGTCATGGTCACTTCCCGAATTGCCAAACTACAAGTCACACACTTCAGCCACTAGATGGCAACATGCCCTTTCCCTGTCTAACTTAATACTCTAGCTAGAATTACCCTTCCACTGTGCCATTCCCCCCAAAAATGTATCTATATATATATATATATATATATATATATATATATATATATATATATATATATATACAGTCAGGTCCATAAATATTGGGACATCGACACAATTCTAAAATGTTTGGCTCTATAAACCACCACAATGGATTTGAAATGAAACTAACAAGATGTGCTTTAACTGCAGACTTTCAGCTTTAATTTGAGGGTATTTACATCCAAATCAGGTGAACGGTGTAGGAATTACAACAGTTTGTATATGTGCCTCCCACTTTTTAAGGGATCAAAAGTAATGGGACAATTGGCTGCTTAGCTGTTCCATGGCCAGGTGTGTGTTATTCCCTCATTATCCCATTTACAAAGAGCAGATACAAGCTCCAGTGTTCATTTCAAGTGTGCTATTTGCATTTGTTGCTGTTAACTCTCAATATGAGATCCAAAGAGCTGTCACTATCAGTGAAGCAAGCCATCATTAGGCTGAAAAAAACAAAACAAACCCATCAGAGAGATAGCAAAAACATTAGGTGTGGCCAAACCAACAGTTTGGAACATCCTTAAAAAGAAAGAACGCACCGGTGAGCTCAGCAACACCAAAAGACCCGGAAGACCACGGAAAACAACTGTGGTGGATGACCGAAGAATTATTTCCCTGGTGAAGAAAACACCCTTCACAACAGTTGGCCAGATCAAGAACACTCTCCAGGAGGTAGGTGTATGTGTGTCAAAGTCAACAATCAAGAGAAGACTTCACCAGAGTAAATACAGAGGGTTCACCACAAGATGTAAACCATTGGTGAGCCTCAAAAACAGGAAGGCCAGATTAGAGTTTTCCAAGCAACACCTAAAATAGCCTTCACAGTTCTGCAAAAACATCCTATGGACAAATGAGACTAAGATCAACTTGTACCAGAGTGATGGGAAGAGAAGAGTATGGAGATGGAAAGGAGCTGCTCATGATCCAAAGCATACCACCTCATCAGTGAAGCATGGTGGTGGTAGTGTCATGGCGTGGGCATGTATGGCTGCCAATGGAACTGGTTCTCTTGTATTTATTGATGATGTGACTGCTGACAAAAGCAGCAGGATGAATTCTGACGGCGCTTCACAGTGTAGATGGATAATGACCAGAAGCTTACTGCAAAAGCAACCAAAGAGTTTTTTAAGGGAAAGAAGTGGAATGTTATGCAATGGCCAAGTCAATCACCTGACCTGAATCCGATTGAGCATGCATTTCACTTGCTGAAGATAAAACTGAAGGGAAAATGCCCCAAGAACAAGCAGGAACTGAAGACAGTTGCAATAGAGGTCTGGCAGAGCATCACCAGGGATGAAACCCAGCGTCTGGTGATGTCTATGCGTTCCAGACTTCAGGCTGTAATTGACTGCAAAGGATTTGCAACCAAGTATTAAAAAGTGAAAGTTTGTTTTATGACTGTTAATCTGTCCCATTACTTTTGGTCCCTTAAAAAGTGGGAGGCACATATATAAACTGTTGTAATTCCTACACGGTTCTGCAGTTAAAGCACATCTTGTTCGTTTCATTTCAAATCCATTGTGGTGGTGTATAGAGCCAAAAAGATTAGAATTATGTCGATGTCCCAATATTTATGGACCTGACTGTATATATATATAGTATAAAACCATATTCATGTAACAGCTCAGAGCAAAAAGATTTTATAGCAGCATGAACTGTAATTTAAAGGAACTCTGTCACCCCAACTGGAAGTTAATTTCATTTTAGGATCATTAAAGATTGATTATACATTGTACTATTTGTTTTTCCCTACAGTAACTGATTTCTGAAATAGTTAGAATATATTTAGCTGCTCTTGTATTCTAATGTGTTGCTCATAATGCTAACATGTGGTCTAACTGCCAGATAACATTGCAGGTCTTATTTTTGTCCACTACGGAGACAGACAAGGAGACTGTAACCCTGCTCATTTGCATATTCAGCAACAACATAGACATTTCCTGAATTGCTTTAGAAACAAAAGGATAACACAACATAAATAGTTTTTCATTAGTTTTTCGAGGAAGAAAAGAGGAAATACTGTCCACAGTGCTTCACTCTAAATATATATGTGACGATCCGCAAGTAGGGGGCTATACAAGCCCACAGCCACCTGCTATAGACAACAGGTTATCTACCCACAAGGGCCGTGGTTTCTGCTTCCCCGCCAAGTCTCCAAGAGTACTGGACTTCAAAACTGCATAGATCACCATATCCCATCCTTGCTGCTGGTTCTTGCATCAAGATTCCACCACTGCCGACCAGTTGCGACGATCCACAAGTAAGGGGCTACACAAGCCCAGAGCCACCTACTATAAACTACAGGTTATCTACCCACAAGGACTGTTGGGTTCTTTTAAATCTCTGCCCAGCACACCTGATATCTGGCTTATGTATCAGTCAATGCCTCTCCATCAGGAATCAGCATTTCCAGGAGTTCCAGTAATCTTCCTGTGGTATTGACCAGGGCATGTTACTTGTATGGTGGAGATAGGTTCAGTATCACAGCCACCAGGAACATAATCAGAGATACACAATTTCTATTTATCTCCAAGTGAACTGATTTATTTTTGAAAATGACCACAGTATTTATAGGAGATAGATACAGAGGGTGTGTGCACAATGTAACAAATGAGAGGGTGTGGCAGACAATTACAGGAGATGACCCCACATGCTGAGATCAATAGAATTAACTCCAATACACATCCTGCCGTCTCTAGCACATATCAGATGTGTTTAGCTTAATCTGGCATGTCTGACCTCCTCTCTTCCTGATGGGATTAGCTTAATCTGACAAACAATGGAACAAAGCAGGTTTACAAATACAATAGAGGTGTCCATGCAGATAATCCAGTGGCGGAGCCAATAAGTCTGTGCTGTGATGAACTTAATGGGCAAACACCCAGGCTGGGGAAAAGGGATCCGTGACAATATATAACGAGAAAAAAAGAGAAAATGAAAAATATAAATTTATTAAATATAAATCACGCCGCAATATAAAATAAATAAATAAAAGATTTCAGTTTGTTTTTCAATTGAGTTGTACAGTTTATAGGTCACATTAAAGGTGGAAAAAGTTCTGAAATGATTTATCTTTGTCCGATTTTTTTACAGCACAGAAACCTGACATTTTAACAGGGGTGTGTAGACTTTTTATATCCACTGTATACTCCTAATAGGAGTAAATTGCTGGTAGTACTAGACATAAGAATTTGCTTCTCAGTATAAACATATGTTAAAAAATGTGCTCAAGCTGGTAACAACTCCGCTACTATTAATTATACAGCAGAATGTGATTGTAGTTCCCGAAAAAAAATTAAAATCAAGTCATCATTGGTAGCAAGATCTCTTGAATATAAAATGTATCATATGCCAAACAAGGCACACAGCTTTGAATAAATAAGCAAAATTAAAATGTGTCCACATGTCAAATAAACACACTATTCAAGTATATTTTGACTCCTAAACAAGAGTAAATTGTTGCTGGCAGTGGGCATAAAAATGCTTATTAACAATGGTGATCCACAGTGGAAATCATACAAGTGAGAAACATATGTATGTATTTGTGACAAAAAGTGACAAAATTGTGATGTATATCAGAGTAGAGATCTAGGGTTTAAAAAGCATTGTATATTAATTGTAAGGATATTTTACTGCATCCACATGTGACAACTTTGCCAAACATTATGTTAATGCAAGCTTAATAAACAAATAGTGTCAAAAGTATAATCCATGTATTTCGGTATGGTCGTTTTACCAACGAGAAGCATCTGTTAACTAAAGTCTAGAATGGAGCTATTTTAAGATTTCCATGTATGTATATCTATTTGATACAGAAGTACTATACTTCAAAACCTTACCATTGATATTTTGCAAATGTGAATAATCTATTTGGTTTTGTGACAGCCTATATATTTGCCATCACAATATCTGGTTGTAATATTATTGAGTATTTGCCATCCTGGAAAACCATTACTTCATTGATATACTCACATTTACCATATTTATAAGTTCATTTTACTGCATAGTGAGTGCTTTAAACTAAATATAAGGTTATAAACTGAATACATTGTAATAACTTGTTAATAAATTGTTTTCTATATTTATGTTCCAGTGTTTCCTTGAGTTGAGAAGTATATCTTGTTGAATGAATCTCAAAATATATTCCTGTTTACCTTTACTTAAAGATATGTAATAATCCTTATAGAATGACTTTATTTGATTGCTCTTTTCAATATTTTTGTACCATCATTTGATAATATCTTTTAGTTACATTTTTGACATCCTCCTGGAAAATGTGTTCCATAGTTTAATTATAGTAATAGTAATAGTAATAAGTATTGTAACATCTGTCTGTACAGAATAGAGTTTTAAAATTGAATTGAAACCAAACTTTTCCAGCATAATAAACTATTATACTGTTTGTTTTATATATGGTCTGGTTCCAAACTATTATTCCCTGCTCTATTAATTGAACTGTCTAAGAATTGTCAATATCTTTCAATCCTTATTCATAGTTGCCTTCAAACACAGTGATGTTTTATTTAAGTAATTTAGAAATTTAAATAAATCTTTCTCACTTTCTAACCATTGTCCCCATACTGGTGTGACACTGCAAATTGGCACATATATTGCCTTATCCATGAACATGTGGTGTTTCTACAGGCCCCATTGCTATATCCTGCACCCAGAGAAACTAGGAGACTCCATATGTTAAATTATTAATGCATTTAAGTGTTTGTAACACCTATATGCATATCTCTTCATCCTAACATAACACATCTTTTGTTTTCATTAGATCACCTGTATGTTTTATATTTGCTCTTAAGGTTTCCACATGCGACTACAGATAAAAATCGATATATTTGCAACAAACCAATATGTTTATTAAACATAGCTTAGCTTAGCGAGTCAGATTCCTATAGCATAGTGGAACTGTGGACCCAGGATAGTATTGGTATATGTATAAGAAATTGTTCTCTGTAACCGATCAGTGTGATTCCTGGCAATACCTTATTATTAACATTAAAAACCACTAAATCAACATCTAAGATAGAAAATAGGACCACTGTGACCAGAGGTGGAACTACTGCCGTTGCAACCCGTGCAAGGCATAGAGGCCCCTGGCCTCTGATGGGGCCCCTGCAGACCTCCCACAGCTCCTGTGGCCCTCCCGTGGTCCCTGGGGGCCTCCTGCAGCCCCCACAGGTCCTAGGTGGCTCAATCAGATCTCCTGTGGCCCCTGCAAGTCCTCTGTGATCCCCGCCATCCCATGTGGCCCCTGCGGGTCTTCTTTGATCCCCAGTGGTCTTCTGTGGAGGAAAGGTAGATGAAATAATCCCTAAATGACAGATACATTGATAAGGCACAAGGAACACATAAACACTGATATGAGATGAAACCCTCAGTTTGAACAGCGATGCAGAGAGAGTGGAGGCAGCATCTGACATCAGCAGGTAAATGCATATAGGGGGTAACACAACATATTATAGAAAACATATATACACATATAGACATATGTGTATATGTTTGGTCTGGGCCTGCATGAGTGCTGCCAGCAATGGGGAGCTACAACATTTTTAAGATTTCCACTTTAAAATATGTAAAACATTTCTGGAGAGGAAAATAAAATATTACAACCACTATTTTATTATCTTTATATGCGTCATGCGACATCAAGATATCTAAATAATCAACATAATATGTTTGAGTATAATGTCAATTTATAGACAAACAAAGCTTTCAAATAAAATAGCGTTTATTGACAATAACACAATCAAATGATAATATAACAATTATTAGCAGCAAAATATCATTCAATAACCAAATCAAATTTATATATGAAGATGATTAAATGTTATGAAGCATGAACCACCCTACCATCTCTATCAACAGAAACCTTATAAGATAAGATCACAAGGATAAAGTAACAAAAAAGTACTGTTAATCAATGTCTCCATTCTGTTGCTAATAATCAAAACCAAAATCAATGTTATCGATATAACATACCAGAGAAATGTATTGCTAGAATATTATAATTATACACTCAGTAGAACTACCTATATGGCAATCAAAGGAATAATACTTTAGTAAAGCAGATATGGGAATAGCAAAATACTATTCTAAGCAGGGACTTATATATATGTGTGTATAAATCATGTCATATAAAAATAATTATATTAAAAGAAATATATAAAATAATGTATGGTTACAATAGTGCTGACATATACAATTATGTGGCTGTGGAATCTACCATTTTGTTTTCTGCTGTTCTAATTCCTGATGTGGGAGGACACTTAAAATTCACAGGAAGTTCCTGTTTGATAAATGGGAAAGTGTTCAACTGCCAGTACATTTATTTATTATGAAAAGCTCATTAGTTTACTAGGCTTCATTCTCCTGAGAAAGTAATAGGCAGAATAAGCTGATAAAAGAAAATAGATGCATGCAGTAATGAAGAACAAACACATTTTTCCCATTATCAAGTTTAGTTATATACAAAAATAAGTGCAGTGCTCCTTTAAATCTGCATTGTCTTTTATGTTTTTATTTAAAGGACCCACTGTCGTAATTTTGTATATGATTTTTGATAATGGGCAAATTGTTACTAGAAATTTTACCACAACCTTTCAACCTTTTTGCTTTTGCTGCAAGCATTTATTCTGTGTTCTTGCTTGTTGCTGTCTGCTACTTTGTGAAGTGGGTTATCCTTATAAATAGCGAGTTTCCTTATATTATAGACGTTGTAATCTTTTGAAGAGGCAACATTTGGCAGATTCCCTAACAGCATAAATACATATAAAAGGCAATAATCTAGAGGTTGTGTTATTTTTCACATTATAACACATTGGCAAATTTTCAAATGTAATACTTTGAAACAGTAAGTATTACAAATATGACTGCAGTGGTCCTTTAAATATAAGTGAATACTATTAGCCACATTAAATTGGAGGCCAGTAAGTGCAACGTGAGGCCCACAATGGCTGCGGGCTTGAAATGTCCCTGTGTTATGGGGCTAATAAATTGGAAGGGGCTGCAAGCTACGGGCTGGAAACGCTAAACCGCAACCTGGTCTGTCGCCCGTTGGATGAGCGGCCGTGAACAGGATCAGTTAGTCAAACTCGTAGTAACTGGTTAGACGTAGTCAATGGCAATAGATATTGCCAGCATGGCTGAGTAAAGCCTGTGGGAGTAGGCTCCTAACATCAGCCCTTGCTGCGGGGGTCCCCCTCGGCAGTTAAACACTGAATCCCTGCTGCAGGGGGTACTCCAAGTACCCCCCCGGCACCTAAAGTTAACCCCCCTATGCTGGGGGTCCCCATCAGGCCCCCACAGTGTCCCCATATTACCCCTTGCAGTGGGGGTCCTGATCGGGACCCCCGCTGCATAAAAAAATTCAAATTTCCCACCTTACCTAAAAGCTCCTTAAACGACCTGCGTTAAGTAAAAAAATACTATAAGTAGCTCCACCCCCCGGCACCTAAAATTAAACCCATCACTCATGGTGGTCTATGTAGCCTCTAATTAACCCCATCAGTCCTTAACACTCCCAATTAACACTATAAGTGCCATGAGGGTCAGCAAGGATCCTCATGCCACAAAGTCTAAACACTACACTATTAACCCTTTCCTACCCTATCCCATTCTATTAACCCCTCTAACTAATTAACCCCCCACTACCCTATCCTATTAACCCCCCTCTACCCTATACTATTAACCCCCCTCTATTTGATACTATTAACCGCCCTCTACCCTACACTATTAACCCCCCTCTACCCTATTAACCCCTACATTACCTACACTAATAAATTCCATAGCACCCCGCTAATTACACAAACTAAGAATCCCTACATATCTTTGTCTGAACTTAATTTATGTACAGCGCTACAGAATATGTAGGTGCATTATAAATAAACTATAATAATAATAATAATAATTACACAAAAATAAAAAAATACATTACATAAAATAACAAACTACAGCACAGAAAATTAAAAACCTGTAGTACAGAAAAATAAAAACCCAGATTACATAGAATAAAAAAAAAACTACATTACACCAAAAAAACAACCCTACATTACAACTAAAAAAACAACCATCCTTACTAAAACTAGAAAAAGATAAATTAGACTACTTACCTTGCCAAAGTGCTCCTCCAGCGATGCCCTTGTCTTCAGTTCTTTGTCCCAGACAGGGCCCTCCATAAATGTCCAGTCACATCTACAAAAAAAAAGAAAAATTACAGTTAATACAAACATACATACAACATGTAATATAATAAATTATGAATAGTCTACTTACCTGTCCAGAATGCCCCTCCAACGATGCCCCGGTCTTCATCCAGTTGTCGCAGGCAGGGAAACTCCAAAAAATATCCAGACATTAAAAAAAAAAAAACTAACGGAGCTCCCCGCCACAAAAAGGTTTTCGTGAATGCTCCTCTGAAAAAATAGAAATGGCGCCTTCTGATTGGCTGAAATCGCTGTCAATCATATTTCAGCCAATCAAAAGGTGCAAATGTGTGAGCCAATCAAAATGCAATACACCCCTTTATCCCATTCTGATTGGCTGATGTAACTGTCAATCATATTTAATCCAATCAGAAGGCGATATTGCTTTCAGCCATGTGGGGTGTATCCCATTCTGATTGGCTCTAAGCATCTGTGCCTTCTGATTGGCTGCAATCTGATTGACAATTACATCAGCCAATCAGAAGGCGCAGATGCTTGGGGGTTAATTTTTTTCAGGACCTGTGAGGGGGGGAATTTGAATTTGTAAATGCATCATAGCATTTTAAATATACATAGACACCTGTAATCAATGAGATGATCTTCTTTTCAGTTATTCATTTTTTAACATCAGCTGAAATCCTCCTTTCATCACCCAAATATTTTGAATGAAACATTTGCCCCCTTTTTTGAGAACCTTGATCCTTGATTCAATCACTCCCTAGTTTCTCTTCTGTGATATACCCTCCGTCTACACTGGACACACACATATATATACACAGTACATCACATATATAGTTGTCAGCAGTGTGGGTTGTCAACAAATGTTTGCTAACGCTGCGGCCCTTGCGAAGCGAGGGCCACAGTTGCTGGCAAGGAGCAGCGAAGGAACTCCTTGCCAGCAACTGCAGACTTTAGGCCCGCAAATGCGGACCCTCGTGAAGCGATGGGCCGCATTTGCGGAGGTGGAGGCTCCCACCGCGACTGCAAAATTTATGGACTTAGCATCCGCAAATACGAATCGCGAAACTTAGAGAAAAAAAAAATACGAACTCGCAAAAATACGACCTTAGCGCCCGAAACCGCGCACATGAAAACATTAAAAACACAATAAATACACATAACAAACACATAAAAAGCTTACCCACAGCAAGTGGGGGCACCCAGCACCTCTAAAAGTGAAGTTACACCTCAATTTAAGTTTAAATTCAAGAGTTTAGACACCCGAAAATCCCCTAAGCAAGAGAAAAAATGGCCACCGAAAAAAACAAAAATGAGGCTTCCTGCATATATTACTTCAAAATAGGTAAAGTATATTCATTTATTCATTTCTTAATTATTTCCAACGCTGCTCATAGCACACAAACAAACAACAACCTCGCAATGAGTGCCAAAGCCACTCAGCGCGAGCCACGCAATGAGCGCCAAAGGCGCTCAGTGCGAGGCTCGCAATGAGCGCCGAAGGATCTCGGAACACCTACAAAATTCATATCGCAACCAAACAACATTACCTGCCTTACAATTTTATTGCCGTCATTTTTTGACGGGCAAGTCGCTAGTATATATATAATAAAAGTTATTTTATTTTACAGGTGTCTCATGCATAAATGATTTATGCATGAGTTCAGTGTGCCACAAATTGAGACTTTTTCTTTTCTTTTTGGTTTGGTAATACAGGAACTTTCTCAGTGTGTGCCAGAGAAAACTGAATATCAGTGCATGTGGCTATAATATCTAAATAAATATATACATAAAGATACTTAAACAGGTCTTATTTGGTCACATTAGCCTTTATTATATATCATGGTGGAAAAAAATTAGTTTTATCACAAAATCCAATAAATGATCTGTCATATGATAGCACATTATATTTTGTTATGAAAAACAAATGATTTCATTTGTGTTAACAGTTATTTTAGATCCTAAAACAATGGCAAATATTGGAAAGGATGCAGTTTAAAAGCTATAAAATCTATAGTTATAAGCTGCCTAATTTCAAACTGCTTTTCTCCTCCTACCTGTGTCTATAAGGAGCATGGTTGGCTTTGCCTGTGTGCTATCATGGAGTTTGGAAGAATGCTGGGCTGATGTCGCTCGCCATGCCCTATGACATTATCCCCACCCCACTGCCTACACATAGGTAACAGCTCTAATGTACCATGCTTGCAGCTGGCCCGCAGGCCTCCCCAGTGACAATGCATGAGCCATAGCCTTTACTGGGCATGCTCAGTCTGAAGCAGAATCTTAGCTGATCAGACTTTATTTTTAGTCCAGCACACAAGCAGAGTTGGCCACACCCTTGATATAGGTAGGAGGAGAGACGCAGCTCTGCTTGAGGAGAAAACACAGTTTAAACGCCAAGAATAATTTGTTAACTTTTATTTATTTTTTATAGCCTATGCACAGCAAAGAAACATATGAGCCTTACTTAAGCACTAACATGTAAAACTTTATATATTTTTTAACATATAGACTTAGACATATAGCAGTAGATACTTATGCATTAGAAGTATAATTTTCAGGTATTTAGGATTTTCACCTTTCCACTATATTTTTTTATTTTCTGCAGATTTTAAGTAAATACAACTAAGTACTTCCGGACAACAGAGAGTCTTTTTTATGATTCAATTAGGCAGCTTTTATCAGTGATAATAAAGGATGCATTTTATTTTCTAGTTGTTCCATTTCCAGATATTAAGAAATTAACATAGAATTTCATTGTGCCACAAAGTGGGACTCCTTTTCTATCTTGTTTGTTTCTCCTTGGGAACTTTGATACCTGATCTTATGTAGCTGCTGCTTCCTTGCACTCTCATGAACCATCAGAACTATATTAGCTACCCTATTATCCTTTTAGTACCCCCTTTTAAATGTAGTGCATGCTAAGTGAACTACTTTGCTTCAAAGTTTAATCATACTTGTATGCTATATAGTTTTCTTGGATCTCCAATTATGCTTCATGTGGTATGTATGCTGAGGATTGCTGCTACTTATAACTACTTATAAAACAATACTTACAAATATCAGGCATGCATAACATTAATATAAGCACTATAATAAGTTGTTACTCACAAATACAGTGTACCGGGTAACGCATTACAATAACTCAAGCACCTCTATAGCAGAGTAAATACACCCAGAACTAAACATGGTACCACCAGTAGTCACTCCCCCAGTTCAGGGGCCCAGTGCCAAAAGAATTAAAAAATATTTCACACAAACCTGACAGGCACATGGTGGTCTGTGACAATTATGTCTATGGCAATACACACAATCATGATAACGAAATCCTGTTCTGCTTTCCTTTAGTCAACAAGTTCAAATAGAGATAGTCCTTTTTTTTAGAATAGACTCCTAAAGATATAGTGAATTTAGAGCACTGATGAACTTAACACCTTAATAAGAATGAGCATCCCATATGGTAGTTTTTATCTGTATTTTAACCCCAAAAAGTTTTTGTGACATTTTAGAAGATCCCAGCACTTCCCTTGATTTGGAATGGTCAATTAAGTATGAGAAAATAGTGTGTCTAATAAGAGAATGTTATCATTTTATTGGTGTTTCATAAAGTGTTTAATACATTTATATAAAACAATTTGTTATAATCTGAGTCCTTACCAATATGCTGAGTGCGTTAGCAGTGTTCTGTAAACACTAGTATTTGTGGGAACCTTGGTTGAAAAACACTTCTAGGTAAATGTTTTAATGTAGTACATAATATGAAATATTTGAGTAAATATTTGCATAAAATAAGCAGATATCACCTGTATCTGTACCAAAAATTGTGCAGCTAAATGTCCCCTCATTTCACTTTAAGAATCTGGCAACTGTTTAAGTAAAGGAATGCATACCTTCTGTCTCCCTTTAAATATTTTACTACAAACATTTAGTACAAAGTAAATTGACTCTGAGCGACAGTTAAATGTATTAATTTAGCAACAGTAACACTGATATTCTGTAGTAAGAAGCAACATGACAAACTCATCTTGCCGTGAACAGAGTCTGTGGAGCAGTGCTTTAAGACTTATTTGTCAAAGCATGTGACATTATGTAAAAATAACATTTTAATTTCCAATTGTACTATTGAAGACAAAGAAATAAAAGAGTACAGTATAAAGAGGTGCAAATGGAAGAGATAAAGAAAATCATGTGGTTCTCCTCTCAAATATCAGTTTGATATACTTGATCAGTCCTGGTCTCAGCAGCCTCAATTCACACATGTTTATAGAATCCAAGAGTATAGGCAAACAACTCACAAAGGTTCATCAGACTCATTTTCACAACTGTTACATGCTACCTTTTCCGGATTCCTTTCAGGTAAATCCTTATCACTTAGTTATACCTGCCCATCCCAGTTTATCCAGTCTCCCGACATATAATTTGCCTGAGCATTAGACTCTATGCCTGACTCTCAACATACCCCCATCCACCCAAAACTCCGCCCTAGAACTGGACAGCATTGAAGGAAGCTGCACTCTACATTCCTTACACTTTAGTGAACTACTTGATATTTGACTCATCGATAACATTCTCCTATCTCATTGTCATCCAATTCATTGCAAAAAGTTGCAGTGAACACCTCAGAGATGAGGGGTTCACATTTACCCCAAACTCTCCTGCCTTCTGCTACAAGGGCACCCCTCGATTGTTGAAATTTGGGGTTGTAACGGAACCCATCACTGTTTTACCCTGTTTTATGATTATTATGGTTAAAATATGATCCTACTATATGTATGCTGGTTTATGCTCTGCAGAATATTAGCCAGACTTTTGCAGACCTAGGCTAATAGATAATCCTATTACAGAGATTCAAGAGATAAGAAAGTTGTAAAGGATCCTTGCATTTTCCAAAGTGTTTTCATTCTCTGATAACAAAGAAGGATGATCTAATTAATGTCTGATTGTATCCAAGTTGCCAGGGAGGTGTGACTCACCTATTGTCCCTATATGTGTATTGTATGGGGGATATGTGACATGTTTGTGTGTTATGTGTAAAAACATACTTTTACTAACTTTTGAACCCCTGGTCTGATTCATGCCATTTTTGTATATGTTGTTCCCCTGGGTGAGAGCTATTGAACGGTGCTGGACTTAAAAGTGTACCCCCTGTATTTGGGGTACATCCAGAATGTGGTTAAAATTGTGTCTGTTTTAATTGTGTTACCTGTTATCTGAGGGGAGGAGACGTGGGGGTTGAACCATGTATATAATTGGCTGTTGTGATAATTATGTGGGTGTAGCCCTTCAGAGGGCACCATTGCATAAAAGGAGATTCCCTGTCATTAAAAGTTAGTTCCTCTTGACCCTTCAAAACGTAGCCTCGTCTCGTTATTTGAGGGGATCGCTATCATACTGGGGATTGCTATGCTTCTGCATACTCCCTTGAGCTGTAACTACTGAACGCTTGTTCCTGATGTACTATCCTTGGAGTCTGTGGTGGTTTTGGTGTCCGGTGCGGTGCTTGTAGGCCTCGACGCAAGCTAGGACGCATCCATCAACGGAGGTACCCGGTCGGGGTGCCAGGAGATCCGTTACATTGGTGGCAGTGGTGGGATGGCGTCCTAGTAAGAGGAAAAGCAGCACGGAGACACCGGTAACGTTTGGAGTTACAAATTGAGGGCAACGCTAGTATCCGTACAGCGCCCCTGGCTACAGCAGGATGGAACCGGCTAGTTTTCAGACAGCGTTTCATGATGAGGAGGAGGAGGCGGCCGCGGACTACAGGGATGCAGACAGAAAGGAACTCTGGTATGATACCCTGGAAGATGCCCAATGGCGGCGAGGTGAGAGTCTCCCCAGTGATGAGCAGCGGCTACAGAAGCGTGTGGCGATGCGGATGTATCTATTGGGAGAGCAGCCCCTGGATGAGTGGGTGACAAGACTAGAAACCCTGGTATGGCGAGAGCTCTGGCTAGACAACGCATACCAGGCCCTCTGGTGGCATACCGTTCGACTTACCCCTTGGACGTCTGAACACGACTTACCGGAGGGGGATGATTATGATGGCCCGGGTTTATTATGGGATGCCTTGGAGGACGATATTGATCTTGGCAGCACGGAGGGGTCTAGGTTTTGGGACATCTACGACTACCGGATGGGCATGTATGTCTGGGATGACGAAGGCGAGGTGAGCAAAGACATGACCCACCTGGTAACGAGAGAGTGGGAGCTGGAGCAGGACTACCAACACCTGCTCAGCCTTGTGCAGCCCCAACCTACTCGACAAGCAGAACCAGACTTCATTGACTGGTCCTGGGATGACCTCCAGATGGCAGGTAGAGATGGGACCGAGGTCTCTCTACCGGCCCTACAGAGGGCAGAAGGTGTCGTCCTTCCCCTCCAGCGGCAGTGTGAACCCCAGGGGGCAGAAGGTGTCGTCCTTCCCCCCCAGCAGC
The DNA here is from genome assembly GCA_027410445.1 of Discoglossus pictus. Taxonomy (NCBI): domain Eukaryota; kingdom Metazoa; phylum Chordata; class Amphibia; order Anura; family Alytidae; genus Discoglossus; species Discoglossus pictus. The sequence continues at coordinate 224,961,106 of CM050167.1, forward strand.
AGTGTGAACGCCAGGGGGGAGAAGGTGTCGTCCTTCCCCCCCAGCGGCAGTGTGAACCCCAGGGGGCAGAAGGTGTTGTCCTTCCTCCCCAGCGGCAGTGTGTACCCCAGGGAGCTGAAGGTGTCGTCCTTCCTCCCCAGCGACAGTGTGTACCCCAGGGGGCCGAAGGTGTCGTCCTTCCCCCCCAGCGGCAGTGTGTACCCCAGGGAGCAGAAGGGGCCATCCTTCCTCCCCAGCGGCAGTGTGAACCCCAGGGGGCAGAAGGTGTCGTCCTTCCCCCTCAGTGGCAGTGTGAACCCCAGGGGGCAGAAGGTGTCGTCCTTCCCCCCCAGCGGCAGTGTGAACCCCAGGGGGCAGAAGGTGTCGTCCTTCCCCCACAGCGGCAGTGTGAACTCCAGGGGGCAGAAGGTGTTGTCCTTTCCCCCCAGCGGCAGTGTGAACCCCAGGGGGCTGAAGGTGTCGTCCTTCCCCCCCAGTGGCAGTGTGAACCCCAGGGGGCAGAAGGTGTCGTCCTTCCCCCCCAGCGGCAGTGTGAACCCCAGGGGGCAGAAGGTGTCGTCCTTCCCCCCCAGCGGCAGTGTGAACCCCAGGGGGCAGAAGGTGTCGTCCTTTCCCCCCAGCGACAGTTTACCCTAACCAGGGGAGACACCAATCTCCCAGACGGCGCAGATGGGACTGTGGTCTCTGCGCCCACAGCTTGTCCAGACCCCCAACTACCCTCACTGGGACAACCGAAGGAGGGGGTAAGTACAAACTCCCCTCCCCAGCTAACTTCTAATGTGGCCCCAGGGTTAACAGAGGAAATGTTAACCCCCACTGACCCCCACGTTTCCCTGGCTACTGAGCCGGAATATGTCCCAAGTACCCCAGCAGAAGAGCTGACAGCGGGGCAGAGTGCAGTCGGCCTCTGCCCTCCCTTTGTCCCTTGTACAGAGCAGGATGTCCTGCAGGTTATACCAGCAGAAGAGCTGGCATCAGGGCAGAGTGCCGCTGGCCTCTGCCCCTCAAGTCCCCTCAGCGTGTTGCCCCATCACCACAGCAAAATATCCAGGTACCTGGTTAGACTTCCCCCCAAAGGAGAGATGTGTGACGAAGTGCCCTTCGCCACTTTGGCTTGGAGAGGACTGTTTGCCAGCCTCCTGCCCTGCGACTATGGCCCTGGGACATATTGCCATTCAAACACAGTATTCGGCCATACCAGAGTGTATGTCACTCATTCTGGCCCTTTACATACAGGGGGGTCATTCTGTACTTGCCCTGTGGGAGCGGTGATACCCCAGATAGCTATGCCATGGAGCCCATTCAGAGGATGAAATACTATGGGAAAGACTTTAGCTACATGGCAATTGAACTGTGTGAAGAGGATCTGAGCGCTATTCGGTAGTTTTCTGCGCTCAGATCCCAGCTATCTGGGGATATGTGAAACGTGAGTCAATGTGAATTGCAGTAATGCTGATGGGTTGTCAAACTAGAGAATTGACCAACAAATACTTTTGTCCGGACATCCCCAGGCCGATCCGTTGGGATCAGACCGTGTATGCCGGCTTATGGTCACGGGGGAGGTGTGTAATGGAACCCATCACTGTTTTACCCTGTTTTATGATTATTATGGTTAAAATATGATCCTACTATATGTATGCTGGTTTATGCTCTGCAGAATATTAGCCAGACTTTTGCAGACCTAGGCTAATAGATAATCCTATTACAGAGATTCAAGAGATAAGAAAGTTGTAAAGGATCCTTGCATTTTCCAAAGTGTTTTCATTCTCTGATAACAAAGAAGGATGATCTAATTAATGTCTGATTGTATCCAAGTTGCCAGGGAGGTGTGACTCACCTATTGTCCCTATATGTGTATTGTATGGGGGATATGTGACATGTTTGTGTGTTATGTGTAAAAACATACTTTTACTAACTTTTGAACCCCTGGTCTGATTCATGCCATTTTTGTATATGTTGTTCCCCCGGGTGAGAGCTATTGAACGGTGCTGGACTTAAAGGTGTACCCCCTGTATTTGGGGTACATCCAGAATGTGGTTAAAATTGTGTCTGTTTTAATTGTGTTACCTGTTATCTGAGGGGAGGAGACGTGGGGGTTGAACCATGTATATAATTGGCTGTTGTGATAATTATGTGGGTGTAGCCCTTCAGAGGGCACCATTGCATAAAAGGAGATTCCCTGTCATTAAAAGTTAGTTCCTCTTGACCCTTCAAAACGTAGCCTCGTCTCGTTATTTGAGGGGATCGCTATCATACTGGGGATTGCTATGCTTCTGCATACTCCCTTGAGCTGTAACTACTGAACGCTTGTTCCTGATGTACTATCCTTGGAGTCTGTGGTGGTTTTGGTGTCCGGTGCGGTGCTTGTAGGCCTCGACGCATTTTTCATTTATATACTCAATTATTCTTCACTTCAGGCTTCCATTTTCATTACTTACAGCCTTATTAAATTGCAGTTCGATAAATTCTAAAGGGCTCTATAGAAACACATAGAATATTTTTTTTACAGAAGTTTTTAGTTAGTGAACACCTCGCTTTTGGATAGAAGTTCACTGATATAGACCCCTTTAGAATTTACGGAATTGCAATTTAATAAGGCTGTTAATGTTTGTTCTTGTATCTTATGTCTCAACAGGGTGTGTCCTTGTAAAATAATAAGCTTTCCATTAGTTTTGTGCAGATATAAACTTTTTGTATATTCAAAATCCCCTCCTACCACAGAAAGTATATAACTGGATACTAAAATGGTACATACCACAACAACATACATTTTATATAAAAATATAAAATAGACTAGACTTTTTCAAAAGAAGCTGTTTGATTTGTTGACCACATTGATCACTTAATGCAGTCATTCAAATCATCTCCCTCTCTTCCAAATAATCATTCTTATTCCCCAAATAGACATCCTAAAATCCCTTAACTGGCTTCTGAAAAAGTCAAGAATAACTAATAAAACACTCTTCCTGCTTTAATGCTATCTGCCCAGAGTCAAAGCGTCTGGGCAAAATAGTTTGGCTTCCCCCACCTGGAAACCTCCTCAGCTCTCCGTTTTATCTCTCCTTGCTTGCAATAACCTAGCTTATATTGTTTGCTCTGCTCAGGATGTCTCCTCCCTGGTCCATTCAGTTCTTGAGCTCTGCTAAAGCTTCTCTTACTTGAAGCTGAATTCTCAGAACTTCCTTGTGTTCTGAAATAATCTAAAGTAACCCCCACCATAGTCAACAACAATCTATTACAAAAATAAATGTGACCCAGGTTTACCCAAGAGTGACTGCAAAACTTTGAACATAGCCTTTTTTGCCCGAAAAACAATTCCCAGTCCCCGACTTTATCCACCATTGAAATGATCAAGAGGAAGCAAGGAGAAGATCTCTATAAACTCCTGCCACTATATTTCCTGCCAAAGTTCCAATGATACGTAATCCCCAATAGGTCCTATAGAACAAAGAGAAGTTTTCTTCAAAGCTGTGATTTTTTATAGAGACTTAGACATAGAAACAGCACCACTTCCTTGTCTTGTGTGTCTGTAACATTCAGCATGTTTTGAGTAGTAGCCCCACTACCATGGGTCTCCTGCTCAATGTAAACAAATAATGCTGGAGGAGCGCAAGCAAATACCCGCCACACCACCCCTTCCTAATTCTTAGATTGTGACACCAGATTCTTGAAACCTGCTCACAGACCTTCTATAGATAAAGTATGGGGAAAAGCAGTTTGACTGTCACTATTAGAAATTGTGTTAGGTAATTGTAAAGCGTTAGGATGCAGTGTTAGGACCAAGATTGGCAGAAATCTCACCTTTTGGCCTCACATCACTGTAAAGAATGTTGATTGTGTGACCTGCTTGAGTTGCTTCTCCTGATATGCTTCTAACAGTTTCACATTGTTCGTTACGCTCCAATAGACCATTGTGCCTTTGCCGGGCATTGTGTGCCTTGGCTACAGGAATTCTTCCTTGGACCGCAGAGTGGATGTGCTTCTCTTTGACAGGCTCCTATTCCAGGACCATCAGGATGCAGAACAGGAATTAAGGGTTTAAAAATAACAAACAGAGGTTATAACCTCTAAATAAAAGAGAGAACACTTTGCTTATGTTCCTGTCATGACCCAGATATGAGGGGCCAAATGCACCCCAAGCCTCTCCCTCTAGCTCACTTCAGATCTTATGTCAATACTGTTATCACTCATGAAAAGTTTGCAAGGAGGCCAGTTGTCTTTCTGGTTAACGTATTAATCCATCCCCCAGTGCCCACTCCTACAGAACCAACATCTCAAGAGGTCATAAACTACCTTTTGTCCCATAACATTCTTAAACTTTATAAAATGACCCAAATCATCCTATTAACTCTATTGTAAATGCTATTGACTATTGTAAATGTTATAGCAATACTTTTTAAATGGTACTTTTTAAATGGTACTTTGAAAAGGCGCTTGGCATAACAGTGTCATGTCCTAACCACAACCTGAACACTAAACATTATAAAAACAATTCTTAGTAGGCCTGAATACACGCAGGCCATGTTCCTTGGTGCTCCGGGGTACCGGATTAGAGCCTGAAGCCGAACATTGCACAGGCTATTATGGTCATAACAAAATAGTCCATGATAGAAAAAAATAGTCTTTGAGTTCTGGGTGGTGACAGTTCGACCTTGGGTTATACAGGCTCTTGCTGGTGGGTTTCAGGGGAGTCCCATCCAGGCCCTGTAAGTTAGTCAGGACAGTTCCCTAGAAGAGTGTGTCTTCAATGGGAAACGTTGGAACTTATATAGGTAAACAATACAATAAAACTTTGATTCAAGCCATAAAAATGAATAAATTACATGCCGTTAACTAGTTAACTTAATCAGGCCCCTGTAATACCTGACTAGCCAATCTGGGGATTGTGGGAGTTGATCCCATCACATGGCAAGCTGATAATTACTTCACATTGAAAGTTTACTTCTAAACTAGTTAACTGGCTTCTACTATTCGAAATTACTGTCTACAGCTTGATGATCCCATCAGGCAGGTTGTTACCAAGATATCTACAGTATGCCCTTTCCTGTCTCTGATGATGGAATTAGCAGGAATTGAAATGGTGATCAAGATGGAGGATAGAGAGGACATAAAATCTACTGAAAGAGCTTGAGAAGCACTCCCCCTTCCAGATGCACCATTGAGGAGATGACCTTGATCGATGATCACCGCCTGCTGCAATACTCAGTCCTAGAGTGATTCATTGACTTTGGGCTGGGGAAATATAGTCCGGTCAGATCCGTAGTCCGAAGGCACTCAGAGGAACAGCTCCAGTGGGGATCAGTAGTGACTCCCCATCCATATAATTTCCAGGCAACTTGCCTGGCTGGATCGGCGATGCGGAGCAGCTATACCAATAACCACATAAGAACGGCAGCCTGCATAATCTCCCAGAAAGAATCAAGGGCATCAGCCAGCCTTGCTGTACCAGGGGTATGAAGCAGCTCCAGAGGTGAGATCTGCCGTTCGTACAATCTCCCTGGTCCCTGCTGGATGTAGGACTTGATGAAGCTCAATTGTGGAATAAGTAGGGACCAACTCTGGTGGTGATGATCAGCTCTGATCACCTGCACAATCTCCCAGGTAGGATCTAGCCCTAGAGATGTGGTGATGGGGAGCAGCTTTGACGGTGACCAATCCTGGTCATCCACCCACACATGTTGACCTTGTAGCTGGAACAGTTTCTAGAGCTATGGATACCTGACTACAAGATCCGCCTTTCGTCGGTTTCCAAAATCTGCTTGGATGGGCCCTACCAGATGATATTGCCGATTGGTTTGCACAGATTTTGAACCATAGGTCACCTGTCCTCTGGATATCCTACAATGCTTTTTCTCGCCATGAGAGCCACTCTGTCTCAGCTTGCAAGGTTGGTGACTCCAATTCGTTGGTCACTTCATGCTGCTCCAGTTCTCTGGTATCAGTTGATCACTCTGGTCTGGTCTGATTTTTTGAATAAAGCATGGGAAGGTTCTATTTACTGGATTTGGCTCATCCACCCACCCCAGTTGTGGCTGCTAATGTCTGCTTATCGGGATAGGCCTCTACTTGGATCTCGATCCCCACCGCCTCACCACCTGGTGATCCGGCTGACTTGGCTCCCTGCAGAGCCTCTGGTCTGGAGAGTTTGACCCTGATGGGGCTGCCACCTCTTCCTCATTCTTAGAAGCATTGACTATGTTTTCTGCTCACAGATTTGGCTTGTGGCCTAGCATCAACTTTCTGTGGGCTTGCTCTGGGCTGGTTTGTTGGCTAGATCCACTTCTTGGTGGGCCATCGCGGTAGGTTCTTCCTTATGCTGGTGTAGATCCCCAACTGCTGGGCTTTTCCCTGGATATGCCTGCTCTGCTGCTGACACCTTGTCTATAGCGGTCTTTCTTGGCTGGCCACCCAATTCTGCAAGTGATCAGCAAAGGGTTCCCAGCATCAGGTTTTTACGGCATACAACCTCTACTGATTGGTGATCTGGCTTGGCTGTCCCTTCCATCTTCGGTTGTTGGAGCTCTGTCTTTCTATCATGGTCCACTTTCCAAATCTTGGTGGGACAATGAAGATCGCTGCTCCCCTCTGCCACTGAAGGCAGGTACTCAGCTCCCTCTGCTCCTGGGCCATGATTGACTGGCAGGGGTCCTTTTAATTCTGGATGTGGCGATCAATATCTCGGGAACCTCCTCATCTGCTTCATTCTATTGGCAAGGGATCAGCCAGCAGTCTATCCTTATGCCATTCAGGGCTGCCTCCTCCAGAAGGTCTGCATGCTCCTCTTCCAGCTTTACTTCTCATTTGTTCAAAGGTACGAGCAGCACTGTCTCTTCTGTCCCTGGCACAATTTCCAGTTCTCAGACAAGATTGCCCAGCTCCAGGCGATTACAATGTTGCATTCTGGATTGCGCTGCAGGATCTCCCAAAGCCCTTTCAACATCTCCAGCATGAAGTAGTAGTGCCCCCGGGATCAGGTAGAAGGCATTATCAGATCAACATACAACTCTTCCAAGACAACCTCCTTCCATGACAAGTGCTTCCTTCTGATACACTAGATCTTTGACTTACCGGAGTCCCAGGAAGGCCATCCCCTGATCCAGGAGAGATTTCAACCGGCAGTCGTGGTATTCCTTTGTGATTACTGTGTCAGCATCCAGATGTTCAGACTCCTATTCTCAAGGATCACCTCCATCAGACTGCCATCAAATTACCTCCACTGTCCATCAGCCTACGGCAATGCTTGTTCGGCCAGGTGTTGGCTACATCGCCGTCATGAATCGACATTTCCCCATAAGACTCCATCTCCATCAGACTGCCATCAAGTTACCTCCGCTCTCCATCAGCCTACGGCAATGCTTGTTCGTCCAGGTGTTGGCTACATCGCCGTCATGCATCGACATTTCTCCATAAACTCCACTGAAGATATATCTCCATAGTACATCCTGCTACTGATGGATCCTGCACCATTATCCCACTGCTGTCATTAGCTTATCACGGCCCAGGCGAGGCTGTCCAGAATCCTCCTGCCAACGCTGCAGGAATCCTCCCTTGGATCATGGAGTGACTGGGCTTCTTGGTAACCAACTTCTATTCCAGGAGCATCAGGATAAATAACAGGAATCGAAAGGGTTAGAAATAACATACAGAGGCTATAAGCTCTAAATAAAAGAGAGAACACCTTGCTTAGAATACAGTGTCTTTATTGGGAAAAGCTGGAACATGTATAGGCAAACAGAACAATACAACTTTGGTTTAACCAACAAACATGATTAAATTACCTTCCTTAACCAGTTAACTTAATCAATCTCTTCTAAACTAAATTCTACTATTTTTATTTCCTATATCTATTCTATATCTTGGACTATGCCTACTACTGTAAGGAGAGGAGTTATTCATCGTCCTGTCATAGCTGGATCAGTAATGGAGTTCTGACTTGATTCCTTGCCAATTGCGCCACCTCCTACTGATATTCCTCATTATACTGCACAGCAAAATGCCCCTTTGGTACTTTACATCTTGCCTGCTCCTGCTGCATATTCTCCCTGCCCTGATTAGCCCCTTGTGTCTACTGTGTTAACCCCTTGCAATTTTCCTGCTGAATGAATTGGGTTAAGAGAGAAGAAAGTACAGGGGAAGCAATTTTATGGTGGATGGATGCCTCAGTCTTCCACCCACACACACAAATTCTGCCTCCCAGGAACTGCTTTCAACAATCCTGATCTCACTGATCTCAGCAGTCTCAGCCCCCATTTTTAAAGTACCCTAGAGCGGTTCTTAAACTTTTCCTCAGGATCCGCCAGACTGGTCATGATTTCAGTTTAACACTGTTTGAATACAAATGTGGCAATTAGAGACTTTTGAACATGAATTGCTCCTGCTGTGCTCACACAGTATTAAATCAAAATCATGGCCTATCTGGTGGGCCTTTAGGAGAGGTTTAAGAACCACTGCCCTAGAACCTAGGCAAACTAAGCACAACTCATCAAACTCATTCTTAGTTTATGCCACCCTTACATTTAACTATAGCATGTTGTTTTGTTTTGACGTTTTACTAGACTAATGAATCCTAATGAATCCTAATGAATCCTAAATATGACAGAATAGTAAGGGTTGAAGAAACAAATAATTATTCAGTTCCATCTCAGATACCCTTATCCCATATATAGTTGTCAGTGTGGGGAACGCTTACGATGTTGGTCACACTTTGCAAGCCCGATTGCGGCTTGTAGGGCCACAACTGCGAGCCTCGCGAAGCCACACAGGACCCGCTAGGAGAGCAGTTGAGGCACGTGGGACTGCAGGGCTCGCAACCCGTATAACTCATCGCCAGTGGTGCAAGCGGGACTTGCAACCCGTACGACTTAGGACCACGGAACTGGAAAGACCTGAAAGAAACAACAATTATGCCTCAAATTAACTTACACACTCACATACAGTACAGGGGGAGAGCCAGGGTGCCTGTAAGTAAGGTTGCAAGTTAATTTGAGCCATAGTTGGCATATTTTCAGAAACTAAGATTGCCTAAGCGAGAAAATAATGGCAGCCGAAAAAAAACGAAAACGAGGCTACAGCACTCTAAAGACGCAAAATACCACCAAACACCTACGGATTTCCCGAAAAAGACATACGAGATCCAGAAACAAGGACGTAACCCGCGCGACCCCAAAAACATTAGAAACACAATAAATGCACACAACAAACACATAAAAAGGTTACCCACAGCAAGGGGGGGCACCCAGGACCTCTGCAAGTGAAGTTACACCTCGATTTAACTCCAAATTTCGGAGTTTAGACACCCGAAAATCACCTAAGCAAGAGAAAAAATGGCTGCTGAACAAAACAAAAACGAGGCAAAAACACAACCAAACACCTACCGACTTTCCGAAAAAGTCGGACGACATCCGAAAACAAGAACGCTAAATCAGCCACAGCCGCATACCACACATTAGGCGCCATTTTAGAACAATAACTTATACGCTCCGGAAGTACACAGCTACCCTAACAGATTTGCCTCGCGCACGCGCACTATTACACTACACACTGCACACATTCATGACGCTTACACAGCAGCTCCACAGCACTGATGATGCAGCAACATGAAAACAGATTGCCAGCTCTTCAACACAATGTTTCCTGCATATATTACTTCACAATAGGTAAAGTATATTAATTTCTTATTTTATTAATTATTCATTGCCATACCCCAAAAAAACACCAACGCTGCTCATAGCACACAAACAACCAAGAGCCTCGCAATGAGCGCTGAAAGCACATTACCTGCCTTACAATCTTATTGCCGTCATTTTTTGACAGGCAAGTTGCTAGTTATTTATATTTATAAGCCAATTAAGAGTCAAACATGTACCTAGAATGCATTAGCATGCATGTATGTGCAGATCACCTTAGTTTTACAATTTATGCACAGTAAACAATTTGTTCTAGCCTTGAGTTGGGCCTTCCCTTGACTATTGTAATGCACACACAGAACATTTTATTATGGATTAGAGTAGTGATGTCGCGAACATCAAATTTTCGGTTCGCGAACAGCGGACGCAAACTTCCATCAAATGTTTGTGAACGGGCGAACCCGGCGAACCGCCATAGACTTCAATGGGCAGGCGAATTTCAAAATCCACAGGGACTTTTTCTGGCCAAAATAGTGATGGGAAAGTTGTTTCAAGGGGACTAACACCTGGACTGTGGCATGCCGGAGGGGGATCCATGGCAAAACTCCCACGGAAAATTAAATAGTTGATGCAGAGTCTGGTTTTAAGCCATAAAGGGCATAAATCACCTAACATTCCTAAATTGTTTGGAATAACATGCTTTAAAACACCAGGTATGATGTTGTATCGATCAAATAGTGTTAGGGTTACACCCGCTTCACAGTAACAGACCAATCTCCCCGTTTAATGCACCACAAAAACAATCGCAAACAGTCCCTTTGCACAACCGCAAAGTCCCCATTTGCACAAGGTTGGATACAAAGCTAGCCATGTCCCGTTCCTTGTCCTCACTGACGTCATTGAAGGTCTCTTCCTCCGCCCAGCCACCAAGGGTCCCCGAAAGGTGACAACAAGCCCCCTGGGACGCCTGCTGTGTTTGGTCTTCCACCTCCTCAAAGCCACCTTCCTCCTCTGACTCCTCTTCTTCAGACTCCTCTCTCTGCGTTGCCTCTGTCTGCGTTATTATAAGGTGTGTACTGTTAAGTAGTACTATTCCTATCAGTTTAATCCCTGTTACGTCCACTATTAGGGGACGTGTATATGGCATTGATTTTTGGAACAGGGAGATGGAAAAAGATGCTTGGTCGGACCTCCTACTTCGAATTTGGGGCACTGCACGTGCAATGTAATGTGCCACCAGATAGGAGTGGTGTATTAAGTTGTACTATTTATTCCTATCAGTTTAATCCCTGTTACGTCCACTATTTACGGACGTGTATATGGCATTGATTTTTGGAAGTGGGAGATGGAAAAAGATGCTTGGTCGGTCCTCCCACTTCAAATTTGGGGCACTGCGCGTGCAATCTAAGGTGCCACCAGATATGAGTGTCACTGTGCACTGGCAAAAGTTGGCAGAGTAGGCCCTGTAGGCCTCACACACACGCCTGTAGGCAGGCAACTGATATTCAATCGATTACAGTCAAAAAAGTGTTGTTTTATGTCACTGTACACTACGGTTGCACCAGATATGACGTATCACTGTGCACTGGCAAAAGTTGGCAGAGTAGATGCAATAGGCTTCACACACATGCCTGTAGGCAGGCAATTGTAGTGGTCTGTAGTGGAAGCTAAATACACAGCCTGGCTATCTATTTCCCTATTAAATCTCCAGCAGATACACTATCTGTCCTCTCACAACGAATGCAGCTTCAGAATGATTCTAAAATGTATGCTGTCCTTCAGATGGAAGGCCCTGGAAGGGAGTGTATGCTGCTGATTGGCTGGAATGTGTCTGCTGACTGTGAGGTGCAGGGTCAAAGTTTCCTCAATGATAAAGTATAGGGGGCGAACCGAAAAGCGCATGTGTTCGCCATCCGCTGCAAACGCGAACATGCCAAAATCGCCGTGAATAGTCCGCGGGCGAACTGTTCGCGACATCTCTAGATTAGAGGTGTTATTATATCCTAGTTAAAATTGCTGATTTATAGAAAGGCATAATTAACTGTTTCAAAGTTTACATTTAGCCAAATACTAAGGGTACTACAAAGGCAATAAATGATATATATATATATATATATATATATATATATATATATATATACTAAATAATGTATGGATATTTGTATTTCTCCACAACCAGAGAGAGAAGAGGAGAGGAGAAAGAAAGGAGCAAGAAGGAGAGCAAAGACAGAAATGTGAGAGAGAAAGGGAGAGAGAGCGAAGGAGAGTATAGACATAAAGGAGAGAGAGAGAGGAGAGAGAGAACACAGACAGAAAGGAAAGAGAGAAGAAAGAAGAGAGAGAAAAGGAGAGCAAAGACAGAAAAGTAGAGAGAAGGTAGGGGAGAGAGAAAAAAAGCGACAGAATGGAGAGGAGAGAGAAAATTAGAGCAAAGACAGACAAACACTAAGAGGAGAGAGGAAAGGAGAGACAGAAAGGAGAGGAGAGAGAAGGAGAACAAAGACAGAAAGAGAGAGAAGGACGATGAGAGAGAAAAGTAGATAAAGAGGAGAGCAAAGACAGAAAGGAGAGAGTGAAGGAAGAGGGGAGAGAAAGGGAGAGAGAGAAGAATAGCAAAGATAGAAAGGAGAGATAGAAGGGGAGGGAAGTCAGAAATGAAAGAGAGAAAGGAGAGGAGAGAGAAAGGAGAGCAAATACAGAAGGAAAACAGAGAGAAGTTGAGGAGAGAAGAAATAAGAGTTGAGAAAATATGAAAAGAAAAGGAGAGAAAGAAAAGGGAGAGTAAATACAGAAAGGAGTGGTGAGAGAGGGGGGAGAAAAGACAGAAAGGAGGGAGAGATGGGTGGGGAGAGAGAAAATGAGAGTGAGAGAAGGAAAGCAAAGACAGAGTGAGAGAGAGAATGGATAGTAGAGAGAAAAGGAGAGCAAAGATAGAAAGGTGGGAAAGAAGGGAGAGGAGAGAGAAAATAGACAGAGAATGGGAGCAAAGACAAGAAATGGAGAGAGAGAAGGAGAGCAAAGACAGAAAGGATAGAGAGAAGGGGTAGGAGAGATGAATGGAGGCAGAGAAGGTAGAGTAAAGACAGAAAGGAGGGAGAGAAGAGTGAGGAGAGAGAAAGGAGAGAGAGAGAGAAGGAAAGCAAAATATAGAAAGGATAGAGAGAATGGAGAGGATAGAGAAAAGGATAGCAGAGACAGAAAGGTGAGAGAGAGGGTAGGGGAGAGAGAAAATAGAGAGAGAGCAAAGACAGAAAGGGAGAGAGAGAAGGAGAGCAAAGATGAAAGTAGAGAGAGAAGGGAGAGAGAAAATCAGTGAAAGAGGAGAGCAAAGACAGAAAGGATAGAGAAAAGGGATAGGAGAGAGACATATAGGGAAGAAGAGCAAAGATAGAGGGAATGAGAGCAAAGACAGAAAAGAGAGGGAGAAGGTAGAGAGAGAGAATGGGAGAAAGAGAAGGGAGATCAAAGACAGAATGGACAGAGAGATGGGTGAGTAGAGAGGAAACAAGAGTAAAGGAAAAAGAGGGGAAAGGAGATAAGAGAAGGGAATGATAGAAAGTATAGAAAGAAGGGATAGAAGAGAGAAACATCTGGAAAAGAAAGAGAGCATAGACAGAAAGGGAGAGAGAAGGGGAAGAGGAGAGAGCAAATGAGAGAGGAGGAGAGCAAAGAGAGAAGAGAGAGAGAAAAAGAGAGAAAGAGGCGGGAGAGCAAAGACAGAAGAAGATAGAGAAAGGTGAGGTGAGGGGAAATGAGAATGAGAAGAGAGAGAGAAAGGAGAGTAAATACAGAAAAGGAGAGAGAGGAAGGAGAGGAGACAGGAGAGTGAAGAAGAGAGATGTTGTAAAGGAGAGATATAGAAGGATGAGCAAAGACAGAAAGGGAGAGAAGAAAGGATAGTGGAGAAGAAAGACAGGGGAAAATGGAGAGATAGAGAATATAGAGCAGACAGAAGAAGAGAGATAAAAGAGAGCAAATACAGAAAGGAGGAGAGGAAGGAGAAGAGAGATGAAATAAGAGTGGAGAAGGGAGAGGGGAAAGGAGAAAGAGAATGGAGACGATAGAGGGAAGGAGAGAGTTAGGGAAGAGGAAAGGGGAGAAGAGAGAGAAACAAGAATGATAGTGGAAAAGAAAGAGATGGAAAGGGGGAGGGGAGAGGAGAGTGGGAGAGAGATAAGGGAGAGACTAAAGAAGAAGAAAATAAAAAAGAAGAAAAGAAATAAAAGAAAATAATGATTGTATTGAATTATATTTTCACATTCCAATTAATGTTCTGTCAATTAAAATGTCTATTTTGCAGATAACTTCCCAATGAAATAGACTTTCTTTCAACTATCTTTCATTTCACTAGTAAGGATAAAGCAATTCAAGCCCATTCCAACAAATACTTGCCTACATTATGTACAGTATTGCATTGCAATTTTAATATTACTTTTCTTAAATTATATTATTTATTTTTTATGGGGAAAAAAATAATTTCTAAAATGTGTTTAATGAGTATGAAAGGAATTCAAAGTTTGGGAGGGACAAGTGACAGTGGTTAAAGTCTGGCCTCTCATAATTACTGCAGGGTGAGATTTACTTCTTCACTTAACTGCGAAGCATAAGGTTGCACCATATACCCAAGGATTTGATTCTACTGAAAAATATTGAAAAGCAGGTAAGAAATATAATTTGGTCTCTATAACAGCCTATTCATATCTGTAGAAAGTACACGACAAGATAAACATAAAGTCTGCTAAAAGTGGCACATGTGACTTGTGGGAAGCTGTGTTGATTTACTCACTACAATTATACAATACAGCATATTTTTTTTCATATTAATCTTCTATACCACAACTTATGCATCCAGGTATCAGAAAGATTGGGATATATAAACTAGTATTTATGATACTTCATGTTATCTTGCTGGTGTCAAGCATCTGCAATGTTTTAATATTAATTCTCAAAATAACCCTTTTAGATTAAACACATTTTGAAAAATTTAAATGTTTATTGCCAGCAATATGTAAATTGTTCATGGGTGTGAGATTCTGATTATTTGTATCTCTAAGCTAAAATAAAGCTTTTTAAAAATATGGTTAATAAAAATACTACATAGAAAAAACAAGTTCCACAATATCCAATAAATATAGCTGCCAATGGGTTTTATTAAAAGAAATATGCTGCACTAGCCATGTTTATGTTACTTTGATTATCAGCTTTCAGAGCATTTATACTTTTTTATCATTTTATGATGATGGTTAACTATTGCAATTCATTTATCACTTGCTAAAGCAATATTCAATTTGTATTGCTGCCCTTATTAAAATAATATATTATAATGTCCTTTCTATTGACTGATATTGTTTTGTAGCAAGTTGTTAATGCAGAAACTAAATATGTTTTCGCAATGGTAAAAATCATGTATCCATTTATATAGGAAGGAATCAGGTTAAGTTGAGTTAACATCAGTTGTTTTTCAAAAATCTAAATCCAGAAATTATGAGCTAGGAGCACCATTATTAATGGTATGTCATTTTTGGCAAACCAGTTTGTCAACATATAATTTTTTTTGAATGATTGACTTGAGCTAATATGTTGTTTTTTTAACAAAGTGCAATGACAAGGTCATAATCTGAAATCCTTCATGGTTAAAAATACAAAATATGTACATTTTCAGATTAAAGAGATCACAAAAGACACAGGGCCTCATTCTATTATCGGCCGTAAATCGGCCGTAAGGCTGCGATTCCTTGCGGGGGTTCAGTTAACTCGCGATTCTATTATACGGCCCCGCAAGGATCTCCTTTTACGGCCGGCCGCATATCTTGGAACCGGCCGTAAGCTGTGAAATATAAAAACTCAAAAATAAATTCAAGCCTGCACTGTACAGCTCTGTAAATGCTAGGGATCATATTGGGGGACATGAGGATTAAAAGGAACCCACTCTCAAGCTTGCACATCTGCCCAAACCCGAGTTCAAATTAACTGTTTATTTTCCGGCTGCGGCGTGGGTGTGTCTGAGGTGCTCCAAGCACTCTGGACTTTTTACATGGATATTTTACGGATATTAAAAATAAAATATTTTACGGATTTGAGTACAGGATAATTATGTGCTATTTTTTCTAACACCTAAAATCCCTTTATAGTCTTCTCAAAGTGCAGGATGGCTTTATTTGAGCTATTTTATGTGCTTAATTGGTGCTAGCGAGACCTCTTTCCTGCAAGTAAGCAGCGGCTCGTTTTTAGCCTTGCAGAGAGGTTTCCCGGAGCAATTGAATTGCAAAACTCTTGCGGCCGTTTTAGATCAAAGGCTTTCCTCCGGCGCGAGCGGCCGCAAGAGATAGCAAGGCACCGGCCGCAAGCCTGCCGGAGCCTCCGGCCGTAAGGGAATAGAATAGCCGAATAGCTTGCGGCCGGTCCTTGCGGCCCCGCAACGGCTGCGGCCGCTAATAGAATGAGGCCCACAGTAAGCAAAGAAAACTGTTGTATTGCTGAAAAATGTAATGATAATTGTTAATATGACCACATATTAAGAACAGCAAGCATAGCTAAAGGTATGAAAAAGATGATATCAAGGAGAATAGATAAGAGAGAGAACAACATATAATTATTCATGTTTAGTTCTAAATGTTTGTATTTACGTTGTAGCTTATCTATAGATATTAAGGAGTACAATTAGCTGCATTACTGTGTATGCATGGTAACTAAGCTTTAATGCTTTGTATAATGTGTGATTTAACATTTTGGACAGAAATGTATCTTATAAATAGATAAAGGTATCAGCATAAGACCACCAAATCAAATATTTTGCCAACACTCTGATATTCCTGTCATTTCATTCTCTTTAGCTCCACTCCACTTCTTTCTATTTCCCTCCCCTCCTTCTTCCTTCCCTCAATTACTTTGTTATGCAAATAGAGTTGAATGCTAGATAGGTAGCGAGTCAGGATGGCTTCATGCCCCATCTCAGGAACTGCAATGTAAGGTCCCAGAGCCACAGTGAGAACTAGATAGGCCATATAGTAGGACATAGCTGCACCTTCTCAGGCGTCTATAAAAGACAGCTGAGCAATGTTACGACAATGTCAGCCAATATTTGGTGTTGTACTGGGTGTGAAAAGTTTGGATTTGGGAGAAATTTGCTTGAGTCATACCTGAACAGTTCTCAGGGAACTAGTGGAAAACCTCTAGAGAAGATTGAGGCAAGAAGGAAGAGGGTAGATTGGTTAAAAATGACACATGTTTTTCTCAGCCATATGGGTAAGCTGCATACCTGAGGAGCACTTTGAATGGTATCAATAATTTACTTATTTATGTATTTGTGAGCTTTTCAGATCATCAAATATTCTTTTAAAATCAATATATTAAGACAAGGAGTTTTTGAAGGCCAAAGAAGTAATTGCTGTTAATTTTGAATTGAAAGGTGTGTATACATCTATAGTGGAATAAACTTGCTTGAGAGTGTTCTTCCTTTTTATGTCATTGGCCTCATTGGTCTACACGTGTTGTTTCCTACCTTTACAACAAGTTTAACGCTTTCCTTAGGCCCTGTTCTTTCAGAAAATGATACATTACTACCCTGCTGTTTTCTGTAGCTATGTATGTGTGTGTAGTTATTGGCACCTAGTGGCCCAATGAATTTGCCTCCCAGGCATTGTGTTACTGTATTACACATTGGACTGCCATAAACATTAAAACAGAAATAGCTCTAGTAATTAGGTCAGCTTTTCTTAACATATTTTAAGGGAAGATGGGAGTGTCAAATAGATGTTGCAGGCATATATTAATCTTCTTCATAGCTAACATAATAGTGTGTTTTTACAAACTATATCAGTGGTGGGCAATAGCTTGGTGGAGAAAAAGCAGACAAGATATCTGTAATAAGACTCTTTAGAATTATATTGGTATTCCTATTCAGTATATAGTTCAATATAGTACAAATCTGCCAAATTGGTTCATTGTTGCATATAATTTACAGCCACACAATGAGCACATTTATACTGTATTAGACTGACCAGTCACGTTAAACATTTGTGCAAGTATCCACTCTCAGTGATCACAATGGGGAATGCAATCCAAGAAACGAGAAAGCTGCTACCATAAAGTCAAAAGGAAGGTGCTGAAAACAGAACACTTCCTGTGACCCAACGTACTCTCAGCCTGTAACGTAGCCCGCAAGACTTACGGCTATTAAATTGGCCCCGTAAAGCAACCTGCTAATGATCTGCGGGTTACAGGCAGAAAAACCCTACAGGACGTAAAAATTTGAAGTACACGGCCGCAAATCCTTTGATCTGTCAAGCCTGTAACTGTTACGTTCAAAAGTCGCTATTAAATTGCTACAAATCCACTGGCGTTCAAACCCATAACCCGCAAATGGAGCCAAAATGCCAACTGGTACTAGAGAGGACCCTCAAGGGTGTTAAAGTCCTATCCGTAGCACGTAGTAAATGCAAATAAACACACACTACTGTATTTTAAATTAAAGGGAAATTGATGTTAGGTATTCAAATAAATAGCACATTTTCAAGCTTGCAAATCTGCAAAATAAAATACTTTTATTTCTGTTTAATATCCTTGTTATATCGATCCTGGCAATCAATGTTTCAATACATATAATGGAACTGGCATGGACTGGAATATCATATTTACTGATTTATTAATATTGCATTATTTCTGATCGAAACTCGTAATTGAAACCCGTAAGACTTTGAAATCCAACTCCATTTTTCAGTGACGTAATGATGACGATCTCATTTTCTATTGGCTCCAACTAAACCTGTAACTACGGGCGGCACATCCAATGTGCACAAGAATGGTTTACGGGTTTACGTCTCCGGTCCTTAACTCGCGGCATGGTTCAATTGAATAGCTCTGTAATGCAGCCGGATTTCAAGCCCGTAGCCTTTGTGGGTGTGCCGATACCGCTACGAGCTTCGAATTTAATGGGGCTTACTGTATTTTAGATTTATTTTAGCACCAAAATAAACTTAACATTTATTGGAATAATAAAACAATAACATAATGGGGAATTAAAACTAAAATTAATACAATCTATTTTAAAAACTAAGATACAGTGTCCTCTCTCATTTAACATGCCATTGAAAGCTTATTTTTCAACCTTATCCTTAATGTGTGAAATTACTGGTGCTGTTTATAAAAGTAGAGTGACTTATGGCCACCCTGTATAAACAATTAACATTACCATTAAGTTGAAAATAATGTTACCTCATAGCTCAAAGGTAACGTTGTCTCAGCCCCAATGTAATGATATTCCTTTTGAGAAATAATAAAACCTAAAAGTGGATTACTGAAAACATTTTTTATTAACATGTATCTCATAATATTAACATAGCCACTATTTAGTTATTCTCTTCTGGATGACTTGAGAGAAATTACTCTTTTCTGGCACCAAATTCTGACATCATTTGTTTTTTCCTGCTACCGAGAACAAAGTCAAGATGCCATACTTTAGGAAGTCAGAGAAACTTATGAAGTATTTAGTATGCTGTACTAGGATATGTATATATATATAATAGGAGATTATTTATGTTTAATTATCAGCAATAAAGGTTATGTTTTAAATCCCTCTCCCTACTTTTGCTCATTTTGAATATGCTCATAGAGGTATGTCTATCTGCTCAATAATGACGTACTTCATATATTGAGCTTAATTCAGTCCTAATATTCAGGAGAATATTGGAGCGCATATAATTTATATTCATTTAACATATTTAATATGCTCACAAATACAGTCAATTAATACAGTAGTATGCAGAGCAATAGAGCTTTCAGAGCATCCAGAGCATCAAAAGCTCCTTAAAAATTTGTATTTTTAGACAAGGGTTTTTAAAGGGAAATGTAGTAATGGTTATTATGTTTGTCTAGCCAGCAACATGTAGATGTGCAGCATAAGAAATCTGCTTGAGAATGTGCCATCTTCATTGATTCAATGTCTTTGGCGCCACTGATCTTTCAGTATATGTCCATTATTACCCTGATGTTTTCAGTAGTTATTTATGTGTATGTAATTATTTTTCCAACATATCATTTGCACATTGTAACCTGCTGAATTTGCCTTCCAGGCATTATGTCACAGAAATGTCAAAAGTAAGCTGACTAGATTTTTTTCCAAGAAAACTATTCATAGATAAAGGTTAAATCGATATTGTGAAGATTTTATCAGGAGGGTTGTCTGTTCTCTCCTGTGGAGCCATGCCATCTTGTGACACTTAAATACTTAGTAAACTGCAGTGAAGATGTGGGAGATGTGCGTCGCCATCTGCACCTGCACAGGATTCCCCACTTCCAGGTCCTTCTGTATCCTGGTAATTTGGAGGCTGTTGGCAGGTTTTACTGTTTGGTGCAGTCCTTATTTCCTGGTACAATTGTCCATGTTTTATAACTCTACCCCTTTTCAAGAAAAACCCATAGGCTAACCCAGTCAGGTAGTTCCAGGCCCTATAAATTCTTTATGAGCCCATTGCACAGGCCCTATTTATTCGTAATGAGCCCATTGCATCCTAACATGCCTTAATTCTGTCCGATATGAGGCTTTATTACTTTTAGAATCTTAGTGGCATATAAAATTAGCCACCACGACGCAGGTCCCTTATGGACCCCCATAGCAACTAACATTAACCCCTATGCCACAGAGATCCTGTAAAGACACATGTGGTATCTAAAATTAATCCCAGTGGAACACTGGTCCTTTAAGGAAGTTACAATGCAACAAAGGTCCTGTATGGACCCACATGGCATCTAAAATGAACCCTTGCAATGGAGGTCTTTAAAGAACCTCTGTGACACCGAAAGTTATACCCATAACATGCGGGTCCATAACAGATCCTTATAGGAACATTAACCCTAACCATGGGGCTCTCATGGACTATCATGGCAGCAAACATTAACCTAACGTTAACCCGTTGTCCCCATGGCACCTAAGATTAACCCCTATGTGTCATGGGGGTCCTCAAGGACCAAACACATTTCTAACAGAAAATGAAAATTGTCACTTAAGGGTGTTCTCTTGACTACACAAAAAAGTTAATTATGACAACTTTTATTCAAGTATACTCTAAAAATATCACATTTCAAATCCAAATATTGGCAGTATAACCTTAAAAGTATTTGGTATTGAGAGTAGGGATCCTGCTAGGTATAGATGCTATCTATATGAATATAGTATGTGATGGTAAAATTATATCCTAGGGTTTCAGATGATGTAAATTACACAAAATATTAACTATAAGCAGAAGTCTAAACATATAAGTTGGCAATAAATGGTAAAATATGTATTTTTTAGATTTCCAAATAGGTACTATAAATACATTTTCTGTATCTTACAGGAATGAAAGATCAAAAATGTTGTAAAGGGTTACCCCTCTTCCCCTGTTGTATGTTTATGACATTGTTGCTACAAATCGTTATGTTGCATATATTCCATGGTCATTTAGATTTGATCTAATTTCACCATTTTTTTTGTCCTGACCCCATTGCACCCTACCTACCACCACAGGGGACCATATTAAACCTCTATGTAAACTAACCTCCCATAGTGGTCTGTAAGGAATCCCAATAGCCCCTATGTCAGTAACATAAAAACACCACATCAAATTAAAAAAACAAATTCTAAAATATTTTTTTTTTTAAACAATAATGGTCAACAATGCCCCAATAATTGATCGGTCATGGATAAACAGGCTGTCCATGTTGCTTGTAGACTGAAATTCTCTTCTGTCTTGATTGAAGTCCATGTTACTTATCTTCTGGCCCTATTAAATGGTTAATAAAGCATACAGTCATGTGGGTTTTGGATCTTAAATGTTGCTCTCAATTATATTTAACACATTCCAATGATGTTAGTATGAATTTATTTTATAAAGAGAGTGGTCCAGCCTGTTCCAGTCTGTTTTGGTTAATAAATTATTATATTGAATAGGTTTCTTAAATATTATTCTCAGGAGTACTTAACACATCCCAGTGATATTGGCATTCATTTGTTTTATAAAGAACTGTCCCTGCCCCTATCATTCTGTTACAGCTTTTACACAGTATGAATATATACACAAAGTGCCAATCACATTACTGTATACAGACAACGCCAATATATGTCTCCCTCATTGAGAACTACAGTAAAAATAAACACTAGTGGTTGGACTGGGAACTGCAATTTATTTATGAGATCACAGGACAACACCTAGAAATGAGAGAAGAACCTCTAGGTAACTGCTTTATTCAACTAATCAGAAATCCATCCATGGGTACAAGACATCTATATGTTAGGTGTTATGAGCTTCTGAACAATGGACCCAATCAGCTCAGAATCAGTGATGACAATTGATTTGTAAAATGGTAGCCTCTGCTCTCCACAAACATGGAGAAGTAACTGGCAAACAATGTTGTTTCTTTTCACTTGTCAAGCTAAGGAAGGTCAAACAGTTTTTCCCTGACATATGTGTTGCTGTTGTGTTAGTTTTTATTAACTTAATATAATTGTTTTTTTAAACCAAAAGTTGGCATGGATAATGAGTGCTTTCTCAATGCAAAACAAAAATATATATAACGCACTACAATGTGGAGCCCCTGTTATTATGTGCATGCAAATTTATAGAACTCCTATAGAAAATAAACTCAGTATTATTTTCCTACTAGCGAATTGCCCGTCAAAAAATGACGGCAATTAAATTGTAAGTGAGCAAAGTGTGTTTGGTGTATATAATGTGGCCGATGTAGCGTCGTTCATTTTCTATATTGTGCGAGCTTTTCGTAATATTAGGTTTCTATGTCGTGCGAGTTTTTCGTAATATTAGGTTTTGCGTGTTTAGGGACGTTTAGCTTCGTTTTCATTTTGTTCGGCAGACATTTTTTCTCTTGCTTAGGTGATTTTCGGGTCTCTAAACTCCAAAATTTGAGGTTAAATGAAGGTGTAAGTTCACTTGCAGAGGTCGTCGGTGCCCCCCCTTGCTGTGAGTAACCTTTTTATGTGTTTGTTGTTTGGATTAGTTGTGTTTTGTAATGTTTTTGGGGTTGCGCGGGATGCGTCCTTGTTTTCTAATCTCGTAGGTGTTTTTCGGAAAATACGTAGTTGTTTGCTGGTGTTTTGCGTCTTCAGACTGCTGTAGCCTCGTTTTCGTTTTTTTCGGCGGCCATTTTTTCTCTTGCTTAGAGAATTTTTTTGTGTCTAAACTGCTTTAATTTCAGTTAAATTGAGGTGTAACTTTAGTTGTCGAGGTCCTGGATGCTCTCTCTTCCTGTAAGTAAGCTTTTTATGTATTTGTTGTGTGTATTTGTTGGATTTTTGAAGTTTTGATGTCGGACGTTTTTTGCGAGGTCGTAATGGGTTGTAACGTGTCTCGTGTTTTGTTTGCGTTACGACGTAAAGTTTGCGAGGGTCGCAAGGCCCGCGGATCGCTGCGCGAGCCCGCAAGCATTAGCAACAACTTGTATGCTCACAACTATATATGTGATGTTCAAAGCTTATGTTCCTATGTTCAAGGCTTATTCTCCCATGTTCAAGGCTTATTCTCCAATGTTCAAGGCTTATTTATTTGAATGTACTTTTTATTTCTGAAAAACTTGTACCTTTGCTGTGTAACTTTAATCTGTGATTTTATGATCAAACCACAGATTTGCTGGATACAGAAAATATCTATTATTATTATTGATCATTATTTATAAAGCAACAACATTTCCGTAGCACTATTTACAAAGTAGAATAGAGTACAGTCGGTACAATTAGCAAATTGCAAAGGTGTAAACAACTTCAAAGGTAAGTAGAAATAAAAGTGCAGGTACAGTGCAATACAAATATGAAACAAATGAGTCCATAGCAGCTTGGTTCAACAGAAGAGAGGTCCCGCTGCCTTTAATGAACAAATGGTTGTGAACTTTAATAAGAGATAAATAAAATATACAAAATGCATGATAGCAAATTTTGGATTGAATTGCCCTTAAACTATAAAATAGAGCTCTTCTTTCATAGTTTATGATATGTTGCTGTCCGACATATATAACACCCAAATAATGGATAAATAACAAGTTGCTCAACATGTTTTCCCATCATGAGGCTGCATTAATGCATTCAAACATGAACAATGGGATTTGTATGGGAAAATAAACATGAAGAATGAGGGGCTGAAGGAGCTTAAGATAGGAAAACTCCAATATGTTTGGTTTTTCAGTATTTAAATACAAGTTTATATTTTCTGTGTTTTATTTTATTGTGCATATTTGATTTGTTGTGTCTTGAAGTCACTGCACTTAGCACATCTTCAAGAAATTTGCTCATTAAATAGACCTCTGCCATAAAATACAGTGCTTCTGTGGTAAATATATACTTGTCTATAGATAAATACTCGCGATGTCCCTTAAAAAGGTAAATTTGTTTTTTAAATGTACAGTGACGCAAACAGTAATGCTTTATTTTTTAGCATTGTCAACATTTTATTTACAAGAAGGTGTTACATAAAGGTGTATTACATGTACTGTGTAAAGGGTATTACAAGGCTGAAGTTGCTTTACCGCCCTAAGAAATTATGTTTTTATAGGTATCTTATAGCTGTGATTGGTCCTTTCAGAATGCACCAGTGGAGTTTAACCATCATAGTCTTACTAATTGTGGGTGAGTTATTACGGTACTGGAAACAAGCACTATGTACATTTGATTATCTGCTCAAAAACATTCTTTATAAGTTGTTAAGTTTGTTTTTTGCCATATACTAAACCCCTGTACAGCGCTATATGTTGGCGCGATATAAATAAAGATAATAATAATAATAATAATTGTTGTTATATATGAAGTCCACGTAGTTTTAGTAGTTTTTAAAAACTATATACATCTAAACATAAATAATTCTAATGTTCAATTTTCACAACAGTGTTGGGAAAATTAATGAAAAGATAAATGTTCATAGTCTATTAGCGATTTCCTCAGAAATCTAATCAAGGTTAGGGTTCATAATTTAAGACACAATGGGCCCAATTCAATTCCAAGACCATAACTCGCTCGCCGACAGCCGCATGTCCACGATTGAGTTGCGGGGTCCCGTTCCCCTCCTTTTCTGATGCTATCCAATTCCCCAGGGCCGAACCTCGCTGCCCGAGATTCGAAATTGGAATCCCTGATTTCCTAAAGTAAGCCTGCGAATCCAAGCCCGTAGCTACAGCTTACAATGACCCAATAGGCAATGAGACCGTCATCATGACTGCGATGAAACCTGCGGGTGCTCCCGCCGTCTCCCTATATGAAATCCTGCCTTAGGGGTCCGGGTCAGGACCCACGCAGGATCCCCACATTAACCCTTTTCTGCGGGTGTCCCGATCGGGACTCCTGCACGGTCCCCACATGACCCCCATGATGCAGGGGTCCTGATCGGGTCCCCCACATGGTCTTCACATTAACTCCTTGCTGCGGGGGTCCCGATTGGGACCCCCGCAACAATTAACAGTTTTAATTTGTCTTGAAAGTCTTGAAAGGGCCCGCAGCATACAAATTGTTAACCCCATGCCGTGGGGGTACTGTAAATACTCACGTGGCAATTAACATTAACCCCCCCATGCTGCGTGGTCCCATCGGGACCTCCGGAAGGTCCGCACATTAACCTTTGCTGCAGAGGTTCCGATAGGGACCCCCGCAGCATTTTAAAATGTATAATTCCCCACTGCAGGTCCTTAAAAGACCTTAAAGGTCCCTAAAAGATCCGCGCTACAATTAAAATACAGACCCAAATGAGCCTCTAATTAACCCCATCACTAATCAGTGTCTATACAGACCCCCATGAGCCCCTAATTAACCCCATCAGTCCATAAGGGTCTATATAGACCCTTATAGGATAATAATTAACCCTCACAATAACACTATAAGTGCAATAAGGGTCCTCCAGGATCCTCATGACACTAAGTCTACGCACTTCCCTTCACTACACTATTAGCCTGCCCTGATTAGTATTGTGCTTGGTCCAGTGGTTAGGATTTGGTGCTTTCTCTGCTGCAACCTGGGTTTGACTCCAGTCAGGAAACTAAGATGTCACACCCCCCTGTAGCCATGCAGGGTTGAGCATGGTCGATACTTGGATGGGAGACGACCTAGGAATACCAGGAGCTTACGTTGCTGCTCACTGGAGAAGGAACTGGCAATCCACTCACGTTTCTCTGCCATGAATGCTAAGTGGATCAGCATGGTGTGTTACAGTCCATGAGGTCACAGAGAGTCAGACATGACTGAACTATATACACAAACACACACCATTGACTCCACATCTATCTAAACTCTCATTCTCACATATGCCGTGATATGATCATAGCATGTAAGACTCCTCTTATGTCACAATGTATATAGTGTATTTGTCGGCGTATAACACGCACTTTTTCTCCCTGAAAATAGGGGGCAAATGATAGGTGCGTGTTATACGCCGATATTCCCTCCCCCCTCCTCATCCTCAATCTCCCTCCGCACTCTGAGGAGGAGGGGTTTAGAATGAGGAGGGGGGGTTTAGAATGAGGGGGGTTAGAATGCGGAGGGGGGTTTAGAATGTGAAGGGAGGTTGAGGAGGGGGGTTGAGGAGGGGGGTTGAGGATAGGGGGGAGGGGGTTGAGCATAGGGGGGTTGAGGAGGGAGGATGAGGATGGGGGGGTTGAGGAGGGGGGGTTGAGGGGGTATGAGGATGGGGGGGTTGAGGAGGGGGTTTGAGGAGGGATGTTGAGGCGGGGGTTGAGGATAGGGAGGTTGAGGAGGGAGGTTGAGGAGGGGGTTGAGGATGGGGGGGTTTAGGGGATTTGAGGATGGGGGGTTGAGGAGGGAGGTTGAGGAGGGGGTTGAGGAGGGAGGATGAGGAGGGAGGTTGAGGAGGGAGGTTGAGGAGGGGGGTTAAGGATGAGGAGGGGGGTTGAGGATGAGGAGGGAGGTTGAGGAGGGGGGTTGAGGATAGGGGGGTTGAGGAAGGAGAATGAGGATTGGGGGGTTGAGGAGGGGGGTTGAGGGGATTTGAGCATGGGGGTTGAGGAGGTGGTTTGAGGAGGGGGTTTGAGGAGGGAGGTTGAGGAGGGGGTTGAGGAGGGAGGATGAGGAGGGAAGTTGAGGATGGGGTTGAGGATGAGGAGGGAGATTGAGGAGGGAGGTTGAGAAGGGAGGATGAGGAGGGAGGTTGAGGAGGGGGTTGAGGATAGGGGGGTTGAGGAGGGAGGATGAGGATGGGGGTTGAGGAGGGGGGTTGAGGGGGTTTGAGGATGAGGGGGTTGAGGAGGGGGTTTGAGGAGGGATGTTGAGGCGGGGGTTGAGGATAGGGAGGTTGAGGAGGGAGGTTGAGGAGGGGGTTGAGGATGAAGGGGTTGAGGGGATTTGAGGATGGGGGTTGAGGAGGGAGGATGAGGAGGGAGGTTGAGGAAGGAGGTTGAGGAGGGGGTTGAGGATGAGGAGGGGGTTTAAGGAGGTGGTTTGAGGAGGGGGTTTGAGGAGGGAGGTTGAGGAGGGGGTTGAGGATGAGGAGGGAGGTTGAGGAGGGGGGTTGAGGAGGGGGGTTGAGGTTGGGGAGGGGGGTTGAGGATAGGGGGATTGAGGAAGGAGAATGAGGATTGGGGGGTTGAGGAGGGGGATTGAGGGGATTTGAGCATGGGGGTTGAGGAGGTGGTTTGAGGAGGTGGTTTGAGGAGGGGGTTTGAGGAGGGAGGTTGAGGAGGGGGTTGAGGATGAGGAGGGAGATTGAGGAGGGGGGTTGAGGATGGGGAGGGAGGTTGAGGTTGAGGATTTTGCTTCAAAGTTCTTTATTTGAATTTTGTTTTATTTTTCCTGAAATTCCCTTCTTAAAATGAGGTGCGTGTTATACGCCGGTGCATGTTATATGCCGATAAATACGATATGTATGAAAACTTCCATTATGAATAGACTACAAAAAGACTTGTTTTACTCAGTGTATGCCAACTCAAAAAAATAGTAACCTGCATTGGCCAACCCTATTAACAATACTCACTTATACCCAGTCACTCATTTTTCAAAGAAACCAGCCTTGTTGTTGACCCATATACAACGCTCCAGACTTAATGATTATATGGTCTTTTCTAATAAGGCCAACGGGGAAGTAGATATAGCCATGGAGTCAGTGTATCTTTTTTTTTCTTGCTGTCGAGAAAATAACTCATTTTGTTCTCACGTTTATCCAACTTCCTTTACATTATAAGCTCATTTGTGTCTAGTGGTGTACTGGATCTATTTCATTGTAAATTCTATCAAGTTAAAATGCTAATTTTGCCAGAAGATTTATAATTAAAGTATTATAATTATTATCAGCATTACATGTGAAAACACATATTAATGTACCTCAATGCATAATGGGGTGCCCAGGAGGGACCCCCTCAGAACTTTGTGGACTATGGACTATTGTAAAGCTGGAAGGGAACCGGGTATCTGTATGATGGATTCTGTTATATATAACTCCAGCCCATGTGATTGCTAAATATTGTAATGGACATGGGACTTAAGGAATATAATATGATGTTGCTGTGTAATAACAGGTAGACCTCAATAGGTAATGTTGGGCTCAACAAGAGAGTATGTGTGTATCATACAGAACAGTGTGGGTATTTGGCCTTAACAACAGGAGTTATGATGTATTATTGTAAATTGGGTACCTAGGTATGCTTGGTATGTACAGACCGCATTTTTCTCAAGGAAGGGAAAAGAATGTATTATTGTGGCTCTGTTATGAAGGGAATTTAGTTATGGGGGTTCCTGGGTTTTAAGGGGCAGAAAGTAGCCAGGAGGAGTGTGTGTGTGTGTGGGGGGGGGGGGGGGGGGCGCACATCTAGACACTGTGTCTATTAGCCAATGTTTACCATACTAACCGCCTGTGGTGTAGCCTTCCTGACCACTCCTAGCACTAAGGTGTGTGCAAGCAGACATCAAGAGTCCTTGCCAGTTATACTAAAAAAAATATGTAATATTTGAATTCTCCTACCCGTGACAAAAGGTCTCATTAAGCTATTCAGCCAAGAAGGCACCAACACTACTGGGCCTTGAGAAGGGCTGGCAGCAGATGATTGACAGATGGGTCACTTAGCTAGAGTAAGATTGGATGAGAGGGCTGTTGCTAAGGGGTGTGACTTGTGACTTGGAGTGACTAAACTGTATAAATATGATGAGAAAATAAAAAGGAGTCAGTCAGTGAACATGCAAAAATTGAGGTGTGCGGATTATTCTGATAGAATATAATATTTCTAACCGGAAGGGAATATTATTATGTAAGAACTCTGCCTGCAACTCTGCTCCTATGCACTGGGGGTAGTATTGCGTTCCTGTATTCCTGTAAACCTGAGGACTGGCTGTTAATGGAGACTAGCCAGGCTGAGCCCAGAGAGAGATGAGCCAAAAGAATTGACAACCAGAGGGATTCCTGTAAGCCAAAGGCAGGTGCTCAACCGTTTTACGTCACACATAACACTTTCAGTTTGTCCAAATAATTAAAATAAAGAGGTAAGGAATTTATAAGACAATCTTTATTGAAAATGTGAATTAAAAAACAGTAGGATTGATGACCAGCTTCCGGCTGAGATGTTGAGTTCTGTTAGTACATTTTTAAGGTACAGTGTTTATGCAAGAAAATTCCTATATGGATATAAACTCAATATTAACCCCAAGTGGGTTATATCAAATAGAAGTAGCAAATTAATGACCTCAGTAAATACTATGTGACATATATTATAATAGAATACTATTACTAAAATTACTAAAATTCATCAATTTCTGAATCAGATAAAATCTATTTTTTTTCACCAATTAGATTGCAGTTATTGAGCTGATGTTATTTTGTAAAGAAATCGCTCTTTTGAATCAGATATGACTTATCGGATAGAAGGGAAAGATTTAATTATATACTTCAACTAGTAAAGTTGTAAAAAAACATCAAGCAACTACATTTGATACATTAAAGCTATTTTATTAAAAAATAACATTGTTTACTGCAATCTCATTGTGGAACTAAATATCCTTAGGTTTTTCTACATTGCTGCTATTTCAATAAATTAGAACTACTATTTATCACATCATAATTGTTATGTGAAAGCAGTGTCCCTGTATGGAGTATTAAAGCAGTGTCTCTGTATGATGAATTAAAAGAAACAACTAATTAAAAGAAACCCATAAGGGAAATAGAACTATATTAGACAGAGATTGCTTCATTTATATATTCCAACAGAGGAGATATTTCCATATTATTGTATTTGATACACCAACAAAAATGTGGGGGGGGGGGCGGTTGGCCCTACCAGATCTACTGCATTACTGCAGAGCTGCCAGATTGGCCCAAATTACCAAGTGGTATGGCAAAGAACAGCTGCCAATATGGGTAGAGATAGAGAAAAATATTTTTGAGGACAGAGGCTTCCACATCCATCAGGTAGGATGGCTTAGTATGCACTCTAAATTGGGTAATATCTCTTTGACCAATTGTATGACCCAATCCATTGCAGTTCTGACTCAGACGAATAAGAGAACACAGCTGATAGAAAAAGGATCATGGCTTACCCCATTGTGGATACACCAAAATACAGTATTAACGGATAGGCTATTGCAGTTTGAGTGGTGGATAAAAAATAAATTTACATTGATTGCCGATATGTTGAGAAAGACCCAGCGATGGTCAGTAGATACTTTCAGAGAAGTGTATAATCTACCAATAAGAGAATGGTTTAATCTTGCTCAGGTGCACGCCAATATATCCAAAGTAACTAAACTGAAAGCCAATGCTAAGACCACTCAGTTTGAGAAATGCTGTCTAGACAATGCGAATGGTAAACGGAACATTTCTATAATCTACAATTACCTAATTGAGCAGTCAACGCCACTCAGATTGCATCACCAACATTCGTGGGAGTCAGAACTTGGCATGGAACTAACTGATATACAATGGAGTAGGATACACAAACAAGCCACAAGTTCCTCATTGAACATAATTCTAAGGGAAAATAGCCATAAGACTATTATGAGATGGTATTTAACGCCAATAAGGCTAAAAATCTCCAATCCCTTAGTAGATGGAAAATGTTTTAGGGGATGTCCGGACATGGGCACCCTTAGGCATGTTCTATGGGAGTGTCCCAAAATTGCCCATATTTGGCTGAAATCTTATGAAATCTTAGAGAAACTATGGGGATGCCGGATTCCCCAAAAACCGATGGAGGCCCTATTAGGCCTGCCCATAGAAAGCCTCAGTAAACAGGCTCAACTCCTATCACATCAAATATTTTTAGCGACTCGAATTGCGATAGCTAAGGCCTGGAAATCAGAGGTACCTACATATAGCGTAGTTCTAAACAGACTTAAATTCATATATGACATGAGCGTTATTTCGGCTGAATTGGATCGGTCATACAAGAAATGGGCCTCCTGTTGGGATCCATGGATCCTCAAGATTGGGTGGTAAATATGCAGGGACGTAATTATAAAATTTGGGCTGATCTTTTGAGGAACAACTCTTAAACAAATTCTACCTCTCCTTAACACCTTCTCTTCCATACCTCCCTTTTGTTTTTCTTTTCTCTTTTCTCTATTCTCTTCTTCCCCTCTTCAAAAGGATCTCTATAAGATTATAGATATACTGGATCGTGCTCTAATACGTAGGTGGTTTGAATAGAGGGAAAAATAATTAAATAGATAAAAAAACTGCAATAATTAAAGTTAAAATGTTATTTACTTGTATACATCTTACTTTTGTTAAAAATCAGTACCTATCTTATGGATATGCTATGAATGAACGATCTGTGTTAATATATTAACCGGTTATTCGCAATAACAGTTGTTTGGAACAGAAAAAAAAAAAAAAAAGACAAGAAATGGGTTAAAAGGTCACAAACTTTTATTTATGTACAGTTTAGCGTTATTTGACAGTTTATTGCTACACTATGGGAATTAATAATCTCTGCTTTAGACCAGGCAATGTTGTTACATATTGTATGTGTCCTTGATGACCTGCTATTCTATATTGTACTTTTGCAATCTTGTCTTTAAAAAAAAAAATATATATAAAAACCATATAAGAGACTGTATAATTTACAAAAAATCCATTATTGTCTTTAACAAAAGCAGTGAATCTGCAGAGTTAAATAAAAGAAGCACATTTTACCTTCAGAGACCTGAGTTATTTATGGAAGAAGCAAGTAACAAAAAGATCTTTGTCCTAATATTTAATATATAACATGATAAGCATTGGCATAGGAGCCCAAACAAATCTGGGGGGATAATTTTACTCTACTCCCAGGACAGGAAACAAGGGCGGATCTATCTATTTTTTTTTAACTTCTTTGTTTAAATTCTCAAAGCCTCTGCCCCTACAATATAATTATATATATATATATATATATATATATATATATATATATATATATATATATGTGTGTGTGTGTGTGTGGAATTTGTCCCCCCAGTTCCTACGCCACTGATGATAAAACTGATTGTATTATCAGAAAAATCTTAATAGTCTCCAATAAATAATAAATATTAAAAGTGGTATAAGGTGATATTTTTCCCATTATATAGGCAAGATAATACTCATTTAAAGATATTTAGAAACTAAAAAATATCTTCTGGGTCGCTACCTTATCGTGGTCAAGTGGTTTGTGTACTTCAATGAAGCTGCGACTTATACCATGTAGGGTCACCCAAGATGGGCAGGTCATAGCAGACAGGTCAGACAAATTACAGTCCTCTGGAGAAGGGACCTGCAACCCACTCCAGTAATTTTGCTAAAATAACTTTATGGACAGGCATAACCAGAGACATGGCACTGGAAGATGAGCCCCTCAGGTCAGAAGGTGCTTACCACATTACTGAGCACAAGTACGAGTAGCAATAGAAAGTTGTCAGTTTGGATATACATCATTTATTTATTTATGGGGAATGAATAATCCTATACATTGGGGTTATTGATGCTGCACATGATTGAGTAGAGTTACAGTCACTGACACTGCTATCTTGCTGTCTTGGTTCCAGTGGTCTCTTGGTCCTGTTCAGTGGCTGAATATTGGTATGGGTTCATTTCTGCTAGCAGGGATAGCTACAATAACCCACACAAACTGCTGGGTAGGTCAGAACCAGGTTCTGGGCAAGCTCAATTGAAGAAGTTGGTTGTGACAAAACCTTAATCTGTTACATATGCAGGGAATTATTGCCTTACTATTTATATGTACCATGAGTCAAAAATGATAATCTTTTTCTATATGTTAAAAGAGTAACTTTGCATATATATTGCATTTCTACAATAAATCCTACATTAATTTGTTGTGCTTTTTGTTTCTTATAGGTGCCAGTTTATCAGACATACGTCCAATTAACATAAATATCAGTTTTCTAATTAAAAGTCCATTTAATGTGTCCGCACAGGAACCACTAAAGGATCAGATTTTGCACTTGGTACGTTTTTTTACTTCAGAATCCTGAGATGATCTGGTTATCATTCATCTTATTCGCTCACATAAACTAACAAAATGCCCTATTATCTCTCAAGTACAGTGACATTATAGTCTTCTTTAATGCATGGTTAATCAGCATGATGGGGACTGTGGCTCTTAGACATGGCTTTACTCTCTTATATTAAAAGTGGCATATATTTAATTTAATATACACTGTCAGCATGACACATGACATATTTTGTAATAAGGTATTCTTATTTTCCAGGAGAGTGCATATAGTATATACCTGCCACATTGTTTTATTCATTTGTTTTTAGTTCTGAAGACACATTGTGTGTTGCATTCTCTGCAATATGCCCATTCATTGTGGCAGTATTTCCTAAATGGTTTTCTGTGGGACCTGGGGTTCCATTTTGTATTTCATAAGGCAATTTCCCAAAAACTGATAACATTGTGGTTGTTGCATCCTGGAGGGATATTGTGAAGAACTGGTTAGGGTTGCTGACATTTTTGATGTATAGGGGCAGTTTTGGGGTACCAAAGATGAGTGTATTTGCTTGGGAAATACTGTTTTAATAAACAACACAGCCTAGCTGACATATTTGTCAACATTTACCAGTGTGATTCTCCTTTTTATAGCTGGATGGAACATTACTACCTCTTCTAAATGGCACAAAGGCAGAAAAGCCCAAATTTACATTCATGTAAGTAGAGAATAGAAGTTTAGGATGTATGCACTCATATTTCTGCATGCGAGTGTTCATATCCATATTGTAAAAATGCTATGTACTGTATACTTGGTTTAAAACTATTTTTACTTTCCTTACTGAGTAAGAAAACAACTTTTTTTTTTAATTATTATTCTTCGGTACAAAACAATACAAAACAATGCATAAAAAATAATACATTCATCATACTGTCATTTGATTCAAAAAGATAAATAAAGGGTGGAAGAAATAAATAGTATATATACAACAGTAGTAGAATTTGTTGGATCAATAAGGCTCTTAATGTTATATATAGCTAATTATTTACATGGGCCTCATTCTATTATCGGCCGTAAAACGGCCACAAAGCTGTGATTCCTTGCGGGGCTCCCGTTACCTTGCAATTCAAATAGACGGCCGGCCGCATATTTTGCAACCGGCCGCAAGGTCTGAAAACTTTAAAAGCAAATATAAATTCAAGACGACACTGTAAAGCTCTGTAAATGCTAGGGATCATAACGGGGGACATGAGGATTAATAGCAACCCCCTCTCAAGCTTGCACCTCAGCCCAAATCCGAGATTTCATTAACTGTTTATTTTCCGGCCGCAGCGTGGGCGGGTCTGAGGTGCTCCAAGCCCTCGGGACTTTGTCCACGGATATTTGACATAAATTAAAATAAAAATTATTTACGGACTTGAGTGTAGGGGAATGTTGTGCTATGAATGCTAACACCTACAATCACTTTATCGTCTCATCAGAGTGCAGGATGGCTTTATTATGGCTTTATTATGTGCTTAATTGTGTGCTTGCGGGACCTTTTTTCTGCAAGTAAGCTGTGGTTCGGTTTTAGCCTTGCAGAGAGGGTTCCCGGAGCAATTGAATAGCAACCGGGATTTTCTTGCGGCCGAAACTCTTGCGGACGTTTAAGATCAAAGGCTTTCCTACAGCGCGTGCGGCCGCAAGGGATAACAAGGCGCCGGCCGCAAGCCTGCCGGAGTCCCCGGCCGGAAGGGAATAGAATAGGCAAATAGCTTGCGGCCGGTCCTACGGCCGATAATAGAATGAGGCCCATGGTATTTATCCCATAACCCCTATTTCTTATCTCTTTCTTTTAATGGGATACCTATTTCATAATTTTCCATTTCAATGTCTCTGTTTTTCTCAAGAATATATTGTATCTCTGACCATTTAGGTATTTGGTTGGATTTCCATTTTTTAATTAAGAATACTTTGCATACCATTAAAATATGAACTATCAATTTCTTAGTTGAGTATTTGATTTCTCCAGGTAGAATGTGCAATATCACTGCTTTAGGAGTCCATATTTGTAATATCTTTAATTTTTCCAAACAGATTTCCCAAAAATTAGCAACTCTAGGGCCTTCCCACCATAAATGATAGAATGTCCCTAGCTGACCACATTCTTTCCAGCACCTGTCTGATGTCAAATTATTAAATTGAGCTAGTTTAATTGGTACATAGTACTATTGTTGTACTATTTTTAACTATATCTCCCTATACATTGTATATTTAATTGCTTTAGTTTCTTTCTATTCAAGTTAATAGAGCTGTCAGCCACATAGATAATTCTGAAAAAAAAAAAACCAGAAAGTATATTTAACCCATCCATATCTGCTTATTTAATTTATATTACAAAATTAATTTAACTGTAAACTTGTACACAACTATTTCAATAAACCAAATGTCTGGTTATTTGATTACAATCAAGGATTTTGATTTAAAGTTTGTACTAGTTAGTGTTTCCACACTCATAATTTATGCATTTAATTTAAAATTCTTCAACATTTAGAGTTGCTTTAAATAACATCAGTCAGTTGAATTATAAGCAGTTAATACCATTTAACACACACAAACATATTTTCAATAAGCATATTTTAATTTATAAGCTATCAGTTTTGTGGGGTAGAATCTCAAATTGCTCTATTTTTACACATGTAATTTTTCTAAATATTTTTTCGCTACCATTAATACTGTATAAAACACTATAAAAGTGTGGCCATTTCCAAATGACACAAATGGACACATTCTAGTGAAAAATATGGAAAACTCAGTCCACTGAATAGCAAAGCTCATTCAATAATTTACAAATTCCAAATAACAATTCCAACCCAGTGTATATGGAATCAATGCCGTGATAATGGTAAATGGAACACATTTCTTTTTTTGTTGTTGTTTTATTTTGCTTTATTTTGGTGTGGGGGGGGGGGAGGGGGGGGTTGCTGCACAAAAGTAACTCCTCAAATATAATACTGTGTCCAGTTTTCGGTCAAAATCACATTTTATATGTAAATAATGGATAACTATAGAATTACAATCCTAAGTACACATTATTGGTCACTGGTTTAATTCTGCTCCATACATACATTCTAACACATTAAAATTAAAGGTATATTTAAGATTCCTGGATTCAGTACTGTAGGAAAATAATTTTTGCATAAAAAATCCCAAAATAAAAATGATTAAACCCTAAATTTTTATTACAAATGGAGAGTAAATGGATATTCACATTAGATTGCAAATATCCGAAAGGCCTTAATGAAGGTTATTCTTACTCAGCTTTTTTGTAGCCTTAAAAAATTCTCTCTTAGAGGCTTTTTTCTATTTTTCCATTTTCGCAATCACCTATATTTAAAATAAAGATTCACCATTTTTCCATTTAGAAGAAAACATTAGATATTCACTTTATCTGGAAGATCCAGACTTAGTTAAAAATTGATACACAGTTGATATAACACAATTTTTATTTTCTTGTCAAGTGAGGAATAATGTGTGTTAAGTTTATAAAAACACTTCCAATTAATTGATTGTTAATTTAATGTGACAAATCACAATTACACTGTTAATCTTTAAAAATGTATTAATATTATTATTTTTTATTTTTTAGCTAGAATAGTTTGTCTGGAGACACTTAGCGATAAATATATTGTTTAGAGTCCTTTCAGGACCTTATTAACACATCTCAACACATTTTTATTTTTCCTTTTATAAACATTTAAACACCTCTAAGAATTATATGTTCCTTATAGGTAGCTATAGTTTAAAATAGTTTAAAATATTATCAATATAAGCCAACAAGAGAGTTTGGAAACAATACAAATAGATTTCTTGAATTGAGCAAAACTATATTAAATAACGCTTCTTTGTATTTCAATCTGCGCAATAACACTAAATAAAGTTTGCCTTTTTTGAAAGGGACTAAATAAAGTTCATTGAAAGGGACACAGCACTACGTAGTGACGTCATCACGCAATACGCGTGCGTCATTACGTGACTACGCAAAACCAGGAAGTAACAGGCTTTAAAAGCCAATGTGAAAGCCAAAGAAGCATAGCCTCAGAGAAAGTCCTGTAAAAGGACGAAACAGACCGTTGGCATCTAGTAGTTTTTTCTGTGGAACAGGCTCCTATCTCCCTTATAAGGCATAAAGGGCCTTTTGTCAACCTTTTTCAACTTTTTTACAACTTCTGATAAAGGGGTAAAATCTACGTGGAGAGAGGCAACTGAATTGCAAGTATTGAGTATTTGCTGCATGTTATTACCCTCTCACTTAGGTGGTTTATTCTACAATTTTTTCTATTATATCCCTATAATTAGTGAGCAATGATTTTTTCTTGCATTTATATATAGTTGCTTCATTGATTGACAAGATCCCATATTTTGGGGAGAAATAGTATGCCTGGGTTTCCACAATACTATTTGTTTTTAATTAATTTATTGTGAGTTGTTTTATCTCAAAATCTTTTTTCAACTCTATGATTATCAGTGTATCCTGTGTTTACAGGATCATCAGTATAGACTGATAAATGAGAGTTGATTTGTCTATTATCATCATTGCAGTTCTGTATAAGTATAAGTTTATGAATGACTTTATCTGGGCCTCACTATAATATTTAAAGTACTGCAATTCTAGAATTGAGTCAATAAGTCAGCATAGCAACTTTTAATTGTTTTTCTGCGTTTTTCCAGGATAAAGAGTATCCCAATAAAAAATATAAACTCCTATATATAGACCCTAAAGTTGCCAAATCTTTTGTTTTTGCTAGCAGTTGATTTTGAGAGTTAAGGACCCTGAACATTTGGCCAATCAAAGGCAGGTATAACAGTCTCTGCAGCAAAGTATCATGGGATTTGTATGCTTAGTTCCCAAAACCACACCTCTCTCTCTCCTCCCTTGAATGATGCAACTCACCAGTGTGGCTGTAACTTTCATCATTGTTTCCGGTGTTGGATTGAAGGTTAGTATAGGGTTACAAATGTACTTGATTGCAGTGTTTATATTGTTTATATTAGATTAGATTACAAAAAGGTAAAACAGGGAAACTTAGATATGCCTTTTAAACAATGTTTTGTTTCAATACTTTACCTAATCTATTGTGAAGCTTTTGACCTAAGAATATGATATATATTCTAAAATGAAAGTGTTCTGTTACATGTATTTTTTAAACTATTGTCCAACACACTCTTTTATCTTTTTTTTAATCTGCATTTCAGAAATAACAATAGCTGGACCCAAACCGCTGCATCTCTTAGCATTAACACAGTTCTGCTCTTGGACAATCATCAAGCCCTCAATATAATTCTAGAGTCCAAAGGGATTGTTAAGTTTTCCATTGGCCCCTCCAATCTAAAAGTTGAAAGTGAGACATTTTTAAATTGTATAACAGTAAGGTTTAAAAATAAGTAGATTATGGGTATGCTGGGTCATGTTTGCTTTCCCTAATGGAATTAATCCAGGCTGACATGAATTATTGCCCAATATATCACTAACTACAAGGCACCAACATATTACATGGCAGTAGTAAATGCAGTATGTAATGTAATACCAGGAAGCTTTTTTAAACAACCAGTTTTGAGTGATCACTGCTATAAGAAACATTTTAAATTAGGAACCATTAATTATACAGTTGAGAGGAAAATGTTCAATGTAATACATGTCTCATGTTATTCTACTGATCAATGCAGTCCTTGGCTGAAAATGAAACAAAATATTAATAGAAATGTTTTCCTGTAAATGTACAATTCTGGGGGGGAAACTGACATTTATTGGGTAAATTCCATTTCTTAACTGTCAGTGATATCAAATCATGGAATTGCTTCACTTGGTGGGAATATTATGTTAACAAACATACTTGATAAACCATATTTAGTTAACACTGGACAGCTAATATAGTTAGAAACAGAATAGAAATAGAAGGACAATGGTATGAAACAGTATCTGAAATATGACAGATTGTAGCTGCAATGTATAGCTTGTCTCATATTCCCCATATGTTCTTCACAGAGACAACTAAGACATTTGACGTCTTCACTCTCTCCTTGGGGCTATTGAACATCACTCAGACCTCAGCCCTAGCAGATAAAGCCAGTGCTGAGTTCCAGTCTCTCTCTAAAGCCATAGAGGATTCGGTGAGATTCACCAACCTATTTGGGGATTTTTTTGCTAAATTGCATTTGACTTCACTTCCTATGTATCTTCTTTGTTGCATTGAGCTGTTTCCTTCCATTTGGTTATTTCTCCAATACCTAATCTTTCTACACACTTCCCTTTTATTTCTTGTTAAGAAAGCACTATCACTGGAGCTGTTCTGTGTTGATCTAAAGGTCATCGATATACAGTACATTTTTGAATGGTTAAACAATTTTTCACAGCTTTGTGTTGAGTTTTCGGTTAGGGGATGGTGTTGCTTTTAAGGTCCTCTGTTCCTTGATAGTGCAGGTAAACAAACACATCAACGGTGACTGCAAATGCTGCCTAAATAATAGTCATACAATTACATAGAGAAAATGTTGATTTTCTTTTCAAAATTTTGAAGAGGATAAATGTTTTATTTGTACATTATCAGCCATGTATCTTTAAAACTCACTCCAAACAGCAACAATACTAAGTAAAACACTTTCTTTAATTATGCATGGTATTTTTCAAGAATAAAGATATCTGACAAGAGTTATCTTCTCTCTTACAGCTCAAGGATATATTTAACAATCAGTGTTTGTTGGAGCCATTTGTTACCAACTTCAGGTACAGGCCTTGATCATTCATAGCAAATAAACATATTGGACACACTGTTTTGTTAATACAATAATTATCTCATTGACTGTATGATTTTCTCAGTAATATTATTT
Source organism: Discoglossus pictus (assembly GCA_027410445.1). NCBI lineage: Eukaryota > Metazoa > Chordata > Amphibia > Anura > Alytidae > Discoglossus > Discoglossus pictus. The sequence continues at coordinate 225,000,967 of CM050167.1, forward strand.
GAGACAATTTGTCTTCATAATCTATATACTAGTAAATCTAACTAAAGATGATATAAAGTATAGGATATTTGAGTCCTTCTGTTACACATACTATTCTCTCTCCACTTGGTCTACAATATCATTATTCCCTGTGCATGATTATACATGTGCGCTTTTCCCCCCTTCAATAATCCTTTACATTTCCTGGGAGTGTGGATGAAGAAGAATTGAGTTGTGACAGGATGGAAGGTAATGAGCACAACTGTGGAACTGGAAGGTGTCACAGTGGGTTTCAAGGGTGTGCTTCACCCCAGTAAGGGGTAAAACAGAATCACCAGAGTCAAGGCAATTTCAGACAAGTAGGTTCAGAAGTATTCAGGCTTAGTCAGATAGCGGGTTAGCAACTATGATTCAATGTGAAATATGGTGGCACAGAGAGATAGCTGCCTGGCACTACTGGCATAGCAAGACAGCACTCTGAAACAGCTGGGCAATTGGAATAACACTCTGGAACAGTAAGAGAACCTTGTAACACAAACATTACAGGCTAGGAACACTAGAACAGACAACAGACAGAACATGATACAAGGCAAGAGGTTAGACAAGGCAGAGGCAGCTGTGCCAGAAGACAACGTCATATAAAAATAGGGACTCTGTCCCTTTAAGTGCAGGGGCAGTGAACGCAAGAAGTGAGATGAGTCTGACGAAGACTCTTCTTTTAGTCCTGATTTTTCCACCTTGCTCGTACACGTCTTCATTTCCATCTTTCTATCTATACCGTAATATTTTTCACTGTCCAACTCTTTACAGACAGGAGTCGAATCTTGTAGTGGCCTTAGTGGATCTTTTCTTTCCACCTGGGGTGATTAACAACTCTGTGATTCTCCAAAGCATTGAGAATAATGTGGCAACCTTCAAAAGCAGGAACATCAATGTGGACCTCTCAACAGAGATGCCAACATGTAAGTCAGATTTTCTAAACATGGGTAAAAATATGTTACCAGCATGTAAGTTTTCAACAATACCCTTCTGAATTGTTTCAAATAGTAAATGGTTGTTGATTAATACTTTGAGCAATAAACATTTTCCACACATTCACATCTCATTCATTTCTGGCTCAAGGGGATATGTAAGAGGGGAAATATGAGAAAACAGAGAGGGAGAATGTAATGACAGTGAAAAGTATAAGATTAAAATAGGCTGGTATTGGGGTTGTATTTGGTAAAAGATAGTTAAAAAGCCAATGGTAGTAATGAAAATGTTTTATATATTACAAAAGTTTTTTTGTAAGAGAAATGATCAGATAAGAAAACATAGGAACATATTCTACTGGTCAACTCTCAAAGTTACACACACTTAAAACCACTCTGAAAATTGCCACATATTCTATCAGCTACTCTAAATCCGATAAGGAGTTACCCACCCACAAAACTGACCTTAGAACTCCATTGGTTTTAGCAGAGCTCAAGATTTATAAGTAAGAAATAATCAAAGTTACAAAAAATCAATATTCTATTAGATCCATAGCTCTAGTTCGCAAATTAAGTCTGATAAAATGTATAAAGTTTCTGTCAAAATTTTTCCAAGTACTGAACTGGATTCCCAAGGGCTTTTTCAAACACTAATCACAGCTGCAGCAGCAACACACTAATGTACTTTAAAAGCACTGGAAGGCAAATAAATACATCAGAATTAATTGCACAACATACTCAAACCCACAAATATGCAATTAAAAAATATTTTTTTATTTATGTTTTTTTATTTGAAAGGGATCCTGGGACTTAAGGGGTTAATACATGTGGAACCCACATGGACTAGAACAGTTGCTTTAATGATGTTTATTGTAATGTATAAAACATACTGTTTTCAATGAATGACAGAAGGTTTTGCACTACCGTGACACTTTAATGGTCTTATAAAGGGCTCTATAAAGTTTAATTAGGACTTTGTAAGAAAAAAAAAATCTTTACATTTAAACAATGAATATTCTTTTTTATAATCATGTCCCAGGCTGTATAAGCTCGAGATTTTTGACTGAATGATGTATTGTCGCTGGGGTGGGAGCTGCCCAGAGGGAAGTGTAAAATGTAAATAATATTGAGACCACTCTGTAAAAAACACACATCAGTAGCAGGCAGTTATGTAATATGAGCTGCTAGCAAAGTACACTTATACACCTTCTAGTCACCTCCCACTATTATACTACAAGTACGTTATGCCTGTTTGGAAAACATTCCTCTCTTGTTGCTGACTGTCTGTGTGCTGTCTCTCTCATTGCTCTCTGTCTCTTTATCTGTGCTGTTTGTCTGTGTGCTGTCTTTCTCTATGTGCTGTGTTTCTCTCTCTCAGGTGTGTAATGGCAGTGGTTATGACGCTTGCTGTGGTGTGTGGAGTTTGGCAGGAGTTGCTTTATTGTATGGCAGGTTCTCTATCTGCTTTCTTACGCTCTCTCTCTCTACTGTCTCTCTCTCTCTCTCTCTCTCTGCTGTTTGTCTGTGTGTGGTATGTCTGTGTGCTGTCTCTCTCTCTCTTTGAGGTGTGTAATGACGGCTGGTATGCCACTTGCTGTGGTGTGTGGCTTGTTGCAGCACTTGCTGTTTTGTGTGGCGCGCTCTCTCTCACTCTTTGCTGTGTCTCTCTCTCTTTGGTGTCTTTCTCTCTCTGTGCTGTCTCTCTGTGCTGTCTGTCTCTCACACCACGGTGCTGATGACTTGGGATAAGGTGCAGATGAGCTGGGGATATATAAATGACTGATTGGGGGGATTGTAAAAAAAAATTAGAGGATATTAATAAATATATACATTTTAATTGGGTGGGCGTATTCCAGCACATCACCTGCATATCACCCCACTAGTTATTGTCTCACTAGTGCAACATGGGGAGTTGATCAGCATGCATTGCCAGGCACTTTCCTGAAAGACCAGGTAGGGAAGCACACTAGTTGTAACCTGTTGGGTACTCTAAGGATTAACTACACAGTTTAATGAAGACTTACCTAAATATTATTTAGTAAAGTCCTTTATAAGAACACTAAGGCGACCCTTTATTTAGTGATATGGTAAATTAATTAATATATATGCATGACTGTGAGATGGGAATGTTTCCGATGTCAAAGAGGTGATGTATGAGATTAGAAAACATGAGATTACATTTGGGGATGAGAAGAAAGATTGTGTATATGAGCAAGTATGTAAAAAAATAGAGGGTAAGAAAAGCACTGGCATTTATATACCTAAAATACATCTAATAATAACACACTGTCCAGGTTAGGCTAGCTCAATAAAAAGATACAGGTGTTTTATAATGCAAGCACTCATTCATGTGTTTGCTAGATATATGGAGTGCATGCTACATGTTACATGTATTGGTGCTATCAGACACTTTTGTTTATTCTGTCCGTAGCTGTTTCAGTTGCATTTGCTCTCAGAGAAGATTACACAGCTGACCTCTCCAACGCCTCATCATCTTCTGACATCATACTCAAGAAGACAGTTTTGAATGTGGTGGGTATCCTTCCGCCTTTGAAGCTATCGGTGTAGTTCAGCAACTGGACTTTTTTTTGTCATGTTTTGGCAGTTAGAGCGCTTGTGTCTGAATTTTAAAAAGAGAGATGTTGTCCTCAAAAGCGTGTCACTAATTTAAATGTTTGTCTAATAATAAAAAAATGGTATGTAAACAAATATGTAAAAGCAACTTCCCAAAAGGGTTGATTGCTATGTCTATAGCGCTCCACAAGTGATATCAAGAGGACGGTGCAATTGAATATAAAAAGTTGGCTCATGCAGTGATGGGTATAGATAGAGAAAAGCAAAGTGGATACTAATCTGAGGTTATTCACTCGTCACACCAAATAAATCCACTATGAGGGAAAGTGATGAAAAACAAATGCAAATCGTCTCACTTTGGAATGAAATAGTTCTCCAAATAGTCTGTCCAGAATAGTCCCAAGTGTAATTAAAGTGTGTCCTCCAATAAATGCAATCCTGGTTGCGATGCCGCTTCCTCCAGACAAGTACTGTCCACAAAGTACTTCAAAAGCCAAAAAAACAAGAAGAGGGTTGGGAGGGACAAGCCTCAAGTTTTTGCGCTTGTCCCTCCCACCCCTCTTCTTGTAATAATAAAAAAACACTGTATATTGCAATACTCTTATTTTTCATCCATTACTATACCATATGAAAATACAAATGAAAATACAAATAAGAGATTCAGATTTTAACACATAATGCATTATTTACTGTAGTGCTGATGTAATTGACCCTCGGTGGGGATTACCTTATTAAATAGACATGGAAATAAGGGATCTATTCTGTTATGGTCACGCCGATCGCGGCGCGTAGTATATATATGACTTAAAATTCATAAAATATAATAAGCCTAACCCTAAACCCTAGCCTAACTCTAACCATAATGCCTAGCCTAACCCTAACCCTAACTAACCCCTAGCCTAATCCTAACCTTAACCCTAACCCCTAGCCCAACCCTAACCTCTAGCTAACCCTAACCTCTAACCCCTAGCATAACCCTAAACCTATCCCCTACACTGACCCCTAGCCTAACCTTAACCCTAACCCCTACCCTAACCCCTAACTAACCCTAATGCCTTAGCCTAGCCTAACCCTAACCATAACCCCTAGCCTAACACTAACCCCTAAACTCACATAAAAAAACACATTTTATTAAAACATATATATTACATCCAACTCCACACAATTAAATCACAATATCCTAAAGGTAGCAGTACTATATTCTAAATGATAGATGCTCATAGAGCCAGCAGCATGGAGCCGGCAGCACGCCAGAGCGGAGGCGCAACTAAAATAAGTTTTGATTGCATGAATAAGTTTTGATTGCATAAGAATGGGGGTATTTAATTTGTCACAGTGCTTTCATGGGTTTTTTTTAGATTAAGGTCTTGGAGCACACATTTCTTTCAGAAGTTTAATTGCTCTTGAGGGCCAGCTAATGAGATCTACAGACTAAAGTATGCTCTCGGCATTTCCTATTAGTCTCAATGAAGTTTAAACAGGTTTTACTTAATATTGTTTCAAGCAAAAAACAACTTTTGTAATGTATGAAATGTGCTCTTTGGAATGCTTAAAAAAACAGTGCCAATGAACCACTTTGAATCTAAGATCACTATTCACTCACTTATAGGAAATGCTGAGAAATAAATATTGTATCTTTTTCAGCTGACACCAATTCTAAGCCATGCTTACAACCAGGATCTGCAGGACTCTCCTGTGGTAACGTTCAGGTAAATCTTCACCAGCTGACAAAAGGGGATAATCCTACACTACAAGTTAAGGTCAAGCATTATAGGTAACCCACCTTCCAGGTACAGTGACATCAGATAGTCCACAAGAAATTTAGTGTAGATCTGTACTCAAATCTTCAAAATATATAAATTCACATGAATAAGATAATGATTTTTTGATACCGATTATCTGTCTCTCTCCAATGTTCCTCTGAGTAGCTCAAGTGATTCGTTTTCAAAGGCATGATGCTATCATTCACATTGTGCATAGATTGATTTTATTGGTCAAATACATAGCAGTGAGTGTTTTATACATTAATAAATACTCATTCAGCATCTTGTTCTCTTAGAATTGTGTACCTTTGTACTTCTCTTTAAATCATGCACCATTTCTCTAGGAATATTTACACACTATACATTTTTCAATATGACAATTACTCTAAAATTGCAGAAAGCTATTTTTCGACTTTGATATTTGTCACCAACTGTCTCTACCATACCAACCTGCTTTCTCCATTGGCACCTGCATCTCAAAATGTTCAAAACCAAATAAACTGTCTAGCCTCTTCATAAAGTCTCTCTCTTCTAGCAACTTTGCTTTTTTTCACTCTCTATCAAAGCATTATTCATGGGAGCCATTTTTTACTCTGTTTTATCAATCAAGGAATACATTAATCTTCTCATTTATTTGTATCCCTTCACCATCCATCACTTAAAACACAACTACATTGTTATTTACTCTCCCATCTCCGGTTAGAACTTTTGTTCTGCCATGCTTTTCTCTCACCTAATTATGAGCTGTAGATTGACTGAAAATTAATTAAACAGTCCCACTACTTTGTCTTGTTCCTGTGAACATGGTATTTTACGAAATGGGTAGGTCTACCACATATAACCTTGGCTTTGTATTGTTTTATTAGTAAAGGTAAAAGAGAACTGAGACCAGCAACTTAAAGAACAACTATACTATGACTATAATAGTTGTTGGTTTTGTGAATGTTGGTGACGTTTGCTTCACGAGGGACGCAACTGTGAGCCTCGCAAAGCGAGCAGTTGAGGCCCGTGGGACAGGCTGCATGAAGGCACTCATTGCAGGGCTCGCGATGAGCGCCAGCGAGGCCACCAGGGCTCACACCACCCCAGCTACAATGAGCTCTGTATGCCAACAGGGCTCGCATCACCCCCAGTACCTGGTTCCTGCCAGTGGCTGAAGCACATACCACAAGCTGCAATGAACCCGCAGGGCTCACATCACCCCCAGAACCTGGTTCCTGCCAGTAGCTGAAGCACGTACCTGGATGCAACACTGCCACCAGCGCCACACTCACCGTCTGCTCCTCTGCGGCTACCGTCCTCCGGGCGGAACTACTTTCTGGATCAAGCAGCGCATCGCGCAGGCGGGATTTGCATTGTGTGGTAAACAGCATTGCCAGCCTGGCAGGGTTGCATCCAGGTACGAGACACAGGGGAAGGACAGGAGGGGGGAAAGGAGACAAGGGAGGGAGAGGAGGGGGAACGGAGAGACAAGGGAGGGAGAGGGGGGAAGGAGACACAGGGGAGGGAGAGGGGGAAAGGAGACAGGAGGGGGAAAGGAGTCACGAGGGAGGAAAGGGAGAGGGGAAAGGAGACACGGGGCAAAGGGAGAGGTATAGTATCAAATGTTGAAATAGGGCAACCTTTGGGAAACAGTGATCACAACACAGTCTCATTTGAGACTGAATTAAAAAAACTAAATTTTAAGGGGCCAACAAAAACTCTTAATTTTAAAAGGGCAGATTTTAACGGTCTAAGGGCAGCCATACAAAGTATAGACTGGGACAGAGAACTGAACACTGAACATAAATGGACAATATTTATATTCTTACTAAATATACATACACATCGGCATATACCATGTGGGAATAAAAGTAAAAGGAGTAAATCCCATCCAATGTGGCTTAACAATGATTTAAAGATCAAGATACAGAGTAAAAAACAGGCATTTAAATTATACAAACAAGAGGGGACAGAGACTGCTTTACAGGAGTACAAGGAAATCAACAAGGCTTGCAAAAGCGCTATTAGACTGGCTAAAATAGAAAATAAACAATTAATTGCAAAAGAGAGTAAGACTAACCCATCAAATATTTTTTAAGTATATTAATGGGAAGAAGGCCAGGAAGGAAGCTATAGGAACATTACAATGTGACACAGGCCATCTGAAAATTAGTGACCAGGAAAAGGCAGATGAGCTAAGTAGGGAAGGGAGGTACCAGTGGTTGGGACACTGCAACTTAATGGGGCTACACTACCTTTGCTGAATAATTGCTTAACGCAGGAAGTAGTCCAAAAGAGGATTGAAAAAATTAATGTTATACATCCAATGGTACTGAGGGAACTGCGTTCTGTAATAGTCAAACCATTAGATTTCATTTTCAAGATTCACTCAACACAGGGTCCCTACCAGATGACTGGAGAAAAGCAGATGTGATATCTATATTTAAGAAGGGAGCAAGAGCCAATCCAGGGAATTATAGACTAGTGAGCCTCACTTCTGTAGTGGGAAAGCTTTTAGAAGGGTTAATAAGGGATAGTATACAAGAATATGTTTATTTGAACAGGATTATAAGTAGGAGTCAACATGGAGTTATGAGGGATAGGGCATGTCAAACAAATCTTATTCGTTTCTATGAGGAGTTAAGTAGGAACCTGGATCAAGGCAACTCAGTGGATGTAGTCTTTTTGGATTTTGCAAAGGCTTTTGATACAGTGCCACATGGGAGACTATTGTGCAAACTAAGGGATACAGGAATTGCAGTAAATATCTACTCATGGATTAATAGCTGGCTAAAAGACAGGAAGCAAAGGGTTGTTGTAAATTAAACATACTCTGATTGGACTAATGTGGTAAGTGGGGTTCCTTGGGGTTCAGTATTAGGTCCCCTCCTTTTTAACATATTTATTAATGACTTGGAAATGGGATTGGAGTGTGAGGTCTCCATTTTTACTGATGACACAAAGTTGTGCAAGGTAATTAAATCAGATAATGATGTGCTTTCCCTCCAAAGGGATATACATACAATTGAGGAATGGGCATCTAAATGGCAGATGAGATTTAATACGAAAAAATGTATCTGGGAAGGAAAAATATCCATGCAATTTATAATCCTAATGGAGCAAATATAGGGGTATCAGATATTGAAAGGCATTTGGGAGTACTTGTGGACAACCATCTAGGTAACAGTGCCCAAAGCCAAACAGCAGCTGCAAAGGCAAATAAAATATTAGCATGTATTAAGAAGGGTATAGAAGCCAGGGAAGCAAGTATAATTCTACCACTATACAAATCTCTAGTACGCCCTCATTTGGAATATGAGTAAAATTGTGGGCACCACTTCATAAAAAGGAAATTTTAGAGCTGGAAAAGGTACAGAGGAGGGCAACAAAACTAATAAGGATAATGGAAGGGCTAAGTTATGAAGAAAGACTAACCAAATTATACTTATTTTCTCTAGAAAGAGGAGATATGATTTCCTTGTATAAATACATCCAGGGTCAGTATAAAGATTTGTCAAGGGAGCTTTTTCTGCCAAGATGTTTTCAACTGACAAGAGGACATCCCTTGAGTTTAGAAGTAAAAATATTCCACCATAAAGAAAGAAAAGGGTTCTTCACAGTAAGGGTGGTTAATCTGTGGAATTCTCTACTAGAGGAGGTGGTGACAGCGGATTCGATAGATAACTTTAAAAGGGGACTGCATTTATTTCTAATTAAAAAGAGAATTCAGGGTTATCCTGGATAATTAGAGAGAGAGTATTGATTTCACTTTGAGACAATTGGCTAAGTTTCACTTGTTTTTTTTCTGTTTGCCTTTCCCTGGAATAATTAATAATTAAAAATAAATAAATAGTTGATTAATAATTAATTAACAATCAGAGGAGATCTTAAAATGTTGAACTTGATGGACTGAAAGTCTTTTTTCAACCTTAATTACTATGTAATTATGTAACATAAAAACATAGGTACAAAATGAGATGGGACATCATTAGGGCACAATTGCATCCTTGTTTAAGTGTATTTCAGAATTTTTTTAAAATTAGTTCCTCAAATTATTTGCACGCTCCAGATACCAAACAGATTGCATATTGTTTAAGAGACTCTTTCTTTGTTCATTCCTCTCTTATTTTCCATTCTTATGCCCACAGTAATGACACAGGAGCAGCAACCATGCTGGTTAAGTACAAACTCAACACCACATCATCTGTAGAAAGCATGAACATAATGACTTCCCTTCTGCAAAGTAAAACTTTCACTGACCTTATACACAAATCAAGTCTATCTGTGAATGGTGAGTAGATATACTGGAAGTTGGCAAACCTTAACAGAGAATTATCACTCATTCTAAACAGTCCTGATGCTTTGGAGGCATTAATGTAAATGGCATCGCTCAGTAGTGTCCGACTCTCTGTGACCTCATGGACAACACACCATGCTGATCCACTTGGTTTTCATGGCAGAGATACTGGAGTGGGTTCCTCCTCCAGTGGGACACAGCATGAAGCTCCTGGTGTTCCCAGGTGGTCACCCTTCCAAGTACTTGCCAGTGTGACCTCTTGGTTCCCTGGCTGGATTGGAACCCAGGCTGCTGTGGTGAAAGCACCTATATACTAACCACTGGGCCACCTTCTAAATAGAAAAATATCATGTAATAACAATGAAACAGTAGATACAAGATCCTGTTTAAGCCTTTTTAGGATGGGCTCTGCATAATAGATAAAGGACTAATTGTGCCTAAATCAGAATCGGGAGAGTGGCATATGGGGATCTGTAAACGTGAATTATTTACTGTATGTAAAGATGAACCTGAAATATTTTTTTGTAAACTCATCTGATCCTATGTAATCTAAGACTTTGCAATTGCAGGTGTGAAATCCAAATTTCAGGTATATAAATGCTCTCCTAGATTCATCAACCTGAAATTCACTGATGACTTGAAGAATAGAAGTAGTCAGAGACACAAAGAAAGGAGAACATAATTTGCAAAGGGGTGAGTTATCAAAATACAGAAGATAGGGGCCACTTAGTGATATAAAGGACAGAGTTTGAGATTTGTCTGAATGTGGACTAATGAAAAAGTAAGGAAGGTACTTATGGAAGAAAATGGATCTGTGAGGATAGAGTAAAATCATGCAAAATTGTATGTTACATATTCCATATGTAAAATCCTATTGATGTCTGAATTACTTCTAACAGCAGTTGCTGACAAATAAAACAATATATACAAAATATATTAAATTGGACACAACATACATTTTTCTCCATACCTATAAACATACAATACACTGTACATAGATAAAGACATACTGAGGTACTAAAAATATATTTTACAAAGCTGGAAATTCCAAATGCCAAAGTGAGACTATTCTGTGTTTATTTGGTCTTGTCCCGTAAAGATTGAGACATTCCCATTTAGGGACAGATACCACTGATATTATAATTGGCAAAGTGCCTAAAGCCAGTTCCCAAATTCTAATAAATAATCATCTGTTACAGCTTTCCAAACACAGTCAATGTCTGTTCAGGCTTTCCAAGAGATGTGGACCTTTCTTTTTCTCATTACTGTGATCTTCAATTTTTTTCTTTAAATCACTTGTTTGTTGTTTCATTGCTTTAATAAAATATTTTTGTTTATTTTTCTTCTTTAGGTAACTGAAAGTTTGAAAAGCCTTAGCATTGCTGAAGTGACAGTGACATCTTTTGTGTAAGTAACGTAACGTGATCAGGAAATATAAAATATTTTTTTAATGTCTAATAGACAAGCTGTGATAAGACATATTGCTTATGATTACAGTGCAATACATAGCACACTGATTTATATTATAATGGTAATTAAAAAGACAACTCGCAATTATGACAACTATAATATGTGATACCTTTGTTGCACTCTGCTTCTTGCCATTCCTCGTCATTATGCTTTTTCTATTGCTAGCTTAAGAAAACTGATTTGTTCTCAAAACTCACAAATAATAAAGAATCTCCAGATGAAGCAGTTGCAATTTCATACAGAGAGGACGGGTTTCCAAATTACCAAGTAAGACTTCCCCTCTCTTTCCTTCACTTTGTGTATTTTTCAGACATTTAAAAATCTAAACATCTTAGATCATATTTAGTAGAATAGAAGAAAATGAGAGCGAATAGCTATTCAGTCTCCTTTTCTTCTATTATAGTCTTATGTTGTATTCTCTAGTATGAAAGGGAGTTTTTTGAGGATAGTAGTGCAAGAAGAACATTTTTCAAGGACCATGTCTTTGTCTGATTTGAAATAAGATTTTCACATACTCAGAACACAATGGAGGAGAAATACTGTCATTCTCAAAGTATTATTCAAAACTATAACATTCTGTTATATGTCTATATTGTGCACCTGTTTCCTATAGAAATTGTATTCCATTTTTACTAGAAGCTGCCATTTCATAGGACACAAAACGTAGAGAAACAAAATGTATGGTATATTAGGGGCATAGGTTGTCTTACATTATAGGTTCAATTACTAGGGTTTGCACAAAATAGCAATCAATGCAATCAAAAGTGGAAGTGGACTGACAGAAGAGATAGTTGTAAATGTGACATAAATCTGGAAGTGTCTCAGTAGTACACAAGAGGAATAATCTCAGAATGTATCATTGCGCCCTTTATTCTAGTTACTGCCCGTGATATACTTTGAAATGCTGCTGTTTTTGCAATGTATTAACCTATTTTATGTATTTGCCACTCTAACCTTCAGACCTATCTTGCTTTCTTCCTGTTGGTACATATACAATGTATTTCAGTTCACTGCTATGGTGGTTCTCCTGTTCTTTTACTTATGCCTCTAAGATTTTATCCAAACTTTGTCTCTTCTTAACCCCTGAGTCAGAGTTTGTGTTTGGGTCTCTGTCCACTAAGCATCCGTTTCTTTATGTCAACATTTTACCCTTTCTGTTATATTTCCATTCCTCTTTTCTAGTTTATTCATGGGGCCAATGCTTAAACATTCATATTAGCTCATCATAAGTGCAACCTCATTACAACTCATTAAAGTTTGACATGACTGACCTAAATAATTACATACCTGATTTTAATCATCTCTTATTTTTCTGTTCGCCTAGTCTCACCCACATTACCGAAGACATTAAACAAGACGTTAAAGGAAACCACATCTTCAATGCCCAGAGCCAACCTTCAGCCTGTGTATAGATATAATAGTCAAATTTGTTTCATGTTTGTATTGAACATGCAGGACTTTTTGATTATCATGCCAAGCCAATTATCACTGCCTAATTAAGTCCAGTACCATGACTCATTTATTGGCTGCTCTTTGTGCTCTTACATACTCTGAGCTACTTTACATGCTTATACAAGGGTTCCGGACTTTCAAAAGAACAGGTAATTACCACAACCTAGGGGGCCAAACAGAAAAAGGCAAGCCTATTGAAAACACAATATTGGCAAACTAAACTGTTATTGTGGAAGAAGAGTTTCCTAATTTATTTTATTTTTTATTAGAGCACGGTCATGTTACAATAGTTAAAGGCCCATTTACCTCACTATAAGTGCTCTTCGTTATGTGAAAGAGCACAAGATTCTATGTTAAAGTGAATTGTTGATTTTCTTTAATAAAACTAAGAACAGTTAAAAATCTGCAGTCTTTGTTTACAGACACACTGCAGACTGCCCCATGATTTACAGCATCTGCTGACAAGGGCTGTTCCAAGCTGCGTGAACAGAAATAATTATGGTTTTAGTCTTGTTCAGGAGTGTAATCAGCCATCAGTTAACCCACAAATATTATATTTGTGAGTTTCTAGCAGTCATTTCCCTGCACAGATGAATTTGGGAATGGTTAACCCTCTCTCTGATTTGCTCTCTGCACACAGCTCTTGCTGTCAGTCTCTCTGGAGGCATGCCTAATTCTCATGAAAACAGAACTTCATTTATGTGAAACATTCTAAAAGTATTTCAACATATATTCAGGAGTACATTACAGTGGTGTGCTCCAAGGTGTGGTGAATTAAGGTTCTCTTAAATGTCCCATTATAACAAATTTTTCATGAGCTTTTCATGAGCGTATCATGATTTTCCGATATCTGTTTCAAATGTTGTATTTTAAGAAGGCTTGAGTGTCAGAAGTTTATGAAATTCAGTCCAGTCCCGCAAAAAATGATTTATGCTGAATTTGGGGTGATGACATTGTATTTTTCCCATAGGAATTTTTGCTAACTTGTATGAAAAAAATTGGAAGAATGGATTTATTTTAAATTTTCTAATGTAATAGTGATAGTGAAAAAGCGCAAGGTTGTATGTTAAAAGTATCTATTTTTTTAGTTACACTTATAACATCAATAAAGCTAAAGTTTTAAGTCTGTTTACATACAAAGGGCCTTATTCAATTGAGAAATTGTAAGTTACTGGAGCCTGTAAAGGATCCCGTAAACTTATTTGCCATACAATTGTCATCTTTTTGCGAGCCACAAACGGTCTACGGGTCACGGACTGAAAATCGATGCGTTTGTTGCAACCATAACTTACACCCCATCTAAGCCTTTGCTCTTTCACATCCGCAAGAGTTACAATCACTAAAATTGCAAATCGCTATTCAATTGCTATAAGTCCGCAAGCCTGCAAATGTTTTCACACTTGTAAACGGCAAATGTATAAGAAAATCCTACGGGTACCAGATGGGTCCCGCAAAGGGGTTAAAGACATGTCCTTAGCACTGTAAATGCAAATAAAAAATCAATACTGCTCTGTAAATGATGGGGAAAGCGATGACATTAGAATTCATTGCACAGCAGTCTCAAGCTCGCAAATTGGCAATAAAAATTTGATTATTTTTATGTTTCATTTCTGGGTTATATCGATCTCGGGAATCAAAGAGTTAATACATATCAGGCCACCCATATAGACTAGAACAGTATTGGCATTCATTCTTATTATTTTGTAATAATCAAACGCTAATTTTTTGACGTGTAACCTCCATCTTATACTGCCGTAATGATGACGGTCTCATTTTCTACTATCTGTTTCTAAATGGGTAGTTAAGGCCTTGCTTAATTGATCATGTTCACGCTCTGAAATGCTACATACAATTGCATGGTTTACAGTTTCGGCTTTCGGCCTGCAGACATGCAGCCTGTATAACGCGAATTGCGGCCTTGCAATTGAATGAGGCTCAAAGTCTATACTGCCTACTGACTGTTGCATGATAACAGATAGCTGAACATCACAGTGAGACTTGACTGAAAAGTTAACCCATAACTACAGTAACTTGTTTAGGTGATTCCAGCATTTCATGCTCTGCACTGGTGCATTTGATAATAGTTAACTCTTTTTTTATTTATTTTTTGCTCACTACACAGTGCTGTTGATGTGGATTTGGAAGAGGGCAGTAAGTGACTCATAAACACAAATTGTACTTCATAAATATCTCAGTTAAAAATATACGTATTTCAAAACGTCAAAAAGTATTTCAACTTGCTTTTTGGCGATCTACACTGTGATGTGGTCCAAATTGTACTCAATGAAGTGGCCCTTTAAGGTTTCAAAAAGAACTCTTGGTGGAAAAAAACCACTGTTTTACTGCAAACAGACATTTAAAAAAAATTACCTTTTAACAAATGAAACCAGTCAACATATTTCCAGAACTATACAAAAGGGTGCACCGAAGGTTTTTGAACAAAATTGCTTATGTTTATCTTCACAAGAACCCCTTTTTTTGTGATACCTTTTGCAATCGTCCCAGTGCAAACAGAAAACATGTCTGACGTTCTGTCGAGGGAAAACTTGCAGATACCCCCATTTTTCAACTTCAAAAACTCTGTGTATGAGAGACTTTTTTTTTTTAAACTAATTTGATATTTAATTTTGCTATCCTCAATATCCAGCCATACTTACTATGCATAAATAGCTTTTAGCTTTTTAAAAGAGAAAATACAGTGCTTTTATATGAATGAAGCTGTCTCTGTTTCTTTAAATAAATCATAGGATCTTAAAAGGCATTGGCTTATATTTGTAATGTAAATGTCAAAGTTGTTTTATTTTTTCTTTCAACTTCAAATAATATAATAATTCATTGAAAAAAAACTAGTATCTGTTTTTATGTTACATATAAAGAGAATAAGTTAGTAAAAATATTTTTAATATAACAAAATTGAGAAAAATACTTGAAATTGGAAAAAAAAACTACATTAAAGTATAGTTAAGTTTGTTGTACAGAAATTAAGGCTAGAAAATGCACACATTAGGAAGTTAAGGTTGCATGTAAACTTAATGTCTCTTCCTCCCTCTGTAAATGTTTTCAGGATGTCATCATTCATGAAATTATTCATGACATCACATATGATATAATAATGAAATCAGAAATAATATGGAAAAAAGGAATCATCCATGATATTACTAATGACATCACACTACACTCCCTATGATGTCACTTAATGCATTTACAACTGTACACTTAGTTAAATCTAGAATAAAATTTGCAGTCTTCCAAGGCAATATCAGAAAGTGCAGACTAAGTACAACTGAACACCAAACACCAAAAGAAAGAACTTATAGTGAGTGCACTCTTCTCTGATCCTAGTAAGGACAGTGGTGACAACCTAAAATATAATTTTTATTTAAAAGATTAAAAGGCTCAATAAAATCATAAAATCTCAGGATAGTATTTAAGAGATCATCCAATTAATATTTAGATAGGTGGATTCATTATATGTTGAATGTTACCAAGTTGCAAAGTGATACTAATGTAATAGAAATCAATCAAAATTAAATCAAAGTGAATACATTATTAATAAGTGATGCAGTGCCCAACTTAAAGAGGATATACTGTCAGTAAGTGTATATATATGCAATATAAATCTGATCCTTTTTATCCTAATAAATAAAAATTATATTTTTAGTTGTCACCTCTGTATGTAATCAATAAAAAGAAATATAAAGCAACCCCTAAATAGAGTAATGATTGATAAATCAGAATAAAGGACTGAACAGACCTGAAAGACCAAAGATATGGGCTCAAAGAAACTGTACAGTAAAAGACTCTACATAATACTATTAATGTAGCAACCAACTAAAGAAAAAAATATATATACACAAACTTTAATATTAAAATAATGTTGATCGCCCAAAATACATACAAAGAATTGAAAAAAAAAAATATATAGGCAATGTAGGCCTCACACACATGCCTGTAGGCAGGCAACTGATATTCAATCGATTACAGTCAAAAAAGTGTTGTTTTATGTCACTGTACACTATGGTTGCACCAGATATGACGTATCACTGTGCACTGGCAAAAGTTGGCAGAGTAGATGCAATAGGCTTCACACACACGCCTGTAGGCAGGCAATTGCTATTCAATCTATTACAGTCAAAAAAGTGTTGTTTTATTTCACTAAGCACAATATAAGCTGTTAGGTGTTAGCCTGTCACACACACATGCTGGCAGGCAGGCATATGCAATTAGATTACACAGAAATTTTTTTATAAAATAAAATAAATGATGTTCTAGCCCTAAAATGGGCTTTTTGGGTTGCTGTCTGTGACGAGACCAATCTCGCCACTGTACATTGGAGGAGCCTGGTTGCCCGCCTGGTGCCTTTTGACTATGGACTGGCATTTAAATACTTTATTTTCCTATGCAGAAAGACTTTGGTTCCATGGCCATTGAACTGTATGTATGTGGTCTGAGCGCCATTCAGTAATAATGTGTGCTCAGACCTAAGCTATTTGCAGATATGTTCTGGGTTATAATATGTTGTGGTTATATCTGTAAAAATATTGTATTGTGTGGTATGCCGTCAAATACGTTTGGTCTCATACACTTGGTCAGGAGTTGCCCATCTGCCTCTTAAAACACACAAGAGATAGCAGAACAAAAGGGTTTAAGCAGACAAGATGGCACCATGAACAATGGGGGTAAGGACTCTTGAATAATGAGATGGCCTGGGGTTTTCCCATACTCCCAGCATGGGAGTAAGTGAGCCTAGGGATGTTACTCTCTCCACCGCCAGAGGTAGAATGAGCAGTTAGCCACGCCTAGTGGGTGGCTCCTGGGGGAGGGGACTCCTGGCTCCCACGCCTTAACCCTGTCTGATTGGCCAGAGGTAATTAGGGGTTGACCAAAGGTAGTCACTGCCCCTACTGTGTATGTGAAGTGTTTAAAAATGTATGTTGTTTCAAAAGGCAGTTCACTGCTTGACCCTCAAACACAGAGCTTATGTCTCGTTCTTGGGGGGATTCATGGTATGCTGTTACAGACTGACTGCCAGGAGTGTAAGCATCTTGGGGTGCTTTTTCTGTTCAGCTGCTAGCAGCTATTCGTGAGGTTCCAGTTCCAGACTTGGAGCATTTTCCCCTTGGATCCAGTTTGGGGGAATGGGTGTCCTGCAGTAGCTGTCCCTATATCACTGGACGGGCAGATCAACTAAAACGGCTTTGGCAACCCCTTATATGTGTGGGGGGTACCGTTACACTGTCCTTCAGATGGAAGGCTCTGGAAGGGAGTGTATGCTGCTGATTGGCTGGAATGTGTCTGCTGACTGTGAGGTGCAGGGTCAAAGTTTCCTCAATGATAAAGTATAGGGGGCGAACCGAAAAGCGCATATGTTAGCCGTCCGCTGCAAACGCGAACATGCCAAATTTGCAGCGAATAGTCCGCGGGCGAACTGTTCGCAACATCTCTAGATATAACCCAACATTCTTTCAACATTTTATAATTGGTTATGGGTAACTTATGAGTTGACCATTATATGTTTTATTAAATAGCTTTATATTGAAGTGTAAGAGAAAAGACAGCAAACAGTTTGATTCAGATGATACCTTTTAATGGCTGACAGTTATGTAACATCACCACCAAATTGATTGTTTTTTGTTCTATGGCTAGCACAGTACCTCACTATTAATTATTAGTGTAAAACACTATTATCTTTATTTTCGTGCTGTCTCTCTCCCTCTGTGCTGTCTTTCTCTGCATGTTATCTGTCTCTCTGGGCTGTCTCTTTCTCTCTTTGCTGCTTGTCTCTATGTGTTCTATCTGCCTCTCTGCGCTGTTTCTCTCTTTCTTTGCTGTCTCTCTCTTTGCTGTCTGTCTGTTTCTCTCTGTGCTCTGCCTCTCTTTGTGTTGACCTAATGTAATGTTGGGGTTGCCCGGGTTGCGTCCTTGTTTTTTAATCTCGTAGGTGTTTTTCGGCAAATATGTAGGTGTTTGATGGTGTTTTGCGTCTTTAGACTGCTGTAGCCTCATTTTCATTTTTTTTCGGCAGCCATTTTTTCTCTCGCTTAGAGAATTTTTTAGTGCCTAAACTCTTTTAATTTGAGTTAAATTGAGGTGTAACTTTAGTTTTCGAGGTCCGGGATGCTCCCTCTTCCTGTAAGTAAGCTTTTTATGTATTTGTTGTGTGTATTTGTTGTATTTTTCATGTTTTCATGTGTGTGTGTTGTGGCCGATTTTTGCGAGGTCGTAATGAGTCGTAACGTGTCTCGTATTTTCCTTGCGTAAGTACGTAAATTTTGCGAGGGTCGCAGTTGCTGGCAAGGAGCGAGCCCGCAAGCGTTAGCAACGAATCCCATGCTTACATCTATATATGTGATACACTAGTAGAGATGTCTGGCCAAGTAAAAGTGTGTATAACTTTTATTGCTTAATAATTTACAAGGTGAAGACATAAAAATGATGATGCAATAAAAAAAGTAATGAAGTACCTCTGAGAAATAAATATGACTCATAAGCAAAATGCATAGAATCTGTATCCTTCTAAGCAATAATGCCACGCGTAGACATATCAGTACACAACTTATCTTCCAATGCAATATACTACAGTCAGTTAATTGTATCAATAGTAAATTAGAAAAAATGGCCACTATGATAGAATTTTATTTGGACAACCTTAATGTAACATGATGAGCAGTGAATTATTAAAATCTTGATATTAGGTCCATATTGACAGCATCTAAACCCCCTCTGTATAATACTCCAATAATACTTATTATGGCAACTTCTTCTCTTCTTAACAACCTGAATCATCTATATTACTTAAATGATGTCTTCAAGCATCTATGAGCTAATATTAGCGAATAACCAAACTTGGCATTTTTCTGCTGGGGTGGAAAGCACATAAATGCTGCAACTTTGGTACAACACGATGTGCAGCCACAGGAGAAATACTCCCAAATCTGATCACTTCATATCCTGAATGTGCTCATTGTAATACTACTGGTTTAACTTCAGTGTTCCAATTGCTCTAGAGCAGCGGCTCTTAATCCTTCCAGTGCCGCAACTCCCCAACAAAACCTCCCAAGCTGTGGCGACCCACAACAGCAAAACTACAGACCAGAATAGACAAAAAAAAAAACACATCCCGATGGCTCCAGGTGACCACCGGCAAATGGTATATGTGAGTAACATATAGATACTGGGACATTCCCTATATATCGAACATGTTTACCTTTTTTTGTAAGTCTCTTTAGGTAACATCCATAACTGTGTACTTCGAGGTTACATTCTGGGTATCTGCTATTTCCAGACATATGAATCATACCTGTTTGTTGTGATGCACCCCACAACATCGACATATAATCAATATCACTCACCTTTTAGCAACGACACAGAGTCTGCATGTACTGGTTTCTATATAGATATCAGTACTGCAGGGGAAATTCACGTTTTGCTTATTTTATTACAATTAAGCTGCCTAAATACAAAATGATCATAGTGGTTACTATTTACATTTACTATGGATACAATTACATTGTGAGTTTAGTTATTCTCTGCTTATCATGTGTTTGTCTAAATAAAATTACTATCATAGTGGCAATTACTTTTATTTTACTATTTATACAAATTATATAGTGTTATATTGCATTGAAAGTTAAATTGTGTACTAATAGGTCTATCCGTCATATTATTGCACGGAAGGATACAGATTTCTATGCAATTAGTATATGAGTAATATTTATTTCTCAGAGGTACTTTATTACAATTTCTATTACATAATTTACTTTTTTTAATAGTAAAACAATGAGTTATATTTTAGTATACATATACCTTACTTTCCATGCAATAATGAGTACACATATATATGGTTTGATTCTTCTCTTCTTTCTGTTATTGACTATGAGCCTCATTCAATTGAGCTTTTGGGAGACCCGGGCATTGGAAATGTAGCCCGCAAGTTATTTTGCTATTCAATTGGCGTCTTTTTGCTGGCTCTGATTGGGTTAGGGGCTCCGGCCTTCGATTCACTGAGATGGTTCACATTGCAAGTTAATGGCCCTCAAAGCCTTTGATCTTTCACGGACGCAAAAGTTGCGAACCCTAAAATCGCAAATCGCTATTCAATTGCTCCGATTCTCCCTCGTAAAGCAAGCCATCAAGCCTGCAAATGGCAAAAGTCGAACCACAAGTCCCGGTTACCAAGGAGGATTCGCAAAGGGCTTAAAGAAAATAAAAAAATCAATACTATACTCTTATTAAAAGTGAAAGTGTTGATAGCACAACATTCTCAAGCTCGCAAATCTGCCCAGAAAAATACTTTATTTCATGTCTGATTTCCGTGTTATATCGATCCCGGCAATCAATATGTTAATACATATAATGGTATATCATATTTACGGTTTTATCGATATTGCAATATTTCAGGAATGTGGGTCCCATAGTAACTCATAATTGAAGCCTGTAGGACTTTGAAATCCAAACATCATTTTTCATTGATGTAATGATGACTATGCCTGTTTCCATTGGCTGTTTCTTTCCTGGGAGTTATGGCTGTGGTTAATTGATCTGTTCAAGCTCACAAATGCTACATACAATGGCATGGTTTCCGAATTTCGCTATCGGCCCATAACTTGCCGTCTTGCTGAATTGAATAGCACCGTAACTCGGGCCTACATTCCTTAACTAGCGGCCTCTGAATTAAATGAGGCTCTATGCATTTAGTTACCATAGTAGCACTGGCACATTACTTACAGTGTTAAGATTGCATACAGGTACAGTGGCTTGGTGGTTTAATATAAATTATTTTGAAATCTGATTGAAACGGACACTACACCCCTTACCTCTCCCAAACCCATAAGCCTTTGAGAGGGGACAGATACATGCATTGGCGTCTCTCACACAAATTCCACCATAAGACATCATGGATGCCTCTGTCGTCTGGCAGAAGCACCACAATTTATTTATTTTTCTGAATAAAAACTAGCTTTATAACTCTCCCCTGCTTAATTATACTCTTAATCAGACTCAGAGTTTTCAAGTATATACAGTGCAATGACAAAGTGTTTACCCCCTTCCTGATTTTGTCTATTATTACATATTTGTCACACTGAATGTTTTCGGATCTTCAGACAAAATCTAATATTAGCTAAAAAGCAACCTGAGTAAACAACGCAGTTGTTAATACAGTATAATTTATTTAATGAACACAGTTATGCACAACCCATAACCCCTGTGTGAAGAGTAAATGTCCCATTACACTCAAAAACTTGTTGCACCATTTTTATCTGCAATGACTACAGCCAAATGCTTCCTATAATTCACTATCAGTCTTTCACATCTTTGTGGAGGGATTTTAGCCCACTCTACCTCACAGAACTGCTTTAATTCAGAAACATTGTTGGGTTTTTAGTGTGAACTACTTGTTGCATGTCCTGCACCTCATCTCTATTGGGATAAAATCTTTTCAGCCATTCATTCAGATGTGAAATTGCTTTTGTGTTTTCAATCATTGGCTTGTTGCAAATGAGAAACAAGCATTTGTTTTCTTCTTGCTTAGTAGTGGTTTCCACCTTGCTAATCTCCCACGAAGCCCATTTTTGCACAGCCTCTTTCTGATTGTGCAGTCGTAAACACTGACCTTAACTAAAGCGCAAGAAACCTACAGTTTTTAGAGGTTTTCTTAGGATTCTTTGTGACTTCCTTGATGATTTTACACTTTACCCTTGGAAAATTTTGGCAGGCAGGATACTCCTGGGAAGATTCACTTCTGTTCTGAGTGTTCTCCATCTTGAGATAATTGCTCTTTCTGCCATTTGATGGGGTCTCAGAGAAATGGCTTTCCAACCCTTTCAAGACTGATAGATCTCAACAACTTTTTTTTCAGATCTCTTCAGGAATTTCATTTGATAGTGGCAGAATGTGCTTGTTGTGCTGACAATTTGATACTGATAGTAAGGGTCTTAATAACTGAGGTTTATATTCTATATATTGTAACAGAGTCAAACAAATAATGCCCCTAGAGGTGGGTTTAATTAAAGAGGCTGGAAGATTTCTCTGGCGAAAGAAAGAGTTAACTGGGCAGTAATCAGAGGCTAATTGAAGCCCAGCTGTGGATTGCCTTTAAGACAACAGCAGAGAGATGGGTGGAGTCCTCACTTAGGATTGGGCCTAAGCAGTGTGTAAAATCTGCTGAAGGAGGTCCTGTTGGTGAGCTGCTGTTAGCAGCTTAAAGCCAAGTCAGAAAGCAGAGCAGAGTCAAGGAGGATTGCAGAGCAGAGCAAAGCCAAGGTGGATTGCAGAGCAGAGCAAAGCCAAGTCGGATTGCAGAGCAAAGCCAAGGCAGATTGCAGAGCAAAGCCAAGGCGGATTGCAGAGCAAAGCCAAGGCGGATTGCAGAGCAAAGCCAGGTCGGATTGCAGAGCAAAGCCAAGTCAGATTGCAAAGCAGAGTAAAGCCAAGTCAGATTGCAGAGCAAAGCCAGGTCGGATTGCAGAGCAAAGCCAGGTCGGATTGCAGAGCAAAGCCAGGTCGGATTGCAGAGCAAAGCCAGGTCGGATTGCAGAGCAAAGCCAGGTCGGATTGCAGAGCAAAGCCAAGGCGGATTGCAGAGCAGAGCAAAGCCAGGTCGGATTGCAGAGCAGAGCCAAGTCTGTCTACAGAGCAGAAGCAAGACTGTTTGCACAGCGGTTTAAAGGTAAAACTGTTTTTGCCTGGAAGATGGCCACAGAGAAAGAGGTTTCCAGAGCAGAGCAAAGCCAGGTTGGTCTGCAGAGCAGAGCAAAGCCGAGTCGGTCTGCAGAGCAGAGCAAAGCCGAGTCGGTCTGCAGAGCAGAGCAAAGCCGAGTCGGTCTGCAGAGCAGAGCAAAGCAGAGTCGGTCTGCAGAGCAGAGCAAAGCCGAGTCGGTCTGCAGAGCAGAGCAAAGCCGAGTCGGTCTGCAGAGCAGAGCAAAGCCGAGTTGGTCTGCAGAGCAGAGCAAAGCCAGGTGGATTGCCTTTAAGACAACAGCAGAGAGATGGGTGAAGTCCTCACTTAGGATTGGGCCTAAGCAGTGTGTGCAGTGTGTAAAATCTGCTGAAGGAGGTCCTGTTGGTGAGCTGCTGTTAGCAGCTTAAAGCCAAGTCGGAGAGCAGAGCAGAGTCAAGGAGGATTGCAGAGCAGAGCAAAGCCAAGGCGGATTGCAGAGCAAAGCAAAGCCAAGGCGGATTGCAGAGCAGAGCAAAGCCAAGTCAGATTGCAAAGCAGAGCAAAGCCAAGGCGGATTGCAGAGCAGAGCAAAGCCAAGACAGATTGCAAAGCAGAGTAAAGCCAAGTCAGATTGCAGAGCAAAGCCAAGTCAGATTGCAGAGCAAAGCCAAGTCAGATTGCAGAGCAAAGCCAAGTCAGATTGCAGAGCAAAGCCAGGTCGGATTGCAGAGCAAAGCCAGGTCGGATTGCAGAGCAGAGCCAAGTCGGTCTACAGAGCAGAAGCAAGACTGTTTGCACAGCGGTTTAAAGGTAAAACTGTTTTTGCCTGGAAGATGGCCACAGAGAAATAGGTTTCCAGAGCAGAGCAAAGCCAGGTTGGTCTGCAGAGCAGAGCAAAGCCGAGTCGGTCTGCAGAGCAGAGCAAAGCCAGGTCGGATTGCAGATCCGAGTCGGTCTGCAGAGCAAAGCCGAGTCGGTCTGCAGAGCAGAGCAAAGCCGAGTCGGTCTGCAGAGCAGAGCAAAGCCGAGTCGGTCTGCAGAGCAGAGCAAAGCCGAGTCGGTCTGCAGAGCAGAGCAAAGCCGAGTCGGTCTGCAGAGCAGAGCAAAGCCAGGTCAGATTGCAGATCCGAGTCAGTCTGCAGAGCAAAGCCGAGTCCGTCTGCAGAGCAGAGCAAAGCCAGGTCAGATTGCAGAGCAGAGTCAGTCTGCAGAGCGGAGCCAAGACGGTTTGCACAGCGGTTTTAAGGTAAAACTGTTTTTGCCTGGAAGCTGGCCACAGAGAAAGAGGTTTCCAAATTTAAAGACTGTGTAAATTAACCCCAGGAAGAAGGCAGCAGTATAGCTGAGGATTTGCCAGCACTGTGGCTAAAAGGCATATTAGGGGCCCTGGAGGTTGAAGCATTTCTAAGAGACGGGCAGGCTGAATGCTACCCTTTCTAGTGATGAAGAAATTTACAAGAGAACTGTGTGATTTGTTATACCTTTGGCTGATGTAAGCCATAATGTGGTGTACTTTTTGGACTTTTAATAAAAAGATTAAAAGAATACATGATCTTCTTGCTGTTAATCTAGAAGGTAGCAGGTCAAACTACCACAGTATATATGTATGTGTATATGTATCTATGTATGTATATATGTGTGTATATATATATATATATATATATATATATATATATATATATATATATATATATATACAGTGGATATAAAAAGTCTACACACCCCTGTTAAAATGTCAGGTTTCTGTGCTGTAAAAAAAATGAGACAAAGATAAATCATTTCAGAACTTTTTCCACCTTTAATGTGACCTATAAACTGTACAACTCAATTGAAAAACAAACTGAAATCTTTTAGGTGGAGGGAAGAAAAATAATGTGGTTGCATAAGTCTGCAGACCCTCTTATAACTGGGGATGTAGCTCTGTTCAGAATTAATCACATTACAAATTGTGTTAAATAGGAGTCACCATACACCTGCCATCATTTAAATTGCCTCTGATTAACCCCAAATAAAGTTCAGCTGCTCTGGTCTTTCCTGAAATTTTCTTAGTCGCATCCCACAGCAAAAGCCATGGTCCACAGAGAGCTTCCAAAACATCAGAGGGATCTCATTGTTAAAAGGTATCAGTCAGGAGAAGGGTACAAAAATGTTTCCAAGGCATTAGATATACCATGGAACACAGTGAAGACATCATCAAGTGGAGAAAATATGGCACAACAGTGACATTACCAAGAACTGGAGCTCCCTCCACAATTGATGAAAAGACGAGAAGAAAACTGGTCTGGGAGGCCACCAAGAGGCCTACGGCAACATTAAAGGAGCTGCAGGAATATCTGGCAAGTACTGGCTGTGTGGTATATGTGACAACAATCTCCCGTATTCTTCATATGTCTGGGCTATGGGGTAGAGTGGCAAGACGAAAGCCTTTTCTTACGAAGAAAAACATCCAAGCTTAGCTACATTTTGCAAATACACATCTGAAGTCTCCCAAAACCATGTGGGAAAAGGTGTTATGGTCTGATGAAACCAAGGTTGAACTTTTTGGCCATAATTCCAAAAGATATGTTTGGCGCAAAAACAACACTGCACATCACCAAAAGAACACCATACCCACAGTGAAGCATGGTGGTGGCATCATCATGCTTTGGGGCTGTTTTTCTTCAGCTGGAACTGGGGCCTTAATTAAGATAGAGGGAATTATGAACAGTTCCAAATACCAGTCAATATTGGCACAAAACCTTCAGGCTTCTGCTAGAAAGCTGAACATGAAGAGGAACTTCATCTTTCATCATGACAATGACCCAAAGCATACATCCAAATCAACAAAGGAATGGCTTCACCAAAAGAAGATTAAAGTCTTGGAATGGCCCAGACCTGAATCTGATTGAAAATCTGTGGGGTGATCTGAAGAGGGCTGTGCACAGGAGATGCCCTCGCAATCTGACAGATTTGGAGTGTTTTTGCAAAGAAGAGTGGGCAAATCTTGCCAAGTCAAAATGTGCCATGCTGATAGACTCATACCCAAAAAGACTGAGTGCTGTAATAAAATCAAAAGGTGCTTCAACAAAGTATTTGTTTTAGGGTGTGCATACTTATGCAAACATATTATTTTATTTTTATATTTTTTCTTCTCTCTACCTAAAAGATTTCAGTTTGTTTTTCAATTGAGTTGTACAGTTTATAGGTCACATTAAAGGTGGAAAAAGTTCTGAAATGATTTATCTTGGTCTCATTTTTTTACAGCACAGAAACCTGACATTTTAACAGGGGTGTGTAGACTTTTTAGAGCCACTATCCACTATATATATATATATATGTTCAATCTGCCGACTATTTATCTTTTTTATGGAGATGATTTAACTAGGGGCAGTTACTTTTTTGAGTGCCAGTTGTTAGGTAGCTGTTCATTTAATACATGAATTAAGTAAAACAATGTGTTATTTATTCACTTGGGATACCTTTATATTAGATTTTGTCTAGATTCAGTGTAACAAATATGCAATAGAAGATATCTCAGCTGCACTTCTCTTACTAGACACAGTGGCTCTTATTTTATTAATTTAATCAACAACTTTTAATCAAAACCCATGACTTGGTACTGTAGAACAGTGGCCCAAAAATAGCACACAAACAAGAGAGCAGCATTGCAGATGAGGATAATTCTCATGTCGCATAGGCTGGGCAGTTTGTTTTTATTATATCCATATTTATAGTTGCACATTTTATTTTTATTTTTTTATAATTTTTGCTTTATGATTTACAATAACAGCTTTAAAATCAGAACACAATCCTTTGTAAACCATGGGCTACCAGTATCAAATCTTTTTTTTGTTTGTTTTGTTTTTAAATGTGACACTGTTTATATTACATGAGTAGTCAGTGGTACTGCTGCATTAATCTGGTATTGGGCCAATGTTTCAACAACATGCCATTATTCTTGTCACAGACCTAAAACTGAATGTTCCAAAAATGTGTATAACAAAATAATCAGTAACGTACACACTAATGAACACTTCTTCAGCTAGTATATAGGGTTTGCTGGTATTTGATGGTAGTTACTCCTTGCATTTGACCAATTTATTATAATGTGAATCTACTCTCTGCTTCAAGAGAGTTGCTGCTCAAGTGTCCACAAATAAGTAGGTAATTACTGGATTTTTTTATGATGGTATAGTTAATATCTCTTGATAGGACGATAATAAATCGATACTACTGGCACGAAACTGGAATAGTTGTATTACTATGCCTTATTATTAGCCATTGCTCAACCTGCAAGATGAAAACATAGTAGGAACCCCAAAATTAAGGCAGTGATGTTATTTTTGCACATATATCTATTATGTAACAGTCGTCTTCTGTTTATAATCAATTGCTTTAGGTTGTTTGTTTGTTTTTTTTGTATTTTAAGATATAGGATCAGGGTGTTTTTTTTTTTTTTCCGTCTATACGCCCTCATCTTTCTCACTCGGTCTCAATTCCATTTTTGTTGTTGCCATCTGTACTCTATTTCAGTCACTAATGGAGAGGTGCAATTCGATCTTTGAATGCAGATTTATATGTTACACCATAGTATTGAATTATAGAATTAGGCTTTAATTTTTAATATAAAAAAATAAGTAAAGATACAGCTTACTTCCCTCTTATATTCTCCTCAATAGCATGTAATGCATGCATCTACTTTTCCACTCTCCAGGCAACCAACACACAGTTGACTTTCTGTACCCTCTCAGTCCATTCTACTCCGTATATGCACTATTAATTTCCAGAAGTCACAAAATATATCACTGAGAAAGGTTTTGGAACTCAGGTGGAAACCTGGTGCCACCCAACAACTAAAACCTCTTTTCTATATGTCCTAAATTATCTGCTACTGATAAGAAACAGAGGTGACTTTTTCAGTCCAATCCTCCATAATCTCTCTGCAGCATTCGTTTCAGCAAATCATGATATTTTAATTTATTATTCATGCATATTCTTGACTGGATGGAACATCATGGCGTTTGGTCAAATCCTTCCTGACAGATTCCAGAATGTTCTGAGGGGTAGGGTTCTTTGCATATTTTCACCTGGCATGTAAAGTTCCACATGTCAAAACTTGAGTTTCCTTAATTGCAGTGTAAATGCTTCCCATGGTTGATATAATAAAACATGGTCTAAACCATCATTGCTATGCTGAGAACACTCCCATTTACCAACCTTTTAAAACAAAAGCATTGAAACTGGATCATTTGTGCTTTTACTTCTTGCTCACCTTCGACAGTGTACGAGTGCAAACTAGTAGAAGTGCAAAGCTGTTAAAAAAAAAGGTACCCTCTGATACCATATAGTAACCACTAAACTGATGTTATGTGGAAATGTAATAAGATGAAAACTGAAGCAGTGTACATGCACTAGGTTGGAATATGTGGGTTTACATGTACATCAGTCAGAAGTGTGACATTTTTGGAAACAGATTGCAGGCAATCTTTTAAACATCAAGTGGAAGACTCCTGGTTATGGACAGATGAAGGACATTCTATTCATTTTGCCCAGGTACCAAGGCCAAGGACACTATTGCAGCCTCCAACTATGTTACATCATCCCCCACTGGAAGTACTCTGGTTTTATAACTAGTGACTCCTACTCTGTATATTGGAGCAAAGCTCTGAATCTAATCAACATTGTTGAAGCAAACAACCGGTCGTCTCAGCCTTACTGAAACCCAGATATGGCTCTGAAATGTCATGTCACAGCAGCAGAGCCACTTCAGACTCACTCCAACACTAAGTACATAAGAACAACAAGACTCATTTAGAACTTGCTATGCCCTCTACAACACACAAGACATATAGTGTTCTAAAATAAAATATTTCAACCAGTCTGCGCAGATCCGAAACACAACTATGACCACCCCTCCACCTGCTTCATAACAGCCAGTGACCAATAATGAATCCAAATGGAGAAACACTTCATGGAGATGAATAGAGGTCTCAGACAAATAAAGACATAAGACTCAGACCTAGAACAGAAGGTAAAAAGGTATAGGTAATTATTTGCTGACCAAGATACTGACCTTGAAATGAGTAGGGCATGTATCATCTCTATACTGCCATACCATCTCAGATCCCACTACAGTAAAAGTGGTAACAAGTGCCCAGGTTTATAGCCACCAAAATTAATCTTCCTCCTCTTGCATACCTCAACAACACTAGAGTTTTTTCTAGCAAGCACTGGTGCACAGGTTAAGACTAGAGACTCACAAGAAGTGGCAGAAAGCTACAAAGATTATAAACACAGTACTTTATTTGGTTCGCATTTGTGCCATTGAAACGTAAACCCTGCAAACAAGTCACTTTCAAAAATAGGCTGAACATTACCTTCTTACCTTTTACTTTGATTAGGACACTGGTAGAGACTCATGAACATCAATAATACCTTGCAGTCTACAATTAAGGCATAGGACAATATATGATAGTATTAATTTAAACTCATAGGTTATATTGCCATGGCTTCTTAAACATATTGCTATATTCCATAGATACACAACAAAACCTGTTTGGTCAGTGCAGTGAGTATCTACAGGTTGCAGCTTACTTCTGGCCACTTGGACCACAACCCTAATTATCCCTACCTCTATTGACTTAACCTACACTAACCTATTGCCCTTCATCCACACCCATACTAATTTCACTCCAAACAGTTAAACACTTTTAAAAAATAACAGTATCTGCACACCATGAAAATGTATTCACACAGCCATGTCTAATTGTATTTATATATATATATTTTTTTTAATCGTAAAATTATTTATGAGTACAATCATGGTAATAAAATTTTATTTTATTTAATAAAAACAATGAATGCTTACTGTAGTACTATATGTGAAACATACATTCGTAACTACTCTTATTAACATGCAACTTTTTATTAGGAAATAAACACAACTTTAAATCTATTATATTTTGTATGCTGCAATGGAATCTTTTTTTCTGCTGATTGCAGAGTAAGTTTTTATCTGCTATAATGGAAATGTGGCTGCTGAAAAACAAGCATCTTAAAAGCACAAAACAGATATCTCAGTTTACAAGGACTCACACCCACACAAGAAAACAGTAACAAAGTAAAAGGGAATCAAACTTAGTAAAGGAAATGAAAAAAAGTATAGAATTGAATATACAAATTAAATATGTCCGGATTTGTTTTTGACAAGCGTTTGGACAATTATAAAGTATAGTTTTTCAAAAGACCACAAAATGAAATGGGACTGCAGTGGACCTTTAACTCAGAGACATACGTGGAAAGAGATGTAACTAATATTCAGATGGTTTAGTTACTGATCTTTATATTCTATGATTAGTATGGCTGATCCATAAAAAAAAAAAAATCTGGTTTTGTCTTTTGTCAAAGGTGCATTCTGTTCTGAGATCATAGTGTCAACTAAAACATCACCCAACCCTCAACCTGTCACCTAAAAAGTACCCAATAATGCCACCTGTGCGCTAATAAAATATTTTTAGCTTTTTATGCCCTTATTTGCAAAACTTTCAGTCATGGAGCTAATTTTGAACTCCAAAAATAATGACAGATTTCCTTAACTCCAAAACCAATCCCCTGTCACAAAAGTGGTTCCCCATTATAGAACCCCCCCCCCCCCCATCAAATCCTGCTACTATAAAACTATCTAAAAAAAAAAAAAAAAAATTATACCATTTAAAAGTGTGGAGAAATATTTTGAAGTAACCATCTCATAGAACCTTGGTGGCAAAAAAAAAACAAAGTGGAGGCTCCACAGAATACACTGCTTTATGTGGATCGGTTTTAATTTTTTCATGGTTCCATTGAAACTCTGCGGATGTACACCTTTTAATAGTAAAACTCATGACAAAACATTTCCTAATCATACCTGACTCATAAGAAATATTTACAAGCTGAAAATAGTACTTTACAATCAGTCACTCAATAGAAATATGGGGGCAAAGTATGATAAAAGCATCAAAGAAACATGGAAATGGCCAATGTTACCAGACGTGAGAAGCACACATATTGTAAGGAAGGGGAACTGCTCAGTTTAAAATACAGAGCTAAAGTATTAGACTGTTTTCAGCTAGTAAATTTGAATTGTAAAGATGCTTGACCTTTACAATTAAAAGGTGTATTAATTTAAATCTTCTCAGTGTTCCTTTAATCTAGCCTGATGTCAAGCTATTCTGATACTTGGATAGATACAGGAAAACAAATCCTTAAGCATCATTCCAAAATTGATGTAAAACTATACTTCCTATTGGTTTATGATCGAACTGCCATGTTTGGATAAGATTTGGGGCTGTGCTTCAGGAATATAAACACCGTCCCTTTCTGTTAATAAAGTAATAATCTGAACCCCACTCCAATAGTTGAATTCCATTTTTGTAATCCCATTTT
The DNA here is from genome assembly GCA_027410445.1 of Discoglossus pictus. Lineage (NCBI taxonomy): Eukaryota > Metazoa > Chordata > Amphibia > Anura > Alytidae > Discoglossus > Discoglossus pictus. The sequence continues at coordinate 225,032,515 of CM050167.1, forward strand.
ACAGCACTCATTTACTTTCAGAAAACATATTTATATATTCTTTATTCCATTTCAAGAATCTCTACTGTCCTTAAATAAAAGCCACCTCCGTGATCTTAAAATGGTTAAAGGGGAAGGAATAACTGTACAAAGTATTACATTTCACATCTAATAACCTAAAATCAAAGTGCAGAACAAATTATTCTCATGTGTAAAATCTGCTGTTACTATAGTTTGACAGACAGAGCATCTCTAGAACAGCAGATCCAGCTGATTTTACACTGTACAAGTCATCAATACTCCAAATTGGCAATTATGAACAATTAACAGGCTGTACTGGTAAGACTTAAATTGTCCTACCACTAACAAATATATCCACGCGTGACAAAACTGTATCAGTTTTGCATAAAACAAGTGTTCCAAAAGTTAGAGTTGGTCCAGAACATACTTAATTACCAGTTCATATTTCTTGCATGGTGAATGCAAACACTGAACAATACAAAACGTGTGCTATGTATATAACTGCATACTGAGACATGTTTCCAGACAAGCCTTTAGCTTTGAATAATTTTCTGCAGTCCATTCAAATCCCTGTGCCATATTTACATGCTCTGTAAAACACTCATCCTGAACCAAATAAAACATTGCTACACAGTTCATACTGAGATAGTCTTCTAACTTCAGTGCAGCATGTGCAAGTTCCACATTTCTGTGATTACACGCATCAAGTGTTCCTCCAACTCTGTGGATCATCAGTCGTATCTCCTTTACAAGTTGATTTATAAGACTGTCACAAGTGCAAGTAAAGAAAATTGTGTCAATGGTCATGTGGATGCCATGCAATTTATTACAGGACAGTCTCTTTATTCCACTGCTGAACATGATGCTGAACCCATTTATAGAAGCTGCCGTAGTACAAGAGAAGATATACCTCCACCCCAGTTAATAGTCCCTACAGTGAGGGGGTGCACAAACAATAGGATCCATCTGAAAATGTGAGACTCTCCATCCACCATGTGTAGAGCAGACACCGTTCTAAAATCACATCTTTGACTTCGATCTTCTAGATCCTTACAGCTGCTCCATAGCCTGGCCTTCATGTTCCAGAAGGTCTGTAAAATCTTGTGCAAAGTGTTACGTTTGGCCAAAGGTTCATGTTAGGGCTATAGAAACAAAACAAAACCAAAGATTTATATTCTTGTTTACAGTCCAATTAAGTAAAGCAAAGGTCCTAATCTGATCTAAAACTATTTTGATTATAAAGTTATTAGTTATTCTGGGATAGAGTAAAAATGGCAGTGAATGTAGTTGGCTACTATTATAGGGTAAAATTGCAGCATGATTTTTTATTAAAATTAATCAGATTTAATAAAAAGCACATGAGGTAACTTTTCAATTTAGGGAGTGGACAACTAAATGTAAACGTGCCCACTAATGTAACTTTAGTAGTAAAGAGACCAAAATCATTGTAAATGGCATGTCCTCTTCTCATTCTTACTCAGACCTATACATAGTAAATACTTCCTCTGTTATAAAGAGAGAATAGTGTGTATTTCATTAAACTTTTAAATGTTTTTTTTTTTTAGAAGATACTTTCAATTTATGTTCAATTTATGTTGTTACTACTTGTTTTTCAGCTGGATAAATGAGGCGCCACTCACCTGTTCTATAGATGCCCTGAATGCACTATTGTCCATCTCAAAGTGTCTGCTTTGGGAATCTGGGTCAGCGCGCCTCTGGATAGTAGCCTTTTTCCTGTGCCCAAGCATCCTGGTCTTATAGCACTATAAGGAACAAAGAAATTCTTGAAAATTTAGTTTGCCATGAATTCAGACCACTAACAATATTCATTAAATGTAGGTTAAACGATCATAACATTCAGGACAGCATAGCATACAATAAGACAGATGGGGAAGCTAGCAAACAGGCCATTGCCAATGGAATGCACATAAACCAAATATAAGCTAAGCATATTAAGTCACCATTATTAGATGTTCAGCCAAATGGATTTATTTCATCTATTTCTACAATCCGGTTATCATTTCGGTTCCTCTCCTCAAATAGTATGGCAGTCTTTAAACTTAAGGAACACAAGTGGCTAAATTGATAACCTCTCAGCGCGGAGAGCGGAAGCTGAACAGGTACGGATTCAATGACAACTTTGACAAAATTGTAATCTGGAGTTCAAACCCATTAGGAAGAAAGAAACAAAATCAACTATGACTCACTCACATGTATCCCCCCCCCCTCAAATGTTAGGGTTAGTTCAGTTTAATATGTTTTAGGTTCATGTAGCTATATGTTTTACTGAATCTACAGCTACAATCAAACAAACAGAGAAAAGAAAAAAAGGAAAAAACTAGAGGAAGGTCACAGTTAAACAAAAGAACTACAACAACACTTTTTAATACAAAGACTTTCAGATTTTATTAAATGCAGTTTATGTCGTGTAAAAAAAAGCACCATAGATACTCCTAGTGCAGATTACTTTCTGCCTCTTCGTAGTCGTAGAAGTATATTGTCTCTCACCTTTGGTGACCTCCTGACACCTACCTGTGAGAGAATCACATCCAGCTTTTAAGTACCTCACATTCTGGAGGTCACCAAAGGTGAGAGACAACTCCGTAGAAGTATATTGTCCAATACTACAAAGAGGCACAGAGTAGTCTCCACTAGGAAACTCTATTGCGCTTTCTCCCCCTCCTTTCTTATATCTAGTACTTCAGATACACCATATTTGCCGGTGTAACAGGAGAAGCGGCATCCTGTAAGAGTGAGATCTACAGAGCCCTAGGAATATAACCACAAGACCCATCCAAGATCCCATAGAAATAGTGTGGAAATATACCAACATCCACATCAACATATTATCTACAGAAACCAAGAGAGAATTATGTTGGACTGACATTATCGGAGTAAACCAAGCGCTAAAGCCCAAATTGGGAATACAAAAAGCCCAATACCATATCCAGTTTATATGACATGTGTTTAAATTTACAAATATGAAATATGTTATGACATAGTAATCTTAAGTTTTTTTTCTTGTTTTTTTTTTAATCAGGACTGAAAAAATTAAAGGGAACGCCACAGTCCCATAATATACACATTTCAAGAATGCCAATGGAAAATGGTTTATTTCAATTAAAGGCTTATTTTTACTCTATTAAAAGAGATTACAATTATGCTGCAGAGCAAGCTTTTTTTCAGTTCCTGTTGATCTCCTTCTCCACATGGAAGCAATCCTTAATGCAAACTTACTATCTGCTTCAACTGAAAAGGCAATTTCTTTTTTGCAATGTCATCAATAGGGCTAGTAGAAATACATTAAGTCTGAAGCCCTTTAGAGAACCAAGACAAAGAGAGACCCCCAATATAGAATAATTGTGCGCTATAGAAGCGAATTCAGATCCTCATTCATTCTCTAGAGAGACCAGAGAAACTTTTTTGGGATCAATCAAGAGTTTATTTTAAAATGGAGAAAACATCCTAGCAACTCATGCAGCAGTTTAAATTCTGTTAAATAATCTAATGTTTGAGAAACAGAATCTTAAATAAATGTTTATAGCACATCACCTCCAACTATATATTTTCCAGCTACGGGAATAGGACTTAAAATTACATGTTCACACCTTAGCTTTTAGAGGTAGCTAAGCAAAATTAATCTTAATATCCAGTCTACTAAGACACTGGTGGTCACCACCTTGGTCCCCTCCACCACTGGCAACAGAATAAGTTAACATTTTCCAAGTATCTGACCATACTTGGACAACAGTCGGCATAATAATCAAACTTTTCTCCTTCTGGTTTATTAACTACTTTTTAAATAGGTTGACTGTTTTTATTGGTCATGCTATGGTCTCTACTGGTTTAATTTTCATTCCTCCTAGTGTGTCAAACTGCTGCACTGTTAACTTGTAGGGTCACTGCTTTGAAACACTATTTATAAAATTAGGGGTCAAAGCTGTGTGGTCCAACCACACCAGTAAATAATTCAGCAGATTGGGACAATGAGGCAGAACAATCCCAGACAGATGCTGGGGGTAAAAGAATTACCTCTGGAGGTGAGCAAATTAATAAAAATACTTTTTTTGGGAGTATTAAGGACAAAAGCAACCAACAGTAATATAAACCTAATATCACAGGGAATTGGATCCAGATTAACAGTTATGCCATTATTGTCCTAAGGCCATAGCTGTACACTGAAATTAGAAAGTGTCAGTAGACTACTCTGAATAAGGACAGCTCTGCAGTATTGCCCCACAGCCAAATGCTTCTCTTAGAGATTGACTCAACAAAAAACCCTTTCACTTAACTGGCTATTAATGTAGTTCACTGGTTGTATGGCCAAGTTTCTATACTTTATTTTATACAATTCTGGTACCCTTCCCACAAGCAGTTGCAAACAACCAAGTATTCTACATAACCAATACAAATTAGATTAGTGCAAAAAATGTAAAAGATTTCTCCCAAGCCTCTTGCGGATGGTACATACACAGCAACTCATACTCTTTACACTTAAGATACAAATTTGCATTGAGTTTATACCATGTTATTAACCAATATTAGACACAAAAGCAGGCAGTTTAATTGCCACTTACCATATAGCCCACAGCTGGGAGAATCAGGATTGTGAGCCCACACATCACGATTATAGCCACAGCAAAACCAGGAAAATCCACATACTCAAAGGGAGCTTCAGGGCTGCAACCTGGAGTCAAAGTGGAAAGGCAGGAAAGAAAGGCAGGTAAATATAACATAAAAGTGAAAAAGGTGAATGGGTTGCACCATAATTCAGCATATAAGATAGCAAAAAAAAAATTCATAAATAGGTGATTGTGATTGCTGGAATGTGCTCAAAACTATTATAGTATGCAGCAAAGTTATGGGCTTCAGGATGACTTACATTTTTATTAAAGCCAGCTTACCAAATGACATGGATGGAGGAGATGTACATTAACCAAGCACAGTATGAATAAGAAAATATAGACTTAAGTTAAAAGTGGATTCAGGGGCAGAACTACTGCTCATGGCTCGGCCTCCGAATCCACAATCAACATAGCGTACATATTTTCGTGCCTCCAGAGAATCCCCTGCTGCCTTGACAGTTCAAGCAGTTATTTATTTATTTTATTCATTTTTAGAAAGTTTGTTATGTTTCTGTAGTATAGTGGGGCTGAGGGAGCAATGACTGTGCTTCAGAGTCTGTCTAGAGATAAGTGTCTCACTCTCCCCCCATTTGCCTTTCCCCCTCCTATCTCTTTCTCTATCCCCATCTTTGTCCCATCCTTTTTCCTTCCCTTTTTCTCCCCTTCTCAATTCAGTTTCTTCTCCCTTTTCTTTGCCCTCCTCCCCTGCTTCATTCTCCCTCCTTTATCACCTCACTTCATCTCCCCCTTCTCTGACTCCCTTATTCTGTCTTTCCCCTGCTCTCCCCTTTTCTTACCATTGCTCTTCTCCCTTCCCTCATCCTGTTCTCCTATCTCTCCCCATTGCTCCTCTGCCTCATGCCCTCCCCCTCGGTCTCTCCCCATTGTTCATCTGCACCATCATCTCCCCCTATTTCTCCTCTCCCCATTGTTCCTATCTCCACCTGCTCAGTCCACTCCAGTTTCCCCAGTCCACCCCTTTTCATCCTCCGAAACAAGTAGCGGGTTGTGTCAAAATGTGGCAGACTGAAAGGGTCACTAGGCCGATACTACCCAGCAACTTGGAGGTTCGCTTGTATCCCCGCTAACAGGATATGAAACTAAGCTAGGACAAGTTCTACAAATGCTACTGCAGGGTAAGACAACTTACTGATTGTAGCTTGTATAGCAGTTACAACTTTAGGTTTATTCCCTGGTGCATAACACCTCTTCTACAAAATTACATAAATGACTGGGAACAACATTTAACCTTTATTGCAATATATTAAAAACAAAAAAACACATTAATAATAATAAAAATAAATCCAAAATAGCACACAGCGTTAATGGGTCCAACAAGTCCCCAAAAATAGCGTTCTGGTAATAAATACTGGTAGTAATGGGTGTATTCCATCAGTGCACAGTTACTAATATATTCTATTGTGATACCACAAGAGTATATCTAGCTGGACCAAATACACTAGGATACAGTAGAACAGTAACCTACAAATTAGGGATATGTCACATTGCTGGTGGCCAGTGAGACCTACAGATGAATTATAAAACTGGCAGTCTTGAATTGTACTGGGGAGAGAAGCCCTGACTAGGTATGGTGACAGAGCTAATGCAGCACTGTGTCTGGCAAACTGGATCCAAAGCCCTTTTATCAGCACAGTCTATGCTCACCCGATGCAACTCACACCAACTACCGGCAGCCTTGAATTGTGTCTGGCGAGTGCCCTTACTGAATCTAGGAGAGAGAAAAACCGAGCCTGTGCTCCAGACTGGTGCTAATAAATTGAGTGTGTTATGCAGATATTAACCTGTATCACTAAAGATGTGATTGGGTGAATACTGTAGGTAGTAACATGGAGGTTTTGCATTGTCAAATAGGAAGGACTAGCTGGAACAGCCAATAAATTAATTCAACTGGTTACATACGCTCCTCTGCAGGGGGCTGTGTATTGGCATTAGGCATTCCCATTTCTCTGAGCTCAAACTGCACTTTGTTGTAAATGGAAGTTTTTCGGTCTGCTTGGAGACAGTCTCGGTTTCTATTGCAATCTGTAACACCATAGAATAACAAGGATTATAGGACTACTTGATGACCCCTAGCTCTATCATGCAGTAGGTTTGTCCTGCATGGTCATGTTGAGAATAAGTCAAGGAGTGTTCTCAGCAGCCTCTCATGCTGCTGCGGTTGGTCTGGTGACAGGCTGGCCAGGATAAGGAAAACTGGGGAGTCAGCAGAGGCAATTATGTCTGGTAGTAGTCCATCCTTGGAATCTTCCCCTTATTATTGTTGCATTTATTTGTAACGTGCCAACCTATTCCTTAGCGATATACAGGGGTAAGTTGAGGTCAAAACACTCTGGACAGGAATTTTTTTTTTTTTAAAGGGCATGTATAATTTAATCACTGACACCCTCTACAGGTCAGCTTCCTGTATGGTATCTCAGCACAGGACAGTGAAGCCCCATAACTGGGTTGTTCCCTCTGGGCATTCCCAGAACCCTCTGGAACCTCTTGCTCCCCATCCAGGTGGTGCAGCTCTACCACTGTGGCATTCTGGGTCCAGGGAGATAGCTGATCCTCTGCAGGGAGTGTCTGTGCAATCTTGGCTAAGTATAATGTGCTCTGTATAACAACAATCTTTACCACTGCTTTTCTTAATTATAGCTCCAATCTAACTTCTGCCACCAGTTTGTCAATAGGAGGGATCAGTGGACCTCCCAATGAATGGATTCAACGGATTAGGCCTTTCAAATGTGAGTTTTTGTGTATTGAAGCTATGGATTCCCATTTCTATGCGTTCAAAAAGCACTTTGTTGTAAAGGAAAGTTTTGCTATCTTTTAGGAAGGGAAGAAGGCTGGGAAGATATTTTGCACCTCATTGTAGAGACATGAGGCTGGCAACATGCCCTTCAAGCAAAGATATTATGACATTAAGAAAGCTGTGTGGGACAGAGTTGTTCTGTGGTACCCTAGGGATATGTGGTGGGAGAAACCGTGAGGAATGGATTGATTGATGGCGCGAAACTGAACTGCAGGAGTGGTAAGTGTATTGATAAGTATAAACGCATACAACATTAAATCTTATACCAAAACAAAGGAATCGTAACCCACAGAATCATATATGGGTTTAGCCCTTGTTCCAAGTTCCAAAGGTGGGGGGGGGGGGATTTGATCCCCTGCTGATTTTTTTATTTTTTATTTTAATGGTAGGTGTATTTTAACAGTGAGAGACGGAATAAAAACAAAAAAAAAAACAAAGAAAAATGCATGTCAAAAAAAGTTATAAATTGATTTGCAGGTCAATGAGGAAATAAATATGTGACTCCTTCGACTTAGTACTTGGTGGCAAAGCCCATGTTGGCAATCAGAGGTCAGACGTTTCTTGTAGTTGGCCACCAGGTGTGCACACATCTCAGGAGGGATGTTGTCCCACTCCTCTTTACAGATCCTCTTCAAGTCAGTAAGGTTTCAAGGCTCATGTTTGGCAACTCGAACCATCAGCCCCCACCACAGATTTTCTATGGGATTATGGTCTGGAGACTGGCTAGGTCACTCCATGACCTTAATGTGCTTCTTCTTGAGCCACTCCTTTGTTGCCTTGGCTGTGTTTTTTGGGTCATTGTCATGCTTGAATACCCATCCTCGACCCATTTTCAATGCCCTGGCTGAGGGAAGGAGGTTCTCACCCAAGGTTTGACGGTTCATGGCCCCGTCCATCGTCCCTTTGATGAGGTGCAGTTGTCCTGTCACCTTCGCAGAAACCCCCCCCCAAAAGCATAATGTTTCCACCTCCATGTTTGACAGTGGTGTTCTTGGGGTTATAGGCAGCATTTCTACTCCTTCAAACACAGCGAGTTGAGGCCAAAGAGCTCGATTTTGCTCTCATCTGACCACAACACTTTCACCCAGTTCTCCTCGGAATCATTCAGATGTTCATTGGCAAACTTCAGATGGGACTGTACGTGTGCTTTCTTGAGCAGGGGGACCTTGAAGGCGCTGCAGGATTTCAAAACTTCACGGCGTAGTGTGTTACCAATTGTTTTCTTGGTGACTATGGTCCCAGCTGCCTTGAGACCATTAACAAGATCGTCCAGTGTAGTTCGGGGACGATGACTCCCCATTCTCATGATCATTGAAACTCCACGAGGTGAGATCTTGCATGGAGCATCAGACCAAGGGTGACTAGCACTTATTTTGTGTTTCTTCAATTTGCAGATAATCCAACCAACTGTTTTCACCTTCTCACCAAGCTGCTTGGCTTGTCTTGTAGCCCATTCCAGCCTTGTGTAGGTCTACAATCTTGTCCCTGACATCCTCGGATAGCTCTATGGTCTTGGCCATGGTGGAGAGTTTGGAATCTGATTTATTGATTGCCTTTGTGGACAGGTGTCTTTTATATTGGTAACAAGCTGAGATTAGGAGGACTCCCTTTAAGAGAGAGTGCTCCCAATCACAGCTTGTTACCTGTATAAGACACCCAGGAGCCAGAAATCTTGCTGAATGATTGCATTTAATGTGTATGAAATATGAAATATA